>OZ024918.1:17618766-17696408 GCA_964017125.1 Flabesymbios commensalis | reverse complement strand
AACATGACAACTACAAACACACATACATAGATTACATTTGAGAGTACAATTAAAGCACAATTGCAGACAACATATATATTATTTTAAACACAATAATTACAAATCTGATATGTATATAGTAACTACTTTTTATTTCCGTTTTTGTATTCGCGTACGAATTCTTTTAATGTTGTTGCATTGCGTGCTTCATCGGATAGAGAATTCCAGATTTTTGGACCATTAAACCTAAGGATTTTGTGATGAGCTACTGGTACATGGAGTTTATTGCTTGTCTTCGATCTTAATGAATGATTTGTGTTTGTGCATGTTGGTTTAAATAAATTAGATATATAATCAGGGGTAAGGTTGTTTAGAGCTTTGAATACCATTGTGGCCTGTTTTTCCTGAACAATTTTATCAAACGTTTCCCATTCAAGTTGATCGAACAGAGGACTAGATGGGGAATACTTATCTGCATCCAGAATAAGGCGTGCGGCTTGTTTTTGCAATTTTATTATTGAATATATGTCAGTTTTGTTACATTGTCCCCATATAGTGCAGCAATATTGTAGGTGTGGTTTAATATAGTAGTTATAATACAAAATACGGGTCTTTGCATGCAAATAATGTCTTATTTTTCTGAGAATAGACAGCTTGAAAGCAATTGTTTGTTCAACTTTCTTTACTCGACTATGCCACGTTAAGTTATTATCGATAAGCACACCTAGGAGTTTTTCTTGTTTGGTATTTTTTATTTGAGTGCCGTTAATATTGATGTTGATGTCCATTTCAGTTTCAGCTAAACGTGATGCTTTTGCTTTTGATAGGATTAACATTGCTTTGGTTTTTTCAAAACTTAAAGCCATGCCATTTTCATAGCACCAGTTGCTCGTACGTACTGCTTCATTAGATAAATGTTCCTTGACAAAGTGTATCTCTTTGCCTCGGACAGTAATTGTTGAATCATCTGCAAATAATGATGTTTTACCAGATGCATTTTCTAATGGAAGGTCGTTAATATAAATTAAGAAAAGTAAGGGACCCAATATAGAGCCTTGTGGAACGCCATGTGTGTTGCATATTTTGCTTGAATATGTCGCATTAATTTTAACAGATTGTTTTCTATCAGAAAGGTAGGATTGAAACCAAAAAAGGGATTGTTCACCAAGTTGATATAATTTTAGTTTTCTAAGTAGAATATTGTGATCTACCAGATCGAAAGCTTTGCATAAATCGAGAAAAAGAACTCCGCAATATTCATTGTTGTACATGGCACTAAGCCAATCATCAGTCATTTCAGTAAGTGCTGTTTCACAAGAGTGTTTGGTCCAAAAACCTGATTGTCGAGGGGATAAAAGATTATTCACCAGAAAAAATTCGTACAATGAGTTGTGTACATTTTTTTCAAGAACTTTAGACAAAAGGGGTAAAATAGATATAGGTCTGTAGTTTTCTGGGTCGTCGGTTGAGTTTCTCTTGTGAAGTGGTGTAACTCTTGCCCTTTTCCAGATCGACGGAAACAGCTGTTACGAATACTGTGATTACAAATGTCTGTTAAGTGTTTCGTAATTACTGGGGCTGATATTTTAACAATCTTTGATGATATATTATCGATTCCTGTCGCTTTATTAATATCAAGGCTGGTCAAAAATTTAAAAACAAAATCCTCTGTTATGTATGGTATATTAAAAATGTTTTCTTTTAGTAGTTTCGTTGTAATAAAAGCTTCCAGTTTCTTCAGATTTGGAGATAGACTTTTTTCTTTATTTAGATATTTTTCAGACACACTAGTAAAGTACTTGTTGAAAGTATTTGCTATATCAGCATCATCTGTAAATGTTTTGTTTTCATAATTATTGTTTTAATGTTGTTAGAAAAGTTGGATTTGTTGTTAAGTTCATTAAATACCTTACATAATTTTTTTCAATAGTTTAATTTATTCCGAATAATATTCTTTCTTTGCATCTCGTATTAACTTTGTGGCTTCATTTCTCCAATACTTATAATTTTGTTCATCTTTGTTTTTCTTCGCATTTTCTCGCTTATTAATAGCAAGTAAGATGTTATTTGATATCCACTCTGGTTGTTTTGGTCGTTTTATACGTTTAGTGACTAGTGGTAAATGTTTGTCTATTATTTTAGTAAAAGTAGAAATAAAACTTTGAAGATATTGATCCATTGAGATGCTTTCAGCACCGTTAGTTAACCAGGGGGGCGTTTTATAAGTCCGACAAGAATGTTGCAGAATTAAAGTTATTGTATTTTCGATACGTTATGGTTTTATGGCGACCATCATTTTTGTTATAATCAATATTCGTCATTTTAAAAACAGCAAATACAGGGAAATGATCGCTAATACTATACTTAATAGGAGAGCTATATGAAACGGGAAGATCATCAGAAACGTAAATGTGGTCGATAAGAGTTTCACTGGTGTTTGTTACTCTCGTGGGTTCTTTAATTATCTGGTTTAACTGTATATTAGTTGTAAGGCTGATCCAAGATTCTTGAAGTTTATCTTTTTTATCCGACATGATATCAATGTTAATATCACCCATTAATATAGTTGGTTTATTTTCGGAATACATTTTATACATAGATTCTTCCATATTAGATAACCAATGTTGTATAGGATCACTATCATTATTTGGTGGGCGATAGACTGAAGTCAGTAAAATAGATCTATTTGAATATTTGATTTCAATACATAATGTTTCAATAGGTCCTTTCTACGTTTGTATGAGATGCCATCGCGGACATACATTATTAAACCACCTCCTCTTTTGTTTAACCTATCTTTCCTAACAAACGTGTAACCATCAATACAAAGATATGAATCATTAATTGTTTCCGTTAAGAATGTCTCACTACGACAATATACATCAAGTGATGGACTATCGTTGACTAAAAATAATTTTAATTGGTCAAGTTTGTTCAATAATCTATTTATATTGTGACAAGCCACTCGTAAGCCTTTTTTAAAATATGGAAAACAATTGGTTGAACTAGCTAAGACACTGGGTATTTTGCAAAGATCTTTCTCAGATGTTATTGAAATTTAGTCGCAATTTGCTGCTCGTTGAATACTACATGAAGTACGATTATCGAAAGAATGATTAATGTCTGCAATTGTACTAAAAATTGTACTCACATGTGACGGCTGCTTACATTGCGGTAAAAATCCAAGCTTTCACATTGAACACGCCTGGTGAGCTTTGCTTTACCAGAGTCAGTCAGATGGACCCCATCACCTAGGGTTAATCCGGTGTCAACAAACAGTAGTCTATTGTTCATGTCACATTTATACTTGAGCAGGGTGTTAATCATTGTGACACGTCGTTGTCCTCTCTGGTTGCGTGTTGGTGGCACGGAGCAAACAATAAGAGGTGTCTGCACTGAGTAATCCAAAATGGAATCCATATGTCAGGACTAATACCAGACGTCCAGTGATGGTAGGTGTCCGGTGATATTAAAAATATTAGGAAAAACAGATCATGTAATGATCATATTTTTAGCCTATCTAGTTTTATACGCAACAGGCTCAATAATGGTAAACCAACATTTGCAGCTTTTTTAGTCATGGTAAAATCATTCGATAAAGTGGACAGGAACTTGCTTTTGCTCAGACTATTACAATATGGGATAGATGACAAAATTTACTACTCAATTAAGAATATGTATGTAGATAAAATTGCTCGTGGCAAAGTAAATAATCTTTTTACCGACTGGTTTAATGTGTCGTCAGGAGTTCGGCAAGGTGATAACCTTTCTCTTGTTCTTTTTAATCTTTACATAAATGAATTAGCAATGGAGTTAAAAAAATTGAATTATGGTGTTGATATTGGCGGCAAAAAAGTTTGTCTATTATTATACGCTGACGATATTGTGATTATTGCAGAAAATGAAAATGATCTTCAAATCCAACTAGACTTTATTAATGAATGGTGTAAGAAATGGCGTCTCATCATTAACCATAATAAATCCAATGTAATTCATTTTGGCAAGCGTAATGATCGCCAATCAAACTTTGTATTCCTTTTCGGTCACTTACTTATTTATACTGTGCAAACATATACATACCTGGGAATTGTTTTCGATGAGCATTTAACATTTTCAGAATGTATTAAACACAGACGCGGCTGGGAGGGCTTTAGGAGGTTTAACATCAAAATGTCGAAAATTAAAAGGCTTGGGAAATGATTCTTACTGTAAATTATATGATTCTTTAGTTGCACCAGTTCAAGATTATGGGGCAGAAATTTGGCGCATTGTAAATTCAAAAACAGCTGAAAAAAAATCATGAAAGAGCAATGAGATATTATCTTGGAGTTCATAATCTCACTACTCTTCCGTCTCCTTATGGGGAAATGGGCTGGTCCGCTGTTAAATATAGACATCACGTGCAAATAATAAAATTTTGGAATAGGTTGATTAAAACTCCGGGACATAGATTACATATTTTCAAAGAGACCTAGCGTTAAGCAGAAAACCTAATTGGAGTCATGAAGTATTAAAGTAATTTGATATATATGACCATGTTGCTGACAAAAATAACCGTACTAGGGCCTATATGTTGTTTAAGATTTTCTAAATTGTCTCGTGAATATTCAGAATCTAGCTGGTTAAATGAAGTAAACCAAAAACCTAAATTACGTACCTATATTTTAATGAAGAAAACACTAAACCCATCAGAGTATGTGAAATTTTATATGTCAAAACATAAACGCAGCTTAATGGCACAGTTTCTAACTGGTATTCTCCCATTAAAAATTGAAACAGGTTGCTTTAAGAAAATTCGTGACACATCATCTGGTAAGCTTCGCTATTTAAATAATCAAGAAATAATTTGTGAAATGTGTACCTTAAAGAATGATTCAACTGCAAGACGCGCATGCCTGGGACGGTCAAGTTTAGGCCAACAGTAGCCTATTGAGTACAGATTGACGACATTAATATAGCCACTGAACTGATTACAAGATACTACTTAAACGGGACATTGATCCAATGCTGTTTTAATGCTAGGCCAACGTCTGCGACGCTGGCCCAACATTGAACCAACATTGAATAAATGTACAATGTTTGAGAGAAAGTCCGTCTAGACTTGGCCTACCCACGGGCACTATTGCCTTCTGGGGGACCCTTGTCTCGTGAATTTTAACAGTTGACTACACCTTTAAACGTACCAAAAGATGAAATACGGAGATGAATTTTTTATGCTCATGTACCTTTTATATATCGTTTAGAAAACCATTTTTTGATAAAGCAATAAACTTAAACGTTGACTTTCAACCATTTTCTAACACTAATAAATTCATTTGGCTAATTACCAACAATTGGGGAGATGTCGTTAACTTTTTGTTAGCTGCATGGCAAACAAGAAACAGTGTACTTTTTTCTGTGAAATAATATTTTATTATTATGATTGTAGATGTACTGCTCTGTTTACCCATCCTCCTGGCAGCAAGTCTTGACACAGCGAGGCCGTTAGGCCAAGCCTTGCTGAATTAGCCATACCATCCACCTATTGGGGTAGGGAGGGAGATTTAGATATTGAATATTCATTAGTTTTTCAAAAAATGTCTTTTTAATGTTGGCCCGCTGTCTGCGACGTTGGCTCACCATTAATTCAACCCTCATGCACGTTGCGGTGAGATGTGGTGGTCTGTGTCTGAGACGTTTCCGGTGAGCTACTCGGCCAGCAGACATGTGTTGTTTAATGTAGGGCCGGTGTCGTAGACAGTGGCCCCACATTAAAACAACACTCATGCCAGAGGTCAAACTTGGGTCAAACAGAAAAAATATTTTTTGAAAGTCCCCACTCCAATAGGCGGATTCAACCCTGTTTCAGCAAGGTCGGTCTACGACCTCAGGAATAGCCAGCCTTGCAGAGGAAGATGTGTTTACCAGTTGTTTACCGATCTGTACGCTTATAGTTTCCTGACTTTGCCGGCAAGCGTGGATTCTGTGTTACATGTAACTTGTAACGGAGCACCCACGTGACTGCCGGTACAGTCAGTTCACAGCAATGAATATAAATATATCTTTTATTTTTCTTTTTACTTTTCCAATAGACAAAAGTGACTGGTAAGCCATAATGGGCTGGATATACTATCTTCATCATTGATTGATATTGTATACTTGTACATGTTATATATGCCACTATAATAAAATAAACATATATTAAACATGGTTGCGGGCAGTAAGTGCTACAGGACTCTTATGTATCCTGTCGACGTTCATTCATTCATCTCAACAGTTACACTTTAAACATACTGCACTTGTGGACCTACCAAGAGAGCCCACACAGAACAGTGACTCTGAAAACCTCGCCCCAGCACCATCTCTCAAAGCAGCAACGCCACCTTGGCCAATCAGAAGCACATTAGTCTTCAAAGCTTATCTTTGCCACAAGTCGTGGGATCACATTGACCATCAGAGGACATAAATACAATAGCTGGCTCTCACATTTGCAGGGCCCAGCTCATAAAAGAGTCCCAGGTGGGAATATTAGGACATATACAATACTCTGTAATTATATATTGGTGGTAAGAATTGTATGAAAGGCATAGGACAGAATGTTACGACTCAGGTCTACATGGCATTTGGGTTAAGAACTCTATGTTTGGGCTAAATACAACCGTGAACAACGTGGTCACTAAACTGACAATCGCATAGTCAGTGCATAAGCATGGGCAGAGCAGCACAGACTTACTAAAAAGCATGGAATTGGAAACAAGCTTCTAGGCAAGTAGTAGGGTCCACAAAATTTTGCTGTGTAATTGTGGCACTGTACATTTGGTGAATGCATCAGAAAATGCAAAATCTATGAACTTCAAGTAAAAACTGACTTGACACAATACATGCAATTAGTCCTAATGTTACTCTCCATGTTGCTGTGGTTTGCCCAATATGATCATACCAAATATAGCCTACACCCTGGGGTACTGTTTATGCTGCTGATACAGAACAGTTATAAATATGTTATCCAGCAGCAGTTCAGAGTTCGGCTTGGAGCAACAAGTTTGGGGGAGACCTAATTGGCATAACACAGTCAGACCAAGAACGTTCTATATAGAACGTTCTTGGTCAGACAGTGGAAGAAATTCATCTTTGACTTAGAAACTGATGACACATACAACTCCTTCTTTCAACAAACAACTTCGAAAGTCAAGAGTCAGAGTGCATTTGCTCAACAGTTTGTGCACTTCCCAATCTTGATCGCGTGAAATGATTACACTCAGTGGCAGCAAATACCACCATCTAGTAGTAATAAACATCACAAGTTTGACTGAGGTCTATGCCGCGTCAACCATCAAACACAAGGATGAGGAACATTGGATAAATATATGATTTGCTGTTTTAAATCTACTGCAGTTATGTTTTTTCAACCAACAATATGTATTTTAAATTCATGGATGACCAATTGGATTGTGTCCACGTGACACTGGAGAGGAAGCGCTCTCAGCCCGATTTTTTAAGCCAATGTTAGTTCAATGTTGAAACGACACAATGCTGTTTGGAGGAGCACAACATCAGCCATGTGTGTGACTTCAAGCATATATTGCTTGTCCCAAACAGGATTCACCAATTTAAAATGGTGTGTAGGCCTATGAGGATTCTGAAACACTTTTTGTGTTGTAACCAAAGTGTACTAAAGTGGTGTGGTTCATTAATCTGCACATTTTTATGCTTTTATGAAGGCTCTAGTAATTTTAGATTTTATTTTATTTATATTTCCGTGTTTTTTCATATAGTCGGCTATTTCGTTTTGACCGGCTTTCACAAAATAGGTCATAATTACGAGGAAAATCCAAATATCAAGTGTCATATGGGCTTAAATTGACCAGTATAGGGACCCTGAAACGGAATAGAAATCGATGAGAACTTGTAACATTCCGCCCCCCCCCCCCCATGACTTTATCTTTTTGCATTATATTCCTAGTCTATTATCTAGTCTGACCAAACCTGGTATTATTTGAGTGCTACTTAAAAGTCATACTGAATGTTATTGTGACTTGGGACCAAGTATAGTATTCTACTCCTGACCAATTAAAGAGTAGCTCAGACTGTCACCTGACGAGGTCAGCCAATCACGGCCGGCATTCAGATGTTATATAAATATTATTATGAGATGGAATGCCATACTTAGTCGATCAGGGAATAGGCCCATTGTAATCAGTTTCGTATGTGTTACAGATTTTTTACTTACAATAAGTTTTACAGATCGACATTACTGAAATTACATTTTAGCTCCCGCCAAGGGGGTTATGATTTTGGGCGTGTTTGTTTGTTTGTTTGTTTGTTGATGTTTGTGTTTTTGTTTGTTTGTTTGTTTGTTTGTTTCTTGGTTTGTTTGTTTGTTTGTTTGTTTGTTTGTTTGTTTGTTTGTTTGTTTGTTTGTTTGTTTGTTTGTTTGTTTGTTTGTTTGTTTGTTTGTTTGTTTGTTTGTTTGTTTGTTTGTTTGTTTGTTTGTTTGTTTGTTTGATACAGATTTGATACGGATTTGATTACCAGATATGTGTATCGGGCCAAGGAACAATACATTAATTTCGGCGTAGTTTTGCAGTCTCTGACTGACTGACAAGTTCAACAATAATACATATTCCAACCAATTGCCCAATCCGCAAAAAAATATTGATAATCGACATTTAAATGTCAATTGGCCAACCTCTGGGTCAAGGTCTAGGATTGCGCAAAAGGTGAAGCTGGTCCACGCCAAGGTGGTCTGCGTACTTAGAATGAAGACTAAAAAAACTTTGCGTGCTGTAGGTTTCGCAGTGTCCCTGGTTTAGATAAATGTAATAGTAGATTATGATTAAGTAAATTTGAATATTTTCCTGCTCGTCAAACACAACCCGTTAGTTCCGATTTTCTTCTGTCGCATTCGCCCACGGCAACCATCACCCCTCTCAGCTATCCTTAAATTCGATTCCTCCCATGGGTCACTTTGGCTGGGCATCGGGATGTTTATTTAAACGAGCTATCGCGAAATCAATATCCACAATGAAACAATGCAGTGCCAATGGCTGTGCAGTTGGCCCTGCATTGTTTCATTGTTTGGCCGAATGTTGAGTTGTGTTATTTGGCCGGCGCCTCGAAGTCTGAATACTCGCCTTCTTGAAGATACAATAAGTCAGGGGTTTGTTCGTATCGTAGTTCTTTCAATTAATAATACCAGAACATCCAAGTACCAATAATACACCTACAATATTATTATACGTTAAAAGCCCATTATCATAAATGTTACATTGATAAATATGCCCTAATGCCATACAAACAGCCATACACAAACCTCACCCTGCAGTAAGCTTGATACTTTGAACCAATGCTTTAATGTTGATCCATCGTCTATTTTATGTCGCAATTGGTATGGAAGTTTTGACAATTATAATTTAGAGTGTTATTAGGATAATAAATAATTATATAATAGCTTTCAACAGACTAGAGTGTGACATTTAAGTGAGTACACTTACACTTGAGAGTGATATTCTTTGTAGTTCGGACATTAGTCCCGCCCGGAGCAATCTTACCAAAAAAGACAACGCACAAAACGTTGTCCAGGCGTCGATTTAATGTTTGGTCAACGTCGCAGGTCAACGTTTTCTATCTGCTGGGAAACTGTTATCTACCTAGCAGTCACTAGACGTGGATCCACTGTTGGTTTAATGTTGTATCACTGTCTGCAATGCTGGCCCAACATTAAACGACATTGGGTAGATTTATAGTGTTTGCTGGGTAGGAGTTATCCAGAAAAACACACAACGATGAACAGATGTTGTTTCAATGTTGGCCCGGAGTCTTCGACTCTGACCCAACATTTAAACAACAATGGCGAAGATGGATAATAGTGTCCACTGGTCTTACTACTCTCTCCCTCTCCTCGCCGATCCCGTCCGCTCTACAATCCCATCACTCACCAGATATGCTATCGCGTTTCGCGCCACGCTTCATCCGGGCCAACAGCCGTCTAGCATCGCCACCTGGTGATCGCATCTGCTGATCTTCGCTAGGTGTCACAATATTTTGTTTCAGCCCACTGACATGATAAGACTATGTTCACAAATTGTCAACATTGTACAGTGTTCTCTGCTCACCATGCGAATGAGAGATAACACACGATTCATACAATCTCTGAGATAACTCAGGAAGTGGGTCTAACCTCCATCCACAATTAAGCGTTGCAATAACCACCTTGGACGTATGGATGTTAGATATATTCAAGAAAATGATGTGTATCAAACTATTAAAGTGATATTTACTATATACAGAGCCTTATAAATAAAATACATATAAATACAATCTGTCAGATAAAGTCACACTCTCATATGGATGACATTAGGTCTAAGCTGAAGCTTAATCCTACCATGACATAATTTCTTCTCATTGGGTCCAAACTTCAACGAGAAAAAATCTTACATAATCAAGACACAAATCCATCTGAATTTCTGAAAACACATATCATGATATCCCAAAAATGTAGGGACTGCTTCTATCATATCTGTGACATGCGTCGAATTTGAAAAAGTTTGTCCTCAGCTCTTGCCAAACAAGTTGCAGTGGCACTGGTAAGTAGCAAGTTAGATCATTGTAACTCACTCTTTTACAACATGCCAGAACAGGATATCGCTAGATTACAACGCAGTCCATGTACTTGCCAGAGTTGTTACAAAGGCCCCACGCTTTAGTGGTTCCGTTCTTATTCTCACATATTCTCACCTAGCTCCTCAGTAGCCCGGTTCCCTGTTGACGAGCCTGCCTTATAGCCTGGCTTATGACACATGATCATGCTGAGGATTTTTTGCGACTCTGAGCTCGGTCCGCTGAGGATATGTGCGCTATAAGAGCTTAATTGATTGATTGATATAAACCATGATAGGTATATATGGGGGGCGAAAATAGTGATTTGACTGACATGAACATTCAAGTTGACATGAAAACCCTTATTCTATTACAGTATGGATTATGTGTTATTATTTTAGAAACAACATGTGTGAGTTCATACATCATACCTAGGCTGATCGACTGAGCTTATTCTGGGCATCACAATGTGTTATCATGCTTATCTGGTTATAGTACATGTATGTACATAGCAAAAACACAAAAGCCGGTCCAACACTGCCTGAATGCAGGTGCAACACTAGAATTGCTGGTCATCACCTGATCACCGCGTCCGCTCCTGGCCACCGTCTAGCATTGCCTCACTCATCTTCACCCTGTCAATGCGCGTCTCTTGACATCTATTTCAGTTCATGTACACACATTGACCCGATACTGTTTAAATGGTGGTCCTGATTCAATAGTGGGCGGCGTTTGTGTGTGAAGTTGTGAGATCCGCCCAGCTCAGAGAAAATGTACTTTATTAGTTTTAGTTATTGACAATAACTGATAGTCTGTGACTAAAATAATCTGACGATGCAGAAGACAGCTCATGATTGTGATGTATACTTTGATCATGGATATACTATCTCCATGCTATACGTCAAACGTCAAAATCGGACGTCTATAGACGTCAGATTCTGACATCTAAAGTCGATCTTCGCACTGAAAGATTAAAAATGTGTGATAGCTGTATACACATCACATAGGTATATTCAAATGAAACAGAAGGAACTAACTAAGTAATTTACGACGATTTAAAATTGAAAAAAAACTTTGGTCTCTACAGATTATATAAAATTACTTCAGCACTTGAGTTGCTAAACTGACATTAGGCCAACTTCTTGTATTATTTGGACTTGCACTTCGATTTTCTAGCCCTGTATAATTCACGCTGACATTTGAGTAACTCAATGTATCCAGAAAATTATAATCTATAAATTATAATCTATAACCGTGCCATCAACATCTTTTGAGCAAAACTCATCCAATTTCACGTCTTAGAACACGCCATATTATATTATCACAGACAGTGAAACATATCAGGAACATAATCTTATCCTGTAAGTTTCCTAAAGCCTGATTCATTTCATTTCATGTTATTTTCCTGTATCCTTGCTGAATTGCCAATTTTCTGCTCGGCTTTATATCCAACAGGAATAGTTTCTCTGTACGACATGAAAGGGAATAAAGAAGCACGACTGGATATTGTGTTTAAACTTAGGATTTGCAAATGTTTGTCCTCAAATAAACAAATATAAGTAATTTGCACCCACTTGAAGATGTGGGGCGTGGTGGCGAGACACAGATTCAAGTGGGTGAACATTTAATTTAGCGCTTTAACCCTTTAAGCGCGTGGACCGCCCTTATACGTCAGAATCTGACTTCCATGGACGTCAGATTCTCATGTCTAAAATTGATCCAGGCACTGCAGAAAAAATATAATGGCGTAGGTATTCAAATGAAACAGAAAGATCTAACTAAGAAATACTGATTTCAAAGTGAAAACCCCTTTGGTTTTCATGGTTAATACATAGATATTGTAATAATAATTAACGTATAATGTTCGCTGGGAATTACGCCTTATTTTGTAGCAAGTCCGCTATCTTGTGATGATCATGCTATATACTCATTTTTTTTCATATATTTGTTTTAGCATGTCATTACACGACATATTTGAGCTTTCGACAATACTGATCTGCAAAGACAAAAGGCGGTATCTGTTTACTTGTAAAGTAAGCAGATACTGCCTGTTGGCTTTGCACGGAAGAATACGCACATCACACAATCCTACATGACATACGAGTTTTTATAGCGAAGGGTATTGTCATCTCTCAGTCTCACGTCTCATTTTTTGTAGAATAGGGGCCTACAAGTTTGTCATGCCACAGAAAAAAAAACAGAATATAACATTGTACGTTGTAGGGGGAAGATATCCAGTTTGTCGGCTCTTTTCTGTTTACAGTATTCAAATCTCCCCTTTTGTATTAATGGGTCGTATCTGCTACTTCACAGAGTAGAATATACCAAGGACACGACATAGCAATATAATGTGCGACCGAGAAGATTGTGGGCGGGGGCCCTAGGGTAGTGATTAGCACCGCTGCCTTTCACGCCAGAGTCCGGGGTTCGGTTCCCGGTCTCGGCGGTTTGAAAGAAACAAAATTGTTTCTTCCCCATCCACGTGTGAAAGTTAGTATTGTGGGGAGCCTCCGTGACCGAGAGGTAGCGTGCTCGGCCTCAGACCGCCAGGGCTCGAATTTCGAATCCTGTGTCTGGAGGACAGTGTCATCTCGATCATCTCACCATCCTCAGGAGGTTCTCCTGGCCCAGCTTAGCCTATATGTGCACAAAGGTGGCCTAAAGCCCGATTCATTTCATTTCTTTTCATTTCCGAGAAGATTGTTTGTTCAGAATTTACAAAAATGAATAAAAATAACGGTGGACGTCTACTTCCCGTCGAAATAACATTGTGTATCTGTCACTATGGAATAGTAAAATTTTGCAGCGCCAACGAGCTTAAATTAGTACAGGAAATAATCAGTCAACAGTACAATGATTATTTTTGGAATTGCATTGCATTGCATTGCATTGCATTGAATTGCATTGCATTGCATTGCATTGCATTGCATTGCATTGCATTGCATTGCATTGCATTGCATTGCTTTGCATTGTATCGCATTGCATTGAATCGCATTGCATTGCATTGCATTACATTGCAATATATTACATTGCATTGCTTTGCATTAGATTTCTTGTTATACTCATGATCATCAATAGTTTTATAAACATTTCTCGCTTTATTATGTTGCAAATAAAATGAGCCAATAAGGTAGACTCTACGCTCCCTCGATGGCTATTGTAGTGACATTGTAGTATACAATGATATTAACAAGACATAACAGCACTTCGGGACTGGTTTTATATCGATCTTTAGTTTTCCAGTAGTCGTTTTGCAAAGTTGTGCACGACGTGTCAGTTTTCCAGAAAATTTGCCCCTCGGGTACGCTATGGTGTTTTATAAAAGTGTGGGTAAGTAGACCTACATGTAATTGTGTGTGCATCTTCAGATTTAAGTGGGCACACGTACAGGCCATATTTAAAACATACAATGCACTCATGTAGGGGGCCTACCACAAATAAGTAACATTTTATTAGTGAAATATACAACATAAAATGGTCCTAGACGTGTGTGTGGTGCGGGGGTTCTAGGGTAGTGGTTAGCGCCGCTGCCTTTCACGCTAGAGGTCGGAGCTCGTTTCCCGGTGTAGCCGTTCCGGCGTACCCCCCTTTCAGCATACCGGGGGGTACGTTGAAACTAGTTTCAGCTTACCGGGGGGTACGTTGAAACTAGTTTCAACGTACCGGTACCCCCCCCCCCCCCAGGTAAGTTGAAACTAGAAAAAAGCCCAGTTTCAAGTCACCTCCCCTAGTTTCAGATCACCCCCCGGGGTACGTTGAAACTAGTTTTAGCGTACCGGGGGTACGTTGAAACTAGTTTCAACGTACCCCCCGGTATTTCACCAGCCCCCCATTTCTAAGGCCTACACGCCAAATATGATTATTGGTGACTTTTTAAGTACAGTTAGATCTAGATTAAAGTAAACGATTCGCTGAGTACACATGGTGGGCCACCCACATGCGCAACAAGGTCACCGTTCAAAAGAGTGGGGCGCCGCGATGTGTGCGTTTGATTTTTGTATGCACCGAATATGACTGGCATTGCGTATGTTGTAAGCATGTGGGTAAGGTAGGCCCCTATGCTATATCAGCAGCATTAACCCCATAAGCTCCCTCGTTATCTGGATTAACCTTTTAAGCTTCCTGATCCTCTGCATTAACCCCTTAAGCTCAATTTGTGGTTATTAATTCACTGAAAATAATTATAGTCATACGAAAATAGATAGCTTGGCACCAGTCTTTAAAAGTGGCGGAAACATGGCCAACGTTACATCTGCTATAGATAAATCGATAAATAATAACGACTATGATAGCGCGAAGCTTTTTTTGTCAGTTGACCCCAGACATCATACGGTCATATGGAGATCAAAGTGTTTCCAGACATCGTGCTAATAAAATTTTCTTTTTCACTAGTTGCCATAGAAATCAAATTGTTACATGGAGATAGGCCTGTGAGTGTTTCAACACCTCGCGCAAACAGTTTTTTATGTTAGTTCCCATAGGGTCAAAGGATTATATGAAACTTGAAAGAAGTGTTTCGAGACCTTGCGCTAACAATTGTTCTCGGTATGTGACATAGAGATTAAAGGGTTATATGAACATTAAATTTATTTTTAAACCTTTTGTTAACATATTATTTTTCGTTGGTTGCCCCAGAAATGAAAGGTTTATACATATGAAGATTAAAGTGTCGCTAAAAAATGTCCAAATGCCATGTGATGAAAATATAAAATATAATATATGGTCACTATTGAAAGTTAACCGGTAAAATTGAGGGGGTAATTTGAAACTAGAGGGGGTATTTTCAGGAGCATTTCTTGGTCAAATTAACACTGATTTAGCCCGTATGTGCAGTAAAGAATCTTCTGCTGGTGTTATATAGGTATATAGTAAGGTATATAGGTATATAGGTAACATAATATATTATACCATGGTGCACAAAGGATCAAATTTTCAAATTTGTCAAAAAATTCGCGCTTGTTATCCCCCCTAGCCATATTCCTGAGATTTCCAACGGTATATGATAAGTGTTGTTGTTTTTTTGGTGGAAGGTTGACTCACATTTTGGTCACTTTGCTGCTCATTCCTTAGCAGCATCCTTATTTGCATTTTAACTCGTTGGGATAATATCCTATATGATGAGAAGCTAATGAATCAATTATAAATTAAATTTAAAGAACCTTTATCTTCAAAAGCATCAACATGATTGTAGTTTAAAGTGCTCTAAATGTAGTCACATTGTAACCATGTGTTTAAATATGTTGTAAGAATCCTCATGAGCAATGTATGTCTTATTAGTTTCGAGGAAAATAACCTATATTTGACCTTCAAATACAAAATAGATAGACGCGCTTTAATGAATCTGAATTATAATATAATAAAACTCATCTGTTCATGGAAATCTAGAAAACTAGATAATATAGTACGGAAGATTAGGTTACAAGGCATCCTAAACTATGTTTAAGCACATTATATTCTGATATGCTTTCATTCACTTTATATTTCGAGTGACGTCATGATTTTGATTATAGAAAAATTATGCAAAATGACGGCCATCATGTATTTTTTTAAAATGGGAAGACGATTGGAAAAAAAACAGAAATGCGTGTTTCGACCCCCAAGTCATACAAAAACTATAAATCAATCATGCCCGTGCGACAAACTCTAAAAAGAGGTGGCATTTACATTTTTAAAACCAGATTTTTCCTTTTAAATGTACTCGTCAGTATTGATTATTACTGGTCCATATACATGTAAGTTACAGCAAATAAGTCATATCATCGTTAACATGTTTAACAGTGTAAATATAGTAACAGTAAATATATAAAAACGTCCTGGATTTGAAGATTAAATAAATCATAATTCCTAAAATATAAGAAATATTTTTTCTTATACAAATCTTTCAGAAGCCATAAATAAATTGTGCTGTCTTGTGCGACAAACCACATAAAAAACTGTGATTTTTTTCGTTTCTGCGGCCATTTTGTGCTTTGTTAATTTGATATCGAATGTTATATGACAGCCCAGCACACCCAAATTATATTAAACCAAGTGGATAACAAATTATAGACTAAAATGCCGAGCAGCGTTCAATGTTTCAGATTTCAGCCCAAGTTTAATAGCGAGCGGAGCGAGTGAGCGAAGCGAACGAGCGAAGCGAGCTCAATGGTAGTGCGTGTATATAATGTTGTATTTATTCGATAAATCATCAAATCTCAGTCTTATATGACTGATTCACCCGAGTTGTTGCCCAATCCGCCATCTTTGTTATTCCGCCATCTTGGATATCCGAGCAAAATAATTTGGCAGGTCAGCAACAAATTGAATAAATCTTTCTTTTGAACACCTAAAATCGTTGTAAAATATGAAATAGGTGCAGAATATTTGTTAAATACGACTAATATATCAAGGATACGGACAAAAGATATAATATGAGATTACAGCATGATAACATGTAGAAATATTGTGCCGAAATAGTTACACAGATATTCACCAGGTGGTTTAATATAAAGTCTCTTGTCACAAAATACTTATTCTGTCACTGTGTGAGTGCTGACTATTAATGCTATTGACATGTCAGAAGCCAACCTTCACAAAGCAAATAGTCTAGTGCTGACCTGTCACACTGCGCACATGACACTTTAATTTTATTTAAAAAAAACAAAGGATGCATTGGGCTTTGATATAACTGACAACTTCTTCAATTTTGGCAGCTAGAATATGCAAGGCCAAAAACACATAGTCCCACTTAACCTATGTTGACAGTCATCTCGGCCTTGTGTGATTTGAACATGGCCTTCCTTCACTCAACTGTGTTCCATAATGTAATGATTCGTATATCCAACATTCTTCGGACATTTAAAAAATTAATTCTGGTAGAGTCTCTAGTCTAATTCTAGACCAAGATTTATCCAATAGTTAGACTAGTCTAGTTTTATGATTTGTCTGATGGTGGAGTGTGTTGTTTTGCTTGCTTGATTTAGCTAGCTGACATGCGGGCTGTCCGGGCCTTCCGACAATATATTGGTCACTCATAATTATAATGACCCTGCCAATGCCATTCGCACAGTTTGAAAAGATCATATAGAAGCTTAATAGAGAAAAACATATTTTGTCCAAAACTTTTCCTATCTACAAGGCTATGAGAGCTTTCTTGACCGGACTATTGTTGTACAACCACAGACAGCAGGGCTACATGGATTAATCCTCTAGACTAGGGTCCACAATGTCTCGTGTTTGTTTGTTTAATTTAGCTACCCCTGAAACCAGGCTGCCTGGGCCTTCAGACAATTATTATGGGAGCTAATTTCTCGTTGATTATACCCAGTCAACTCTGAAGTGATTTTCACAAAATTTTGTAACTATTATTATTATTGTAGCGAATATTAGCATATATTATATATATTAATGCCAACAACCCCGGAAAAATTTCGCGAAATTCTAGTGTGTAGTCTATAGGCCTAGCAGTAGGCCTATTTCAAAGTTAGACCATTTCACATGTAAAGCAATTCTGAGAATAAACCTGTCGTATTCTTAAGCTTCCCTCGTGCTGAGACTTCCCTTCTGCGCATATACGGCCCTGAGCGGAACGGCACTAGATAGGGGGGAGGGCAAAAATAAATAAAATCGGCCCGTGGAATTAATTTTATATGTAGTTCAATGGGACTGGCATTTGGGGTGGTGAGACCCTACATCGATAATCTGACTCGGAGTATATATGATTATATCTCTTGTAATCAGCCCAACTTATTAATTCACTAAAATAATTCAGTAATTGGTGCTCCGCTCGCACTCTGGGCATTGCCCATTCATATTACACATATATTTATAAAAAGGCTGTTATTTTCTTTCATCAAACAAAATAGGGCCTACTTGACATTTATGAATATACACACAGGGGCCAATGACCTGGTTTTTAAGACTACACCTCTTCAATTGGTGTATTTGAGGTCAGAATAATGACATTCGGTACTCCAAGAGTTTTTTGGGATTTTGTGACGTTGTCATGAGCAGCGCCAGGTCATGGGTCAGATTATCCAAATTTGTAACGTTCACATCAAACAAGAACAGGCATTAAAGATCCAACTAATATAACTATGAATTTGATCCTGGATTTGGCCTATTCTATGCATTCTATGCACCGTTAAACAATGACATAACTGGAAGGAAGGGGCGGATCCAGGATTTGAAAAAGGAGGGGGCGCAGGTGGCTCGGAGGCGAGTTTTTAGGCATATTTAGGCCAATTTAGGGGACTTTTTAAAGAAATTAGCGCAAAAACGGGTGGGCGTGCGCCCCCCCCCCCCTCTGGATCCGCGCCTGGGAGGGTTTATTATCAAACATTATCACTGATTATACGTGCCTGATTTGTATTTTTGATGTGGAATTCATTGATCTAAATTGAAAAAACCTACATTCTTCTTAGGCTTAGCCCCCCCCCCCCCCCTCCCCAAACAGAGCCCAGATTTCCAAAAACATATGACTTCCTAATGATTCATCATTGCCATCCCGCTGTCATGTCTCCAAATGTTTGGCCTGAAGCACTGCAGTGAAGGCTAAAATTGGTTAGGCTATTACTAGGCCTAGTCTAGTCTACACTTACTTTTGTCTACTCTGACATGTTTGAAGGGTAGATCTACATTACTGTAAATATCAGGGGGTTATGTATTACAATCCTGTATTGTTTCAATCGGTCAATAAAATATGTTTTAAACTAAAAATTAATCCTGTATTATCAGTGATATTATTCTAGACTACTTGATTAGCCTAATTTAAGACAACATATTTCTAAACATACAGCCTATTATTAGTACTATATTTTATTAGGGGCCCATAACGTTAGACTAGAAGCATATTCCTTGTCATGCTAACGTTAGTCTAGGCCTATCTGAGGAGCCACAGAAGCAGACCGAAAACACATTAAATACAGACTATTTTGTAGACCTAGCCTATTATTATTTTAATAGTCCTAGGGCTAGGGCAGGCTATTCACCTATTGACCATTGTAAGGCAATGTTTGAATTTTATGTGGACTACACAGCACAGTGCTAAGCTAAAGCATATATAGACCTATATTCCTATAAAGATTTGCCATGCTATTGTTGAAAGAATAATGTAGTCTGTAGATAGGCTATTTAAAAATAATCTTTTTAGAGTGAACAGGGTAGGCTATGCCATGGCTGGCTGAGTATGACTATGACCTAGTCCTAGACCATCACTGCATCAGTCTTCAGTAGCCAAAAGGCATTGGGCCTATCTTCTTAGGCCTACAGTAGGCTACAGTTTGTAAAGTAACTATAAGATAGGCATACTGCCCTTGGTTTTGCAGGCAGAGTAGGCCTAGCCTCAGTAGACTAGTTTTATGAAGAGCTTTCTATTTGTAGGCTTAGCCTTTATAGTCAGGCTTAGAGTAGATTATATATAGGGGCATATAGGCCTATAGTATTGCCTATAGGCCTATTATAGCCTACTGTTTGGCATGAAACACTGCATTTAGGGCTAAAACAGGTTATGCTATTACTAGGCCTAGTCTACTCTTACTTTTTTCTACTCTTAAGGGTACATTACTGTTTACTAGGAAGTTACATAAAATTACCACTAGACTACAAAGTGGGTGAAAATTATATATTATCAGTGATTATAGTCTAGACTATAATCTAGTAGGCATAGTAGGCATACGACCTACTGGTGGGCTAGGCCTTTATAGTCAGGCTTAGAGTAGATTATATATATATAGGGGCATATAGGCCTATAGTATTGCCTATTGGCCTATTATAGCCTACTGTTTGGCATGAAACACTGCATTTAGGGCTAAAACAGGTTAGGCTATTACTAGGCCTAGTCTACTCTTACTTTTTTCTACTCTTAAGGGTACATTACTGTTTACTAGGAAGTTACATAAAATTACCACTAGACTACAAAGTGGGTGAAAATTATATATTATCAGTGATTATAGTCTAGACTATAATCTAGTAGGCATAGTAGGCATACGACCTACTGGTGGGCTAGGCCTATTAATATGGCCTATATATAAACCTAGACTATAGTCTAGCCTAGCTATTTCAATAGTCTTGCAGTCCAGCCTAATTGTAGCCTAAGACATGTAACCAGTTAGGCCTACCATTAACTTCATGTCTCTGTTCTACTGATATACCTGGATAACAGGCCTATGCGCCTATGGGCATTGGCTTCAGCCCTATACTATAGGCCAGGCTATGGGAAGACCTGGAGAACTGGGACAAGGTCATTGAAGAATGCAAGGGAAAAGCCCAGAACTGGGAGTTCTGACAAAAAAACTTTTTATCTAGCCTAGTATTGTAGGGCAATGTATGAATGATCTGTTGTAGACTACTGCCCATTACTGGGCTTGTGCTTATTAAGTAGGCCTAGAGGCTAGATCTAGCATAGATATAAAAATCGTCTTCATAGACAGTAGACCCTATAGGCCTATATATAACCAGGCCTATAATTACTAATAGGCTAATCTATGTATGACCTAGGATGTGTCCTTCACTGGCTTTAGTATAGTCTACCTACCTCTATGTCACTATACTGTGACTATGACTATGAGTCATTTCATAAACTTAGCTGAGTCGTAGCCTCATACTCATTATGTCATAGGCTAGATCAGGCTGATCCACTCTGCTTCGCGACGGGAGCATAGCGCAAGAGTCCCCAGCTTGGACTAGTCATAGGCCTATCTAGGCTACTATGACTAGGCCTATGAGGCTATGAGACTAAGTTTATGAAAGAGGCTTTTTAAAATTAGGATCTACTACTACCAAATCATAGGCCAATGTTGTAGACTAATGGTACTGGTAGTCTATGCACTAGTCTAGTGACTAGGCAATTTGACATAAATTCATGTCACCTAGGCTATAAGGTGCTATATAGGGCTATATAGATAGTCTAGCCCATACTCTATACTAGTATAGGGGAGAAACACTGGGCATGCTGGAACACAAGAATCTTTATTACTCTTTAACGATTGACATCTCAGTCCTCCTCAATGAAGTAGGCCTAGTATCAGTGTCAGGTCAAGGTACACAGTGCAGTGCTAAGCCACTGACCAGACTAATGGCTGAGCTCGTTCACATCCACTCCAGATCCAGAGAAGCCGATGCTCACATCCACTGCTGAGAAGCTGATGCTCACATCCACTCCAGATCCAGAGAAGCAGATGCTCACATCCACTCCAGATCCAGAGAAGCCAATCATCACATCCACTCCAAATCCAGAGAAGCCGATCCTCACCTTCACTTCAGATCCAGAGAAACAGATGCTCACATCCACTCCAAAGAATCCGATTTTCGCATCCACTCCAGATCCAGAGAAGCTGATGTTAACATCCACTCCAGATCACGAGAAGCTGATGTTACCATCCACTTCAGATCACGAGAAGCTGATGTTAACATCCACTCCGGATCAAGAGAAGCCGATGTTCACATCAACTTCAGATCCAAGAAGCCGATGTTACCATCTGCTCCAGATCACGAGAAACAGCTAGAAGCCGATGTTCACCCTGCTCACATCTACTCCAGATCCAGAGAAGCCGATGTTCACATCCATTCCAGATCCAGAGAAGCTGATGTTACCATCCACTCCAGATCACAAGAAGCCGATATTCACATCAACTCCAGATTTATAAGCTGATGTTCACCTCCACTCTATAGATCCAGAGAATCCGATGGTCACGTCCACTCCAGATCTAGAAAAGCCGATGTTACCATCTGCTCCAGATCACGAGAAGCCGATGTTCACATCCACTCTAGATCCGGAGAAGCCCTACTCTGGTTCCCTGAGCCACATTACGCGGCGTGGCCGAGCTTCATGTAGGCTCTGGTAGGCCCCAGTGGCGAATGTTTGTTACTAGTTGCTATTTTTAGATGAAAATAGGGTAATCCCTGAATTCAGACAATTTTGAAAGGTCACTTCCCCGGATGTAGATTTGCTTACAGTATTTGTATTTCCCCTCTGACGCACTTCCTATGACTTGACCCAGAAAATTATTCGCCGGCCTTATTAACACAGGCATAAAAGTCACGTGACTATATAAGGACCTTGGCCTCTACCCGCCCATAAATGAAATTGGCCAGGCTTGCCAGGCAAGAGAATCCCATGCTCACATCATCTACTCCAGATCCAGAGAAGCCGATGTTCACATCCATTCCAGATCCAGAGAAGCTGATGTTACCAGCCACTCCAGATCACGAGAAGCCGATGTTCACATCAACTCCAGATAAGCTGATGCTCATCTCCACTCTATAGATCCAGAGAAGCCTGATGCTCACATCCGCTCCAGATCCAGAAAAGCTGATGTTCACATCCACTCTAGATCCAGAGAAGCCAATTCTCACATCCACTCCAAATCGAGAGAAGCCGTGCTCACATTCACTCCAGATCTAGAGAAGGCGATGCTCACATCTACTCCAGATCTAGAGAAGCCGATCGATGCTCACATCTACTCCAGATCTAGAGAAGCCGATTTTCACATGTTGGCCTGTCCACTCCAGATCCAGAGAAGCCGATGCTCACATGTCCACTCCAGATCTAGAGAAACCGATGCTCACATCTACTCCAGATCTAGAGAAGCTCTTTCTCACATATACTCCAGACCCAGTGAATCCACTCCAGATGTCGATGCTCACATCTACTCCAGATTCAGATATTCCGATGCCACACATCGATACACTCCAGAGAAGTTAAAATTGATTCTTCCATGCATTGACTCCAGACCTAGCCGTTGCTCGAACATCTACTCCAGACCCAGAGAAGCCAATGATCCACT
Organism: Flabesymbios commensalis; assembly: GCA_964017125.1. NCBI lineage: Eukaryota > Metazoa > Annelida > Polychaeta > Terebellida > Flabelligeridae > Flabesymbios > Flabesymbios commensalis. Next base: position 17,673,087 of record OZ024918.1, on the reverse strand, counting down.
TCAGATTCAGAGAAGCCGGATTTTTTCGGACATACTAAATTATTATTACATATAGGCTAGCTATTGTTAAATCTGACAAGACTGACGTAGGCCCTACAACATGCAGCTAAAAATATCTTCTACAATAACACTGAACATAAAAAGGCACTGAATAATGCACCTGAAAAAATGATGATCAAGTAAGACCAAACATAAAGTTGTGTAAATTTGACGAAATGCCATGATTGGGAAAGGTGTCTTCGTGCACCTTTAACCCGGGTATTTAGGGTCAGCAGTGCAACAAAAAATATCTTCTACGATAACACTGAGCATAAAAAGTCACCGAGTAATGCACCTAAGAAATGATGATCAAGTAAGACCAAACAATATCAAGGTGTATTATTTGACTCTATTGAAATACCATGATTGGGAAAGGTGTCTTTGTGCACCTTTGACCCAGGTATTTTGGGTCAGAGGTGCAAAAAAAAAATTACTTTTACAATAACGATGAACATAAAAATTAGGCACTGAGTAATGCATATAAAAATGATGATCAAGTAAGACCGAACAATAATGCTGTGTTATTTGACTCTAGCAAAATACCATGATTGGGAAAGGTGTCTTTGTCCACCTTTGACCCAGGTATACTTCGGGTCAGCGGTGCAACAACAACAAAAAATATCTGCTACAATAACACTGAACGTAAAAAGGCACCGAGTAGTGCAACTAAATATGATGATCAAGTAAGACCGAAAAATATCAAGTTGTATTATTTGACTCTATTGAAATACCATGATTGGGAAAGGTGTCTTTGTGCACCTTTGACCCAGGTATTTTGGGTCAGCGGTGCAACAAACAATAACTTTTACAATAACGATGAACATAAAAACTAGGCACTGAGTAGACCTGATGCACCTAAAAATGATGATCAAGTAAGACCGAACAATAATATTGTGTTATTGGACTCTAGCGAAATACCATGCTTGGGAAAGGTGTCATTGTGACCCAGGTATTTTATTGGGTCAGCGGTGCAATACATAATGATCAAGTAAGACCGAACAATAATGTTGTGTTATTTGACTCTAGCGAAATACCATGATTGGGGAAGGTGTCTTTGTGCACCTTTGACCCAGGTATACTTCGGGTCAGCGGTGCAACAACAACAAAAAATATCTTCTACAATAACACTGAACATAAAAAGGCACCGAGTAGTGCAACTAAATATGCTGATCAAGTAAGACCGAACAATATCAAGTTGTATTATTTGACTCTATTGAAATACCATGATTGGGAAAGGTGTCTTTGTGCACCTTTGACCCAGGTATTTTGGGTCAGCGGTACAACAAAAAATAACTTTTACAATAAGGATGAACATACAAATTAGGCACTGAGTAATGCACTTAAAAATGATGATCAAGTAAGACTGAACAATAATGTTGTGTTATTTGACTCTGACGAAATACCATAATTGGGAAAGGTGTCTTTGTGCACCTTTGACCCAGGTACTTCTGGTCAGCGGTGCAACAACAAAAAAAAAATCTTCTACAATAACACTGAACATAAAAAGGCACCGAGTAATGTACCTAAATATGATGATCAAGTAATACCGAACAATATCAAGTTGTATTATTTGACTCTATTGAAATACCATGATTGGGAAAGGTGTCTTTGTGCACCTTTGACCCAGGTATTTTGGGTCAGCGGTGCAACAAAAAATAACTTTTACAATAACGATGAACATAAAAATTAGGCACTGAGTAGACCTAATGCACCTAAAAATGATGATCAAGTAAGACCGAACAATAATGTTGTGTTATTTGACTCTAGTGAAATACCATGATTGGGAAAGGTGTCTTTGTGCACCTTTGACCCAGGTAGGCTACTTGGGGTCAGCAGTGCAACAAGAGAAAAATATCTTCTCTAATAACACTGAACATAAAACCGAGTAATGGACCTAAATATGATGATCAAGTAAGACCGAACAATATCAAGTTGTATTATTTGACTCTATTGAAATACCATGGTTGGGAAAGGTGTCTTTGTGCACCTTTGACCCAGGTACTTCGGGTCAGCAGTGCAACAAAAGAAAAATTATCTTCTACAATAACACTGATCACAAAAATCAATTGATGAAAGGACCCCTCTCTGTCCATCAATATCAAGAATAATAAATTTATGCACATGTGGCCCTAACTCAAGGCATTATGAAGTTCTCGCACTTACAAGCCATTTTGATTTCCGTTACCTGGTGACCTCAAAATTATGTCAAGGTCACTGAATGTAGAACTTGACCTTCGTATTAATGGCATGAACATGAGGTAAAAAAAAATGAAGGCCCTAAGTCAAGGCGTTATGAATTAGTTATCACGGTTACAAGCCATATTTGTTTCCGTGACCTGTTGACCTTGAAATTAGGTCAAGGTCACTGATTGTCAAACTTGACCTTCAAGTTAGTATCATGCACACCAGGTAAAAAAATGAAGGTTCTAAGTCAAGGCGTTATGAAGTTATCGCGCTTACAAAGCATTTTGGTTTCAGTGACCTGGTGACCTTAAAATTAGGTCAAGGTTACTGAATGTCGAATTTGACCTTCAGATTAGTGACAAGCACATGAGATAAAAAAATGAAGGTCCTAAGTCGAGGAGTTTATATGAAGTTATCGCGCTTACAAGCCATTTTGGTTTGTGTGAGATGGTGACCTTGAAATTAGGTCATGGTCACTGAATGCCGAACTTGACTTTCAGATTAGTGACATGCATACGAGATTAAAAAAATAAAGGCCCTAAGTCATGGCGTCCATGTGCTGACTTTCAATCAGAGGCCAGCTATTACAATGGTAAGCCACACGTGCTCAGGGGCCCGTGTACAGAAATTATTGTGATCAGGAGGATGGTGGAAAACAGCCTATTTCATCAGGGTAATGGTGATGAAAAGGTTAATACATGTATAATGGCTGAGAGATAAAAAGGCACTGAGTAGGCCTATTAATGCACCTAAAAATGATGATTAAGTAAGACCGAACAATAATGTTGTGTTATTTGACTCTAGCGAAATACCATGATTGGGAAAGGTGTCATTGTGACCCTGGTATTTTAATGGGTCAGCGGTGCAACACAAATCTTTCACAATAACACTGAACATAATGAACACAGAGTAGGCCTAATGCACCTAAAAAATGATGATCAAGTAAGACCGAACAGTAAAGTTTTGTTATTTTGTCATTAAAATTACACAATAATTATTTTATAGCTTACTAAGAGAAAAAATAGTTTTTCGTACATAGACCCCTATATGTAACACAGAGGCTGAAATTTTGATGTTACTATGATGTAAATTACAACAGTTTTATCCTACAGTACTTTTTAGTTTGCACAGTTTCAGTGTGTTAATTAACCTTACCTGTCAGATTAATTTTACCCATGATGACCTCTCAACACATGCAGGGAAACTGGAATCCTGTATAGGGGGGGCCTAGGTCTTTTATACCCAGCATACATGTAGACACCCTTGCAGTGTTGTCTCTGTTGCACACTTAGTTTTTTCATCACATGATTCCTCACATGTACATGCAGGCCTATTATTAGGCCCGGCCGTAGGCCAGAAGCCTAAATAGGCTCCTGGCCTACGGCCGGAATAAAACTGAACATAATAGACACCGAGTAATGCACCTACAGCCTACGCCACTACGGCCAAAATAAACTTAATATTAAGTTTATTTTGCCTGAGTTTGTGTCTTATTTAGGGGAAAGAGGGGTGCTGTGTGTGTGGGGGACATTTCTGTAGGCCTACACCAGTCCTTATGAACATGTCGAATATAACGTTTGAGATCCCTAGGTTAAGTACTTTCGTCTTTAAAAAGTGTTCAGAAAAAATACATTCACGATTAAATATAGTGATTAGAGCTCAAATGGTTTTGGTTGGAATAATGTTAGCCCAGCGTCGCAGACGGTGGCCCAGCATTACATCAGCATTGGGCCAATGTATCTTGTTATCTGTTCTTTTCTGGCGTCAGGATGGAAAGCGTCACTCGCAAACAATTAATGCAACAGTCAGAAAACACGGTACAATCACCCAATGCTGTTTTAAAGTCGGGCCAGCGTGAGAGACTGTGGGTCAACATTGAAACAGCATTGGGTGAATGCCACGTGTTTGCGCAAAGTATACAGCAGACACAGTGATGGATTTTAGTGTTGGTCCAACGTCGTAGATGATTGACCGGCATTGAACCAGCAATGGGCTGCGACGCTGGCCCAACATTGAACCGGAATTTGGTAGGTAGGCCTACATCCTCTCAGTCTGTACGAGGCACATCATAGGCAAGTATTGATGAATGTTGGCAAGCACCGGTGATGGTGGTGGAAGGAATACATGATGAAGAAATATGTTAAGTTGTCTCCTTGGTTTTTTCCTTAATTATATACTGGACATTTAGGATTTTAGCCCCACCGTGATAAGCAACACTCATTTTTAAGTATACACATATTTTTTATCATGTTTTTATTTATATCCTATATAAATCCTTGACTATGCAAATGTGGGAATATACACCATATAAATGTGTTTATGACAAATAGTTTTAGAATTATTGAAGAAATACCTGCCTAATTTGCATACTAATCAATAAAAAAGCAAGTTCTGGCAATCGAAACCGCACTTTTCTGAGTCCATGGGTTTTGACATCTTCTCATACAAGCCTTACTGCTCCCGAGGTCGTTCTGCGAGCCTTGCTGTCAGAAAGATGGGTCTTCAAAAAGGGTTTTTATGTGGTAACAAAATTTCCCCCCACTGTGAAATTTTGTCATTAATTTTGGCCACCAGGCAATATTATATATCCAGAAAACGCAAAACACTTGTGTTACTAAACGCAAAACATTTGTACAACATTTGTACAAAGTTGGACCAAAGTCTAAGACTTTGGGCCGGCGTTGTACAAATGTTATAGAAATGTTTTGTGTGTGTTGGGAATGACTAAAATGATATGCACATGCGACACCCTGGCTGTCAGGGGAACATATTTTTTATTTCTTATTCATCCCATCGTAATATCATACCGTCTCAATGGACAACAAAATTATTGTAATGTTCCTTGCTGCAGGAGTTGAATAATTCAACAGGGGTGATATATTAAGCTGTATATAATCATTTGCCGACCCGTAGATGACAATATTCCAAGGTCGCCGTGAATTATATTTAAAGTGTGCCTTCACAATTTAGCGTTATATATTTATAATACATCACAGTATAATAGTAGCCCAGCATCAGTGACAATCCCGGGGAGCGACAAACCTTAGACGTCCTTTGTGCTCATAGCTGAACAATAGAACAGGGGTGATATATTAACCATTTCGCCTCTGATCACGACTACTGTATAATCGTTTTAAATATGATTAATTAGGCGACCAAATCACTTTTACTGGGAAATAAATGTGTGTTTAGCCATCAATATTTGCAAATGTTTGGTCTTAACTTAAACAAATATGAGTAATTTTCAACCACTTGTAGTTTTGGGTCTCGGTAGCGTGACACAACTTCAAGTGGATGGAAGATAGAAGGGTTGAGTTATATGTAATCATTTTCCGACTCATGGATGACATGTCGCCGTAAATTATGTTCAAGGTGTTTCGTTACCGAGGGCACAATTTATGGTGCTAAAGCACTGGTATCTACGATTGTTATTTTCAAATGAAAATGACTAGCCCTATATATATGTATGCTCCATGTCTATCTGATGCTTATATTATGGTGTCGCTTGTAATTAATCTAAATGTTGTTGACTGAGACCAGTCCGCAGTGGAAAACATAGCCTGCTAAAAACATAATAAATTATTTCTGACGTAATAGCCAATTTAAATCTGAAACTGTGAAAGAGCAAAGACATTTATTAAGGCCGTTGACCCATAACATAGGTATTCAAAGCCAACCAAGACATTTATGATGACTTCAAATTGTAAAAAAAACCTTTCGTCTCCACGGTTTATGCAGAAATACTTTAGTACTTTGAGGATTAAACTGAAATGAAAAGAAAGACCTCCAACGTGCCTAAATCCTCGCAACACGTAATAAAACAACATAAATACGCTGACAATATGAACCATTTCTATATTGTTTGTGTTTCGTATGTTTTGTGCTCAAAACGTGTCCCGCTAATGAATAGGAGAACACCCATGGGGACGGTATATTTTATTCAGGCTCCCTTCGCTTTGTCCCCGCTCTATGGGATGCAGCTGGCAGATGAATCAGCCTATTAGACCCCGGAATTATCATTTGTTTCCCCGTAGCAGGATATTACTTGTCAGTAACCATGCGTAATCATTATGACTGATCGCAAAGAAAGTATAGCGGGGACGTATATGAGGAATTACTTACCGTCATTGCGCCTAGCGAATCGATATATCGTCCCCTTAGATATGAAAGGGTGTATAGATATGATAATATTCGCGAGATTTTAATTTTCGCGAAGGAGGACAAATTCGCGAAATCAAGAATCTCTCGAAAATTATTTCTAAAATATCGCTGCTAAAGAAAAACTCGCAAATTCCAAACTTCACAAAAAAAAACAAAATCAGAAATTCGCGAAAATTTAAAGAGGCGAAAATTACCAGATCTACAGTATACAAAGAGACGATATCGTCCCTGTTCCTACCACCCAACATGTTGAATGCGTTACTTAAATGAGTGGAACACACAACATGTTGGTTGTTAGAAACGATGCTTTCACGATCACAAACATAGGCCTACCATGGTAGCGACCGTAGCGTTAATCTCAGACAGTGTTAGTGTTCAAAGGTGAATGATGGGCCGATGTTAGGCCACCTTTCTTACATCATTATGATAATTATATGTTGGGATAGTGCTATTGCCAGCATTCTATCTCTGAGTTCATACACATCGGAACTCGGGCCTCGTTCTTGAAATATGTCAGCTGTATGATGTACAATTTTATTGTGCCCCTATGTTTTCTGAATCAGCTGGAACTATAGGCTGGAAGCCAATGTATAACATTTAAAATTGGAGGTGAACGTGAACGTCACAAACATATGGGTTAGTGTTGAAATGTAAACATCACAAACATATGGGTTAGTGTTGAAATGTGACCATCACAAACATATGAGTTAGTGTTGAGATGTGAAAATCACAAACATATGGGCTAGTGTTGAAATGTGAACATCACAAACATATGGGTTAGTGTTGAAATGTGAACATCGCAAACATATGAGTTAGTGTTGAGATGTGAAAATCACAAACATATGGGTTAGTGTTGAAATGTGAAAATCACAAACATATGAGTTAGTGTTGAGATGTGAAAATCACAAACATATGGGCTAGTGTTGAAATGTGAACATCACAAACATATGGGTTAGTGTTGAGATGTGAAAATCACAAACATATGGGTTAGTGTTGAAATGTGAAAATCACAAACATATGAGTTAGTGTTGAGATGTGAACATCACAAACATATGGGCTAGTGTTGAAATGTGAACATCACAAACATATGGGTTAGTGTTGAAATGTGAACATCGCAAACATATGGGTTACAGTTGGAATGAGAGTATCTGAAACATATGGGTTAGTGTTGGAATGTGAACATCAAAAATATATAAGTTAGTGTTGGAATGTAAACATCAAAAACATATGGGTTAATGTTGGAATGTAAACATAAACAAACAAATGGGTTAGTGTTGGGATGTGAATATCAAAAAACATTATGGTTAGTGTTGTAATGTAAACGTGAGAAACATATGAGTTAGTGTTGGTATTTCGAGGATGACATTACTTTTGTAGCAGTAGAGGAAGAATGTAGGCCTACAGCAGGTTTGGACATTTGGTAGGCCTACATAGACATGTAAGATGAATACGTACATTTTTATAAACATTATCTTGTCTTATGTTGGGAAATAAGATGGCTAACTCTGTCACAGCAACGTGTTGATTGACATCGCTCATTTTCACAAAATTAGTTTTCGCAGATGTTACGTCAACTGTTGTGGGTCTAAATTAAATAAATGCAGATCTTTATCTTATGGATGTTGTCGTGCAAAAGAGACCATCAGTTTTTTATGCTATAACGTATTGCTGGCTTTTCAAGCACGTATAAGTATTTAAGTTCATGAAATAGTGCATTAAAGTTTGACAGTTTTCGTTCACCGCCACCTGGTGAATGTTTACCATACAGACTCCTACAGACACGTGGTGAATGGAGTGAAATCAATAATATGATTCCAACGCGTAATTCAGCTGCCAGTTATGGTAGTTTAGCAATGAACCTGGAAATTATTGATATCGCAAGGTTTTGTGAGTGATTTTGTATTCATATTGGTCAACAGATGTATTTCACCATAATACTTACACAACTGTCCCCCATTTCAAATACAAAACGACAGTTTTTTTCAATAACGGACGATATAAATGGGCTAAGGAATAAATTTCAGGTCTGTTAAAGTGTTTTCTGTGTTTTTTGTTAAATATCTAATGTCATGTGGAAAAGAGTTGATGTCGAAAACAAGGTCATAATCAATGTTTTCAAGTTTAATATTATTACATAGATATATTTTGTACTAACAAGAATGAAAATGAAATGAAATGAATCGGGCTTTGGGCCACCTTTGTGCACATATAGGCCAAACTGGGCCAGGATAACTTCCTGAGGATGGTGAGATGACACTGTCCTCCAGACACAGGATTCGAAATTCGAGCCCTGGCGGTCTGAGGCCGAGCACGCTACCTCTCGGTCACGGAGGCTCCCCACAATACTGAATTGATGAGGAAGAAACATTTTGTTTCATCAAACCGCCGAGACCGGGAACCGAACCCCGAACTCTAGCGTGAAAGGCAGCGGTGCTAACCACTACCCTAGGGCCCCCACACTTTTTATTAACAACCATTGTGGTGGATAGTGATGAAAATGCGTCAGTTCTATTCTACGCACGCGACTTAGAAATAATAACACTATCGATGCGGATATATATATATATATTGTCATCAGAGGCGTGATAAAACTACAAAATATTAAAACTGTGAAATGAGTAAAGGCCACTCGGATCACTGCAAGTTATCCGTACATCGACCACTATATATACCAACGTATTACTCCACTAATCCAAGACCACTCACAAGTATTCGCCTGGTGGCTGTTCCCCGACACACCCTCTCTACTCTTCTGCGTGACAATTCCATCTTCCCTAACAAGTTATCTTACCCGCGAGCCCGCAGGGCTATAACTACTTTGGGACATCAATAACGTCACTCTAAGAAACCATAAGTATTTAAATAAAAGGAAATAAGTCGGTTTGACATTTAACTATGATTTAACTATGATTATTATTATGTGCACGTTAATATTACAGGCTGCAAAATTCACGCTTTAGTGAATCTATCAATAGTAAATGTAATGAAATGAATCGCGCGTTAAGCCACTTTTGTGCACATACAGGCTAAATTGGGCAAGGAGAAACTCCTGAGGATGGTGGATGAGTGTGATGACACTGCCCTCAAAAAACAGGATTTGAAATTTAAACCCTGGAGGCCTGAGGCCGAGCACGCCACCTCTCGGTCACGGAGGCTCCTACAATATTGAATTTTACGAGAGGATGGGGAAGAAACATTTTTGTTCCCCCTTTCAAACCGCCTAAACCTGGAAACGAACCCCGAACTGTAGCGTGAAATGCAGCGGTGCCACTACCATAGGGCCCCCGCCCATCATTAGTAATGTTCACACATTCGTGCTACAATGCAATAATATCATGTTCAGGCTGCATTTAGACCGGAAAATAATACTTATGATCATATTTTTGCCACCAAAAGTTTGGCAATTATTATTTTTAAATCACATAAAAGCCATTTTATGCTGCTTCATTGACTTTTACAAATATTTACACCACTTTCTATTTTGAAATTTAATCGGAAAACTTTTACGTCTTTGCGTATTTGTTTAATTCAACGACACAATCAATCATATTCAATTATATTGTTGATATCTTCTACAGTATTTTCAACTATTTGAACCATAACACGAATAAAAAGCTTACTTGACGCTATACTTTAATTTCTGCCAAAAACTATATAGTTCATGGGTCATAATTGGTCACCCTGCACCCTCCACAACGCACCCACACCAACTTATTTAAGCTTTATTTAAGTCCAAAACATGAAATGACATGTTACCAATAAAAATAGGAACGAACTTTATATTTTGACCGCTTATATGGGGTACCGTTGCAGTTCTTTTTTTATTACAAATAATCAAAATGGACAACAAAACAAACTAGTGAACATGGTCAATGGAAACAACTTAAAGGTATGGTCAACTGTAAAAATTCGCGGGACAAGGGTCCCCCAGAATGCAATAGTGCCCGTCGGTAGGCCCAGGCCCTATTCCATAACAATGCTAAATATGCGTTTCATAATCAAAGCCTCATTAAGAGCAAGTTCTCAAATCACAGCAACTTCATATATACTTGAGCGACATCTATGAGTTAAGGACTCAAAGCCATTAGCCCTGGCCCCTACTTGGTCGCTGGGCTGCAAACAAACTGACTGTATTACTGCGGGGATGTGGAAACTGGTTGACCTCAAGCTTATATATTGACACCCAGTGAACACAAAACATTTGTATGACTTTATACAATGTTGGACCAACGTCGAAGACGTTAGGCCGTCGTTGTATAAATGTTATACAATGTGTTGTGTTAGTTGGGCAGGTGGACTTTCTCTCAAACATAGTACATTTGTCTGATGTTGGTCCAATGTTGGACCAGCGTCGCAGACGTTGGTTCAACATTAAAACAGCACTGGATCAATGTATCGTTCAATATTAAGTAGTATCTTAAAATCAGTTTAGTTGATGATATTAATGCCGTCACCCTGTACAGTAGGTTACTGTATACCTACAGCCCTGTATATGCTACTGTAGGCCTACACGTGACTGTCCCACGCATGTCCGTTTTGTAGCTTAATAAAACATAATTATTGGCCATATATATATTTGACATTTGCTTTGTAAACACAAATGTGTACATGCTTAAAACTGAAGGGTATTCAAAATTGTACATCGCATATATATTTTTGAATGAAAGAATATTTCAGGGTTTTCTTAAATGAGTGTATTTAGCCTGGGCAGAGATATGAAACATTGCTCGGCATCCATGTCTATAAATATATTTCGTTATTTGTATTACATATTATTGCACGGATTTTTGTGTGATTTGGAGTTGATAAATTTGTGCCTCATGTTTTTCGATCAAAATGACCTATATAGTTGACCTTTATATTTAAAATGGTTACTATCAGCAGACAATTTAGGCCGGTTTTTATACATGTGAACTATATCATAAACAACATTTGTTTAAGGTAAATCTAAAGAATAGACTACTAGTCAGGGGGCCAGGAGCTGAACCTGGAAAGTGGGTCCAAAGTTTTTTTCTCGATGTTTTCATGTTATATGGGTATTGTACTCTATGAAACCGCGTGATGGCATTCTCACAGCATTGAGCATTTTGAAATAACGAGTTTTACATTTTTTTCGCCTATTGCGGCACAAAATAGTGGTTTTACGTGATCGGGAAAAACAGAAAATCACTTTATATATTGACACAACTGATATTTATTAGTTTTATTGTTTGTATATTAATGTATATTAATAATACATATCATTGGGTCAAAGGTCAAAGCTATAGTTCAAGGTCAAAGGTCACAAAATCAGGTCAAACATGCCTAATTCAGTATCGTTTGTATATTACGTCCTCCACATTTCTACATGCTTCCATAGCTGAACCTGTATTCATTGCCTTATAATTTAGGTTTTTGTTATGAAGTGTCATAATCCTAATTAACTAGATAACCTGTCGCTCACATATTCTCGCTCATCTAGGCCACACTCCAAATGTGGCCTACGTGACCGTACATGTATATATTTGCTGGAATGAAAGATAAGGGGATTATTATATTGTTTGAATAGTGTAGCAATGTATTACACGCTGGCATTCTATTGCATGGGCCAGTCAACATGATTCACTAACCCAATGTTGGGCCATTATCTGTAACGCTGATGGGCTGCATTGACCCGACACTTCCCCAATGTTTAGATGCCCGGCCGCTATTGAGACACACAGAGGAAATTTGTGGGCCCTAATTGGGTAAAGTTAAATCCCAGCCTCTGTGTCAAGGCAAATGATTGTACTGTGCGAAATAAGTTGGTTCATCAATGAAAATTTGGTCTGAATTTAACTGTACGTATATGTTCCTTTCTTGTGCTATAACAGTTTAACATATGACTAAATAATTCACGATATTTAACCTTTTTGTTTCTTATTTATAGTTCCAATATCACAGCATATCTATATCTGACTATATGGATACATCAATTATCAATATATGGTGTAATAATTCAGAGGTTACTGTACCTGCTAAACTACCAAAATTGTACGCAATAGTTATTGAAAAAAATAGTTCTTTATCTTAAACAAGTTAAATAATCAGCAATGATACCATTACCTTCGCCATAATTTTGTCATTTGCTATATATTTATATTAAAGCTTCTACTACCTTCCTGTCCATTGTTAGTTTCATCATCTGTGTTCATATAGTAGTAGTATGCATCATATTCTTAGACAATGGCGATGCGTCCTGTATTTGTTGCTTCCACATCGAACACTATGACATAGTTCTTACTGGAGCAACCATATGAAGATTTTTTTATGTAATTAGGGACCAGTTGAGATGCAATCTGAGATCAGTTGATATCATTCAGGGACTGTAGTTGAGCATAACATATTCCCGTCTATGGCTCCATTCATATGCTAACGGATCTAACTTCTGTTGCTCAAGCAAAAAGTTCTATTTTCAAATGTTCCCGGAAGGCTTGCCCAGGTGATGGTAATTAACATAATTATCAACAGGTGATGCTCCCTTCGCCGTGTTACTAACCACAGAATAAGTTCCTTACTACATTGAGCCAGAAGACATTAATATCTCCGATAATACCAATACCAAAGCATCCAACCATAGTATCACATCGTGACAAGGAGGGTCCTGGCAGCAGGTTAGGAATGAGATCAAAATATTCAGCAGTGGTCACTTTAATTTCTATGACACATTATGTATAGGCGATTGCATTATAATGGGAATATCAGTATTTGTCTCCTAAAGCTGTGTAACTATATGCTGTTGTCAGATCCTTAGTGATTATCGTCTTATTATGCGACTTTCGGATTTTTGCTATTTAGATCAGTCCTGGTATTAAGAGTGTGCATGTGCTCTTGTGTATGTTTTGAATAAGACCTTCATCCTGTTATTACTAGCAGCAGTCACCAAAGCTGTTGGAACAGGGATATGTTTCAGGTTAGATACCCGACATCTGGCTATTCGCGCACAAAATTTAGTGCTGGAATTGTAGTAACGCATATATTAAAGACTAGATGTAGTAATATTATCTTGGAAAGCAACATGTTGGACAGCAAGCGCAGAGCTCAATTTTAGGTATGCTAACATACTAAGTGAATTTAAATATGCATAAGAGACATAGGTTTTATAAAATAAATGATCAGATGTACGTTTAAATGATCTGCTAAATAAAATTACAACTGTATCGGCCTATTCTCATTCTGACTTTGCGAGATAAGACATGAGATACAGGATAGCTAATGGCTTATTCAACACCTTATTTAGACCAACGCGACCCTCTGTTCGCCGACGGTGTATCTAAATTAATTAAATTTTAAAATGCTTCCGTTTCCAGGTTCCTTGCCACCCTTGCCAACCAGACATCTTCAATGAGTATTGTATACTAATGAAGAATTGGAAAGGCTAAAAGCAGCTTTTAAACAAGTTGCGTTGCCTTTATCTCACTCTCACCACCCTTCGGGTGCTAGGGTTCATTTATCATCACATTATATTGGGTAACATTGGCTTTATTTTGTGTTTAAATGCATAAATGTAAGTCTGCACCACGGTACTGATCCTGCATCAGAGTTGTACACCGATGACACTCATGAGGAGATGTATACCATCAACCCGGGGATACGTCTCTGGCAAACAATTATCTGGATACACCCAAAAGACATCTGTCATCATTTTATGCAGTTGCAGATTTGATTTCATAATTGTAAATAGGGGACTGTCGCCAATGGCTGGAAATGTGGCATACCTGTTATAGCAGTGTCATGGTGTGCATGTGGCATATCAATATGTGGTAAGCCTATGCAATTATGTATAATTATGCTACGAGTGTTTTGAGTGTCACACACTGTCTGCTTTTCTACAAATTATTCAGTTTGACAGTTTGATGGCTTGTAGATTTCATGAAAAAATGCCCAGAAAATTGACCCTTCATTGGCCCTTCTCTGACATGTTTACCTCGCTCTCTTGGTTTAGTGGCAACTCTGGTAGAGCGAAAGACGCAGGCCTGTCACAATTTTTTGGATCATAGTATCTGATAAACACTTTATCAAGATCATGATAATCTGCGGTCGTCTTGATGACTCTTTTGAAAACCTTTTAATTGTTGTTTTATCGCGTTTAAAAGAAAACATAGACTGTGGATGGGTCATGATTTCTTGTCATTCGCTGCTGAGCCCTCTTGGTCTGAATTATCAATCACGTCGAACAGTTCGCATAAGTAATTCCAAATGAATGAAAATAATTTCAAATTTATTTTTATTCACAAAGTATAACGCTTGGATAGGGGTTACAATACCTGTCATCAATTGAATCTAGCCATGGAGCACCCATACGTTGCCATAAAAGTATAATGTGATAGGTACTACTTGCAGAAACATAGACATATCAAATAGAACTAGACAGTCAGTTAGAGACTGCAAACTTCCGCCGCAGTGATTGTGTATTGGATCCGGGTCGTAAACTAAACAGAATCATTTCCAAATTTACTGGATCGTTCCTTGGCCCGAGACGCAACTCTGATAAAAGTTTCATGCAAATCCATTCATTGCTTTGTAAATAATCCTACTGACGGACAGACAAACATCGCGACCAAAAACATAACCTCCTTTGGCAGAGGCAATACACCACACAATGATTTCTTTTAAAAATTTATAAATCTCTGAACAAATGTTTTGGTGTTAAGTGTTAACATCTTTGGATGACGTAGTATACAAAATTTTAAAACGTATGGCCAAAATTATACATTATATATCTCGTCGATATATTTATAGAATAATAATTATTGCGGTACATATGTCTTATAGTTACTCTACGACATCATATTCAGGTTCGTAATGAAATTCATTTCATTTTGATAGGTCACACTCAAACATTATTGTGAAATTTGAGGTTTTTACACTGGTAATTATATTTATGAAAGGCCTTGGGGTCAAAGGGTTCACATAACTCAAAACTTCTGGTTCAATCGATTTGTTCAATTAGGACTTCACTTTTGTTAACACTGAAGAAATACTATTTCTAATGATGGCAAATATAGATTAGTTTGGCACTTTATATAAATATTTGTATTTTTCGAACAGTGTAAAACCATTATTTTGCGTCCCGATTGACGCGATCTTAGAAAACGTGTTATATAAAAATGCTCAATGTTGTAAGAATGCCATCATGCAGTTTCATGGAGTACAATACCTATATAACATGGAAACATTGAGAAAAAAACTTTGGACCCACTTTCCAGGTTCGACCAGAAATATGCATTTGACCCCCTGACTATACGTAATACGGCAGATTATGTTACAAGGCATCCGAAATTGTGTTTAAAAAATGATTCAACTGCAAAACGCGCATGCCTGGGACAACCAGGCCAACAGTAGCCTATTGAGTACAGATTAACGGCATTAATATAGCCACTGAACTGATTACAAGATACTGCTTAAAAGGGACATTGATCCAATGCTGTTTCAATGCTAGGCCAAGGTCTGCGACGCTGGCCCAATATTGAGCCAACATTGAATAAATGTACAATGTTTGAGAGAAAGTCCTCCTGCCAAGCAAACACAAGACATTTGTATAACATTTATACAACGACGGCCCAATGTCTTCGACGTTGGTCCAACATTGCATAAAGTCATACAAATGTTTTGTGTTTACTGGGCATGTCAATACAAGCTTGGGTCAAGCAGTTTTAACATCCCGGCAGTAATACAGTCAGTTTGTTTGCAAGGCAGCGACCAAGTAGGGGTAAGCAGGTGGTAAGGGCCAAGAGCTTTGAATTATAAACTCATAGATGTCGCTCAAGTATATATGAACTTGCTGTGATTTGAGAACTTGCTCTTTGTGAGGCTTTGGGTATGAAACGCATATTTAGTATTATTATGGAAAAGGGACTTGGCCTACCCACGGGCACTATTGCCTTCTGGGGGACCCTTGTCCCGCGAATTTTGACAGTTGACTACACCTTTAAGCACATTATATTGTAACATGCTTTGATGAAGTTTGTAATTAGAATGACAACATTATTTTAATAGTAAAATTATGTAAAATGACGTTCATCATGGATTTTACGATAAGTAGTGATGTACATGATAAACAACATAATAAGTACGATGTGTCCCACAACAGGAAAGAAAAAAAGCAGCTGGACACACAGTCCATCAGCAGACAACAACACCAAGGAACAAAGACTTGATAGCCAAAATGTTGATCTGATCACTTTTATAGACACTCAGTAGGACAGTAGCCAGGCAGACCACATTGGCCCACACAACATCATTACTCGAGAGGTATCCACCAGCAGTAGCAGACAATTGTCCCAGCAGTCTAGATTGGATATCATTCCCCTCAACGTGTGTGGTCTTAAGTCTAAATTTAAGCTTCTGGACTTTGAAGAATTTATCCAACAATACAAATTGATATTTTTAACTGAAAAAAACTGGACGAGCTAAATGATAATACGATTCCAAACTACAAGATATTTACAAATAACAGAAAAATTAAGAAACGAGCATCTGGCGGTGCTGCTACTCTTGTTCACAATTCAATAACCGATTATGTAACTGTTCTTGACACAGACATTAAAAGTACAAAGTGGATTAGATTAGATAAACGTCTCTGTCAAATTCCCATTGTATTTGGTTTAGTATACAATCCACCAGATAATTCACCCTACGCTGATATTTCAATATTTGATCAGATTGAAAATACTATAATTGCCATTAAATCTCAAAATTCAAATTACGGAATTTGCTTGTTAGGTGATTTTAATGCAAGAACAGGTACATTATCAGATCAAATAGAAACAACTGACACTATATATGAAGATGGAAATGTAATGCTGGATAACGATGATGCCAACTGTACAACGAGTCAGAGTAGGAGAGTTAGGCCAAATTCTGACAAAGTTATAAACCAAATGGGTAGGAGACTAATTGATATGTGTCGTAGTCTGAATTTACATATATTGAATGGTAGATATGGCGGAGACCATGATATTAGAAAACCAACGTGTAAAAATTCAAGCACAGTAGATTATATCATTATTTCAGAAAATCTGAGTAACATAATAAGTGACTTTGATATATTAGAATTTGACAGAACTTTATCTGATATTCACTGTCCGATATATGCCTCTTTTGATTCAACCCCGCAGAAATAAAGTAGAACATTATAATCCACATAGAATCACATAAAAAAAATTAAATGGAATTCCAACTTTATTGATATATATAGAGAAAATCTAACTAATTTGAAAAACGATATTGAACATAGAGCAGAAATAAAAGGCAGTCTGTTAGAAGATGATATAGATGAAATTGCTAATGTCATCAGTGAAGCACTAAAGAAAGCTGCGTATAACTCGGGTATGGGAAAATTTACTCAAAAAACGAATGTAATTAAAAAAAGACGAAGACAATTGCCACACAAACCATGGTATGATGATTGTTGTGAGAAATCTAGAAAAAGTATGATAAGATTTAGAGAACAATAGCGAAGAGACAAAAATACAGAAAACTTAAATCTGGTCAAAAAGTCGGGCACAAAATATAAGAAAATAGTACATGAAGCTTATTCTGAATATAAAAAGAAATTAATTTCTAAATTACGCCTACTGCGATCTGAAAACTCCAAAGAATATTGGAAAATTATTAAAGGGAGAATAAATCAGAAGTTCAGCATAAAATATCCTTAGATCTATTTAAAGAACATTTCGAGAAACTCGCGCTTTGAAATGAAAGTGTTAATGTAAATGACACAACTGGTGAGCTCAACAATATCCCACCAGATACAATGTTAAATAGACCCTTTACACATCAGGAAATAGCTGAAGCTATAACTAAACTAAAAAATAATAAAGCATGGGGATCGGATCAAATAATAAATGAATTTCTTAAACATTCACGGAACGAATTCGTTCAATATGACACAAAGTTTTCTAATTTAATCTTAGAATCATGTCATATGCCAGCCGATTGGTGTCAAAGTGTAATTCGGCCTATTTATAAAAACAAAGGAGACATTGATGATCCTAACAACTACAGCGGATTTTCACTGCTAAGCTGTTTTTGAAACTTTTCACAAGCTGTTTAAATAGACGAGTAACTATATTTATTAAAAAAAACATTGTACAGACAGAACAAGCAGGTTTTAAATCCGATTTTTCAATCATTGATCATTTATTTGTTTTAAAATCACTAGCTGATATGTATCTCAGTAAGCGCCAGCGACCATATTGCTGTTTTGTCGATTATAAAAAAGCATTTGATAGGATCAATAGAACAACTCTGTGGTCTAAGATGTTATCCTAAGTCATTTCAGGGAAAATAATTAATGTGATAAAAAACATGTATATAAAAGCAAAATCAAGTGTATCATTAACAGCCGAGGCGGGGTCAGATTCGTATCCCTGTAACATTGGCGCTCGACAGGGAGAAAATCTTTCTCCGCTTCTCTTCTCAATATATTTACAAGATCTAAAATCCTTTATATCTCGTAAATGTGATGGCTTAAAAGTCATAGAAAACACGCAAAAAGAACATTTTGATGAAGAAATTGTGACATACTTTAAACTTTATATACTTTTATACGCTGATGATACAGTGAAAATAGCTGAAAATCTTAATGACCTACAAGCATCGTTGAATCAAATATAAAAATATTGTGATACTTTTGACTTGTACATATATGTAAATAAAACCCAAATCCTAATTTTTTTTTTGAGGGAAAAATTAAGAAAACACCATATTTTTAACTTCGGTGAACATGTACTCGATACTGTAGATGAATACAACTATTTAGGCTTAGTTTTCAATTATAAAGCCAAAATTTAAAATTGCAAAATCGCATTTATATCAGAAAAGATGCAGAGCTATGTTTTCTCTTCTAAAAGACCCCCAGAACTTCATCTCTCCCGCTCTTATGTTGTTAAAACTTTTTAATGTAATTGTTAAACCAGTATTGTTATACGGAGCTGAAGTATGGGGCAGCGAAAACTATGACATACTTGAAAGATTTTTTATCTGTAAATAAGTTCACTTCTTCTATGATGGTCGTTGTTCCCTTAGATGTTGATATTAAATTACGTGTGTCGACATATTGGGCAAGGTTGTGTTTAGGAGATAAACACAAGATATCTAATACCATTTAATCATTATTATATACATTAGATTAACAAAATATATTTAAATCTGAATGGATACAAACTGTATAAACAACACTGAACTATTGTGGGTTTTCTGGATTTTGGTTAAAGCAAACACTTCCAGGCTCTATTGAAGCATTCAAACAGTCAGTCAAGCTGATACTAAAGGATCAGTTTATACAAAAATGACAGGAATCAATATCACAAGGAAGAAAATGTACTATATATCGTATCATTGAAACAGCGTTTGGCTTTGAAACTTATTTAAATGATTTACCAGATCTATTGAGAAAACATTTTACCAAGTTTAGATGCCGAAATTATCGCTCGTGTCCGGTCCCAAGTCCTGCGTGATATGCGTGTATGCCAATTTTGTAAAACAGATATAGGAGACTCAGACTCAGATTCATTTATTTGATCAAATAAAAACATTTACATATATTAAATATTAGCATAGCAATGATCAGGAGACCTCCACTAAAACTGTAGGTCGCTATCGTGTAGGCCAACTTAGAAAGAAAATAATAATTGAATAATAATAAAATTAATAATAATAATAATAATAATAATAATAATAATAATAATAATAATAATAATAATAATAATAATAATAATAATAATAATAATAATAATAATAATAATAATAAAATTAATAATAATAATAATAATAATAATAATAATAATAATAATAATAATAATAATAATAATAATAATAATAATAATAATAATAATAATAATAATAATAATAATAATAATAATAATAATAATAATAATAATAATAATAATAATAATAATAATAATAATAATAATAATAATAATAATAATAATAATAATAATAATAATAATAATAATAATAATAATAATAATAATAAAATCAATATAGAATACGAGGCGCCGACACAATGTTGGATAAATGTTGGGTCGACGTCGTAGACGGCGGGCCAACACTGAACCAACATCGGGCCAACGCCCCGTGCCCGTAGGAAAAAAACTATATAACATTATACGTCTTTTACACATACATAATAATCAGGGATATTACTTTTCAAATTATAATAAGTTAATAAAACGTTTTTGGCGTATATTGACATACCTTCGATACTGTGGGTGGTCAATTGTTCTTTGATATTTATTGCACAGTTGTTTATGGTTTCTGGTATAGAGAAAAGTAATGACTGTTTTGCAAAATCATGTTTAATGCGACATTTGTATAGATAGTGATTCCTGGTGTTGTGTGTGTGATTATTTGCTTTAATAGGAATATTTTGAAAGTACAGAGGTAAATTATTTTTTAGATATTTGTAATAGAATTTCAGCTGTTTTATTTTGAATATGTCTTCAGTTTTTAAGAGGCGCAAATTTTTTAAAATTGGATCACAGTGTGCAAATATTTTTCTAAATGTTATGATTCGGAGACATTTTTTTAGGAGTTTTGTGATTCGAAATGGATTTTGTCCCCAAACTAGCAAGAATTATTTATATGTGGCAGCACAAGGGAATTGTAGAGTAAAAGTAGAACATCTATTGGTACAGTGTGTCTTAGTCTTGTCAATATCCCAGTTACTCATTATATTTTTAATGATATGCAATCTATATGGTTGTTCCAATTTAAATGTTTATTGATTATTAATCCGATAAAATTAAAATTCTTGACACAATTGATTTTTTTCCTATTTATTCTTATTTCTGGTTCTATTATTGTGCTGTGGCTGATGAAATAATATATGCATTTTGATTTAGGTACATTTAGAGATAATTTGTTAACTTTAAACCAGATAGATATTTTACATAATTCTCTGCTTATTAAATTATTATTTATGCCTTTTTTGTTGATAAAGTTGTATCATCGGCAAAGAGAATAAACTGGAACAATTTACTTGAATTGTGGAGATCGTTCACATATATCAGAAACAATAATGGACTGAGTATTGAGCCCTGTGGTACACCAGTATAAATTTGTTGATGGTCTGAATTAACATTATCAATGAATGAGGTGAATTTCACCATTTACTTTGCTGTGTTCATTTCAAAGAAGAACGTGGAAAATATATAGAGGCAAAATACTATATAAGGCCTTCAACCATTTACCTTCAATTTTTTTTTAAACAGGTAAAGGACGAAAAGCTTGAACAGTTGGCTATTTTTTCCAAAATAATTTGTAAATTTTAGAAATGACCTTGTATAATTGTATCATGTGCTAACGCCTTCATGGAAACTCTCTCATGTCTTCTACTAAAGAAGACCATCAGAATAAACTACTTGTTACTTGTTATTTGTTGTCTCTGCTCTGGTAGCCAATGCTATGGAAAAAAATACATTATGATCCTGATAACTGTTTAAAATGTTTGTTTCCAGATTATGTCCCATCATCGCCTTCATCACTTTTTTCTTCATAATCCCCAACTTCTATGGCATCGGTAACATTATACTTGCTACATTATCTGGAAATGCTGCCTAAATACTGCGGGTGATTGCCACTGGTCAAAGAAAGTCTCCAGATTCTGGATACATAGCTAGAACGCAAATTATGTAGACGGAGACTGCTCGTACATGGCGGTAACAGTGATCACTGATCATGTTCGCTACCTCATACTTTCTCTGACTTTAAAACACACCACTACATTATTTTCTCTGTCCGACCACTACATTCTAAGCCAGTAATGGAGAGTTATTGTTGATCAAGTACAGATCAATTATCATGGTAGGCCTATCGTGCTATAATCAGTCAGTCGTGACCGAGCTGTTGATTATGAGGGATCCTCATTATGGTCGGATGTGTTTTAAGTCAGTTAAAATCCTCGGAGCTCTACATTCTTAGCTGTAGAAAAGGCCGAGTCTGAAGGCCGATGCCTTTACCACAGCTAAGAATGTAAAATTCCTCGGGCTTTATCCTATACGAAATTAGTTACTAAAATATGCTACATTATTATACAAGCTTCCGTAGTTATCATAAGAACTGGTATATATTATTAAATAAAAAACATAGATATTCCGATTCTACTATTTGTGAGATGTTATCCGGGCCAAGACTGGCGGGTCAAAGACACAGAGTCAAAACATAAATTAAATTTATGTAATAAATAACAACTTTATTTCTAGTAATATGTAGTGATATGTATGGCCAAACTAATTCGAATTCAAATACGGAAATGCATTATATCATATAGGCTACTCGTGTACATTACAAATAATCTAATATTTATAACATAAATTGAAATTAACTTTTTATTTGGTTCAAATTTCCAATGGCGGGGGGTTAAATAAATATGTAATAATGTATTTATATCTTCGGGCTAAGTGGGGTTTATCTACATGATAAGATAAATTAACAATAGCTATAAATTAGGTGAGTGAACAACAATGATCGCATTTTTCAAGTGATCTCAATAACATAAGCTGCGCAACTTACGCTTTGGCCTTGACCCCCCTCCCCCCCCCCTCCCCCCATCTCGAAAGTCGAACACGGTGCTAAACCTCATGGAAACAACCACATTATTTAAGTATTAGCTGAGAGCCCTTAAAAATATAGGTCTACTCTATTTATAGTTCTACTCAAATTCACATCAAGTACTGTAATAAAGAGAAAAAAGTGCAAAGTTCTAAAAGCAATAGTGTCTAGTCATGTTTTTGCCCACTCATATTGTGTTACTTCCTGTTCTTACTTGACAGGATGTACGCAGAATAGCTCCACACATATAGATGGATTTTTTTAAATAATTGATAGAAAGATTGAAGAATGAATAAATGGGGTTTATGCCTCTTTTGTGCACATGTAGGCACAATTGAGCCAGGAGAACCAACTGAGGATACTGTTGACACTGCTTTTTGGACACATAATTCGAAATCGGAGCCTGTCGGTTTGAGGCCTAGCACGCTACCTCTCGGTCACGGAGGTTCCTCACAATACTGAATTGATGAGACAACACAGCGATCTCCGACTTTCTAAGCAGGCAGTTTTAACCACTGCACCATGGCCTCGTAAAACTTGTCAAACTTGCCACCGTCATAGAAAGCTACATACAATGTAGCATCACAGCCAAATTACAACAGCTGGAAGAAAATCTGGTCCAAGTCTTGTATTCTACCCACGACTAGTCGGAGAGTGGCCTAGCCGGTCACGTGACGAGATCAGCCAATCACCGCAGTCATTCGGTTGTTCTTAAATTGGGGGGTATAGTACGAGACTTGGGCCAAAATGTTTTATTGGATCAATATAATATGGTAGTTGTCCTGTTATGAATTTGTACAAGATTTGTATATTTAAGTCAATTTTTTTATGAAAAAAATACATGTCAAGGTTTGTGGACACGTATACCCTTTACACAGCTTAACGTGTGTGTGACTATCATTAAACCACCAGTCAACTTCAAAATGAGCATGCGCAGGTCACGTGTATAGGCCTTCGGTTATACAGTATAGCTAAGAATTCACCCCTCCTCCCTTGATAGATGGCAAAAGCATTAGTTCCAACTCCCAATACCTGGGGACAGCACTGAGAGCGATTTCACGTTTTGGGGAGAGTTGACTATCTTATCGTACATGGTCTTTAATACCAATCACGGTGGTTTTAACAATTCTCCTATCAGAGCTCGATCGGGATCCGGCACACAGAGGGTTACTGTCATGATGAAAAAAATGATAAATGAATTGGGCCACGGCACTGGCGAAAGTCGGTAAAATATCAACGGTGAGTTTAGGTTTGTGTGGACTGGGACAAATATACATATCAAGGCTATTTGAGTATGAATGCAGAGGGCTGAAACCACCCAAGCACACACGAGGCGCCGCTCCAGTGTCAGCCCAATGTCGAGCCACCGTCTCAGACGCCGACACAATGTACAACATGTAATGAAACGACACTTAGACTTTGTGACCTGACTAATCGCCAAGTAAATATAAAGCGAATGAGGCAGTTTTTTCAAAGGATTCTAGTAATATATATTTGATATATTTCACCTTGACTTTATGGATATCAAATCACCATAACCTTTTTCGCTAAAATAATGCAAAAATTGGCTTGTCAATGCCTAAAAAATGTGGAAAAAGTGATATTACGTACAAACAGACTTGATCAACATCCAGCCAAAAGGGAAGAGATTGTTTTCTTGATTGGCACTTGGCACGGTTGTATAGGCCACGACACTTTCACAATTACTGTTTTTTGTCACCACCCCAAAACCCCCCACCCCTCGAAAGGCAACCGCGGTACTGTGCCTCCTGGGGGGGGGGGGGGGAGTTAAAACAATTTTTGTATTCGCTGAGTGCTATAAACGATTCTGTGAAACGCAGTGACGTCACTCGGTGAAAACAAGGTTATATAACACCCCCTTACCCATACTTCATTTTGTGAAACGCAGTGACGTCACTCGGTGAAAACAAGGTTATATAAAAACCCTCCCCCATACTTCATTGTATTAGCCAGCTCGGTGAAAACAAAGGAAATCGAGGTCATTGAGTTTCACAGAATACTCATTTACTGACTGAAATACACTATGGACCCACTTAAGCCTAATACATTTGCATATAATGTACCTCGATGGCCCGGTTCTTTATATTTTTAGATGAGGTTATATAAACAAAGTCAAGTGTAAATTGGGTTGATAGATCAAGCGGTATACCGCAATAGTACTTAATTGCATGACAAATGTTTTTAGTTTATTAGATGATATGTTCTGTGAGCCATTTGCTGTTCATGACCACAGTCCGTAATTGCGTCTAGCCATGTTTTTCCCACTAATATTGGGCTACCTACTATGTCTATTGGATATGATATGTGCACAGGATATCATCAATGATATGAATAAGAATTTTAAAATAATTGATACAAAGCTAGATAGCATCACAGCAAAATTACAGGAGTTACAAAAAAATCTACAAGTATCGGTCGACAGAGATGTCTATGCAGGAGCAGCCGATATTTTTTTGGATCAAGAATATGGTAAGTGATCTGTGATGTGTATAATGTGTATATCTTCTATATATTTATATACCATATTCGTGCTTGACGGGTGAGGGGTTAATCTAAATATGTTCTTTATGGAAAAGACAACTATCTATCTACCTGTGAATCGAGTCTTAATTTTCATACAGGAAATAAAAACAATATTTTAATTTGGGCGTAATTTATTTTACAATTTTGGACTTGAGGCGGCGATATAGTTTCTCTCAGATAGTGAGCAGCATGTCCGAAAAGAAAATGTGCACAATTCTTAGATAACTATCATCAAGGGCTACCCCAAAGTTTGGTTATTGGTCCAATTTTCTTAATGTACCCATAAATTATATATTTTTACCTTATTAAAAGCGCACGCATAACACAATGTTGCAGATGACAACACTCATTCTAATTGCAAAATTGTAAAATCGTGCTGTATGGTTGTTTGCATAAGCTTAATCTGTATGAAATCCGGCAGACAGTTGAGCGCTCTGAAAAGATCTTAGCAGCAAGATCTAGCAGCAAGTTTAAATAGACTCTTTTCAAAGCGTTCATCCTCAACTCCTTTCAATACTGAGATCAACCGCCTAATGTCATTGAGGGCTCCCAAGTGTGTTATTCCAACCATATCGCATTATATTAGTCCCTCTTGAATAAAGCTGGCTTGCCATATTTAGAAGTTGGGAGTCAAAGCATCACAGTGGTTCAGACTTTCAAAATTCTTAATGATTTAGCACCGTCCTACTCCAGATTGAACAGATTGAACAGCGTTGTCACACCTTCAGTAAAAACATTCTGAAAATACACTGAAATTTCTTCTCGCGAAGAAGAACATGGAACAATTGTTTTTTTTGTCTTTTTGGCCCTCAAAATCTGGGAATCTTTGTCAGAGGCATTGAGAATGATGGGAGATCTCAAAACTTTCAGAGATCGCCTGCAACTATATTTATCTATTTAATTTTGAATGTAATTTAGTTGTAGATCCTTTGATTAATTTAAATTGTAAATATGCATACACAGATGTATGTATCTTTCAACTTTTCACTTATTTTCTCATATGCACTATAAGTTTGTTTTATATGATCTAAAATCTACTTTTTTATGCTATTTTCCTATCAGCCAACCTGTTTGGTTTATTGTATGTTCTTTTACATGTTCCTCAGCTTGTTCTAGATCTTTAGATCTATATATTTCAACAAAATAGTAATTTAAATTTTATTTGGGAGGTTTTTACCAATGTAAAATACAAATTTAAAATACAAAACTCAGCAGATCAAAGATTGTGTTAAAGGGACACAATCAAGCTTAAATCATCAACACATCAGTATTTTTATTTCGGCTTTTTAGTATGACCATAAGATGTGAACATATCCATAGACTGGAATTGCGGAAGTCTTTTCGAGCTGCTGTGGCAACGTGGCAAGTGTGCCGAAAGCCCCATCTATCAGTTATTCCCGATTTTTTTTATTTTAGACACACATGTCCGAAATTAAATTAGGTTCTTGTTTCTCGCTCAACTGGCAAATGCGTAACACAAAATCTAAAAAACATACGCAATTCTGGCTAGTCTATTGATATGTTGACATAATATTATGGACATATCAAGGAACCATTGTCGTGTAGTTTTTTTGTTATCAGGATAAATGAGATTGTAAACATAATTATTTGCTAATTTTTTATCTAAAGTGAAGCATTTGTGAGTAATTTGATAACTTAACGCTTCAAGGCTAACATATGGTTCTGTTTTCGCACCATTGAGAAATTATATTTAAAATACATTTATTACCATGATTACAGACTATATTTGTTTATATTATAAGGCAATGGTTGTAAAGGAGGTCGTGAGTTTTCGTGTGGATCCAGCGTCCAATGTGTCAGTAACATAGCAGTGTGTGATGGTGTGAAAGACTGTGAGAACGGGGCCGACGAAGCGGACGAGATGTGCAGTAAGTATATTTTAGTGTGGGATCATATTAGTAAAAAGGTGCAGGTTTGTAGTCTGGTATTATGTATTTTTCCGACTTTTACATTTTAGCCCCTGATCACTGGTCATGTTCATTCGTGTACCATCTCAACTCGACGGAGAACAGCCATTTCAGGCTTAGCATACACATTGCTTACACATCTCTGTCCTACTAGGTACTCATTTTCACCTGGGTCAAGTGAAGTATTTGAGAGTTAAGTGCCTTGCCCAATGCAAGGAAACAGCATCAAAACAATGTCCCAATATTGAAAGGGGGGAACATGATAATTATCTGAAAAGCCTGCACCAAGCGGGATTCGTAAATGCCCGGCAGGCAGCGACATTGACAAAGCTCTGCGCTCTAACCATTGTCCCCCTCTGTGTCAGGCAGCAAGTACAGCCTATCGTTTCAACCCATGGTATCTCTTTGTTACAAACAAACTAACTTGCTGGCATCATCGTTTATATACTACTTATTGTCACCAGAGAGGTTGACATCGATATCGATTCGTTAAAATAGCTATCAAAATGGCGCCCAAAAATCTTTTTTTTTACCATTAGTGTGTTATGTTTTTAAATCTGTGTTATATATACATATTGCTGATTCTCCATATTTTTAGACTTCAAAGATGAGAAACACGTTATATGAAGATTTTAAAGAAATTAATCAATAATAGTTAAAAATATGCGTACCTAAAGTTTGAACTGATTTATTTCGGTGTGTTTCTAAGTAGTCCAAGAGTACAAAATTAATTTGAAAATTTGCTTTCGCTCAACACTAAAATAACCAAGTTCGACTAGATAGGATGATAGTATGGACCTTCTACTACAACCCCAGCTAGTATGTACAATCATTATAAGGAATCACAAGGTAGGGGGTATATTGTATGGAACTGCCTAAAGCATGGGAGCATGAGTACATAATTGGCAATATATTTGTGAATATTCCATCATTTTTTTAAAGTTTGCCACCCACGCGTAAGATTTGTATTGGTTTATATCTATACAGAAAACCATTATAATAATAATAAGTTATGAAGGTCAATGGAGGTTTAAACTTTATGAAACAATGATATTGGCATATGTTTAGGCATTATACTATCCATACCTTAATGTCATATGGTTTGCAGTAAGATAAATCCACTTGTCTTGCTATTTTTTTAGTATCTAGAATAACCTCAGCTAAAACGTACAGTCAAATTTTGATATGAAAATTTATTGAAGGGCTTTTTCAATCTGGAAGTGTATTAACATGACGTACTCTGAAACATGGGATATGAGTTACAAAATTGGCAATACATTTGTCAGCATTCATTCAAATGTAAATATTCTGCTACCAAAACGTAAATCGTTTAAGAAGCTGTATATTAAAGGGAGAAAAACACCAACAATCGATTGATTATAAAGGTCAAGAAAGGT
Source organism: Flabesymbios commensalis (assembly GCA_964017125.1). Taxonomy (NCBI): domain Eukaryota; kingdom Metazoa; phylum Annelida; class Polychaeta; order Terebellida; family Flabelligeridae; genus Flabesymbios; species Flabesymbios commensalis. The sequence continues at coordinate 17,644,259 of OZ024918.1, read as the reverse complement.
CAAAACAGCGAAGTGTTATTTCCTAGTTTTTCTTGTCATTACGTTGTATTAACTTAGCTATTAGTTGTTCAGCAAAAGGATTAACGATGTTTGACTTGATTATTTGACGAAGTAGGGCCTCTAGAAACAAACAGGTTGTGTCTGAAGTTGAATTATTGAATCGTTAATGTTTGGAAACCAATTTCTTACACTCAGAGTTATATCAAATGAAAAAGTAGCATACAAACGAAATATGGCATAAATAGTTAGCCAGAAATTGAAAATTTCTGAATCAAATTGAACTCTTTGCATATGTACACGTAACTATAAAGATATTAATCACGTAAACAATTTTCCTTGACATAACAGTCTACTTAACCGAGAACTAGGTTGATTTTACTCGTTTTATTGTATGTTTTTTAGTTGGACACTACGAAATGAAATTCACGTCTGCAAATATATCTGGCAATTAAATTTAGAAACATGTAAACGCAGGTTTAATCATAGTGTTGTGTATTTATCAAAGTAAATGTATCATACATTGTATAACTGTGGTGATGAGCTGGACAGGATTTTGTATTTAGTATTTAAATTACGTATGATTATGTACGTTGCAATCTAAGGCCTACATTGTGTTTCGTTGTTAAAATTTGAGAATCAAAGGGTTAGAATATGATAATAAGAATATACACATTCAATTGTATATATTATCTATGCAAATAGTTCGAATTGACATTAAAAATGTACGAGACTAAAAGAATATATCACCAAAATAATTGCTGGTTTGAAAACGTGCAATTAAAAGTGCAAAAAAACGTTTCAAATTTGTATTTTTGTGTGAACATAGTTAACCGAGAATATATCCCATTTTTAGCATAATAGTTAGTACATGTGGCGTCCATCATGAATTGCGTTTTCCTATTAAAATGGGACAAGTAAAACATTGTCAGCCACCCAGGTATTGTTCTTGGATAATGTTTCTGAAGTTAGTTTGCTTGTAACAAACATATGCCATCACTCCATTTTTTCGTCACAATATTCCTCCCTGGCTGGCTGACTGACATAGATATAAATGATGCCACTTTGGACGAAAATACGTTCCATGCGACACAAAATAATCAAATGTTTGTCAGAAGAAAACGTACAATCTGGTGAAATTTCACCACTTTCCAGCAAACTAATAGAGACAAAATGTTGCATCATTGGATAATTTCAACGCAGCTGACTCGGTGGACAGAATTCAATCAGTAACACTGTACATCCAATCCAGAGATAACAACTGTGAGGTATAAGACTGTAATTGGAGACCGCTGTCCATGAGAAGGACACTAAATGCTGTTGTAGAGCGATGTATGTTTGTGGCTGAGCATCTTGGACAACTGTGTATTGTACTAAAAGTGGATCAAGCCTTGTATTACAAGTCACTGCAGCTGAAGTGGTTTCAGAATACGAATTAAAATTAATTCCACAATTAAGAGGATTACACAAATCTCTTAGCTTGTTAAATGTGATAGGGAAACATATCGAATGCTGTGTTTTAGCGGATGTATGGGTAGAGAGTGATGTCCCAGATCCAAACTCATGTGACCAAGTCATAGCAGGCAAGAGCTACAAACGAGCAATGCGTGCTAACAAGTTAATATTGCAAGCTCTGTGGCGACTCTAGCTCCCACAATTAATGAAGTGTATTGCTGATTGTGACTCAACACTTGATGTAAATCTAGGGAAAAAACTTTTAAATGAATAGACTGGTGACTTTGTACATCTCATATCAGCACTGAAAATGGACCAATTTCTGGACATAAAAACAGTTCCTTCAAAAAATGACGCAGAATCCATATTTTGTCATTTGGTAGCCCTATATAGAGTTAGTCATACTGCTACTCTCTTTTATCAGAGCTCACTGGGATGGTATGTGGGATCTGCACCTAGTCGCATTCCGCTCAACGATTTCAATTTTCATGACATATGTCATGACTATCAGACTAGTCGCTGGGACCCGGTGTAATTAGCAGACATGCCATCCCTGCCACAACAAGTGGATTAATAGGATATTTCGTGGCAAAGAGTTCGTCTTCCATACTCAACCAGGTAGAACGTGATCACAGCAATAGTGGCTGAATGCTACGGGTAAATTCGGGGGTGGTATAGTTGGCATAACAAAGACAACATATGCTTTGAGTCGCTGGGCACTTTCATACAATACGTGATCACATATTGCAGCAGACACCAGGGGCTTATTTTATCAAACACATGGCAATTACATAGTGCATAGTGAATAATTTTGTAGTGAGACGCAAATACATAGATGATGATCACGAAGATTCTCTGGTCAACTGTTTCAAACGGTTTAATGCATTATTACACTCCAGAATATAGCAACAAAGGACCTGGCAAACAATGCTATCCAGGAATAGGTAACGCCAAGGGGGGGGGGGCTTTTATGTTAGAAGGTTTTGGGATGAAAACATGATTTGTGTAATTGCACATGAGGTCACTAGTTATAAGTTTTGTAGTCCCATTACCATGATTACGTGCAGCAATCCTTCAACCTTCAGTTCCATGTATGAAGTATGGATGATAACCAAAGGTAAGAAAACAACATAATTAACAAAGCAGATAGATCAGCGTTGACATGTCTAGGGGATTTACCTTCAGACATGCCCGCAGGTCCTGTGTTATAGAAGATTTTATCGAAGCGGAGAATCATAAAAACTGCATTGTACCGCTAAAATAGACCAAAAGTTGGTATGGGGTCAAAATGCATATAAAATACTTGAAAAGTTGAATTTCAGTTTGGAGACACCTCAATATGGTATCTTGCTTGTACTAAATATGTTTAGCGACATCATAGTTTTCTAGTTTGACTTGTATGTAATGTACGTGTCGCTTCTACGATTAAAATTGATTACAGTATGACTGTATATTAAAATGTTATTACCGTGCTCGTTTATTTTCTATGTCGTCTCATGTACAAAAATACAAAGAATATATGTATTAAATCACTTTTTTATATTTTTTGATGGAAATGCTATTTTTTCAAAATAATATAATTGAGCTGCCTGGTCATGAAAATGTGGATGTATACACTAACATCATTAGCCTATGTCAAATAGAAATGAATAAATCGCTAATATCATTTTGTTTTTGTGGCGGCCATTTTGAATTGACATTTTGAGACATTTTTGTGTAAAATTCAGCTTGATAACAAGCAGATTGGAATTGAGCGACAGGTCAAAAACCATAAATATACATTTGTTAAAATCTTTTACCCTAAAATACTTCTGGCACTTAAAAAAAAAACGTCTTTTCACACATTGGTTCTAGTCTGTATTATATATCCCAGGAACCACGAAATGCTCACCTGATATCGGGGTAATTTGAGGCCAGCTTTGTAGACGGTAGCCCAACAATAGGCCATCATACGATGAACCCGGCAAACAATAAACATAATTATGTATAATATTTGTACAATGTTGGACTAACGTCGAAGACGTTGGGCCCACGTTGTACAAATGTTATACAAATGTTTTGTGTTTACTGAGAACGCATAGTGTTTGCTGAGATGCAAGTGATAGTTTTTTCCCAACACACTCTTGACATATCAAGCAAACTTGTAAGAGTAGCGAGACACTTCAAGTGACTGAACTTTTAAGTAGGTGTTCGAAGGTCACCGTGGAAGTAATAATATAGGCCATTAGGTCCTCTCGGCTACTACTAATTCATATTAATTGTTTCAAGTGGCCACAGCTGCCATGTGGTGGTTATGAAGCGTTTTTTTAATACATGTACCGCACTCTCAACATATTTATATATTCACTTCCGACAAGTTATCTAGTAGTGACAACATATTATGAATCCATATGATCACCAGGGAATATGACATTATAGTATCAATATATGGCAATATATGGCAGAGGTCCGGGTATCGCTTTATAATGTCACGTAATATGACACTTTATTATCCGTTTATTGCATTGAGATATTACCATTAAGAAATTGTAATGCTATTATTACTGACATAATTTAGCATAATGAACTCAATATTAATATTATTATGATCATATGACATGTCATTGAACAAATTGGGATACGCCATTATAATTTCGGAATATGGCAATAGTATATTAAGATATATCATCACTGATATTGATATCTGGAAGTCATGTTTTGAAATTAGTTACATATATACCAAGTAAATATGAGAAACAGATGTGTTTGGGGAGGTTGGGGGTAGTTGTAGCAAAATCAAGAGTTAACTTATAGACCGGGGGGGGGGGGCAGAATCATCCTGTTGATCAGGTAACTGTCGCGGCATTACCGAAATATGGCAAAACGTATACCTATTATGTGAGATTGTTGTCCGATTTTGAGAAATCGACTGTTTTACAAATTTTTGCCCACGGAGTAGTCAAAGTGACAATTACACAAGAGAGCTTTAAGCTAGTATTTTAAACCTTAAGTTTACCTATTTTTCATTTATTTTAATAAATAGGCAAAGTTACTTTCTGCTGACTTTTGTATGTTCTAAATGTTTTGTATGTTCTAAATGTTTAGATTTGGCTCAAACATGTTTTAGAAATATTGTTGCCTGAGAATAAGCCCATTCGGATTAAAATAATGAGCTATTTGCACATATTGCACACTTTTTTGGACGGACGTGAAATTTGCACACTTTTCTTCTGGCTCAGGCAAATGGACCTTTTCTCACATTTTTGCCCAAATGAAAAAAATGTACAAATATCTTTGATATCAATTGAAAGTCACTGACAAGGGCTTTAACGTGGATACATAAGATTTTATTTATGCTAAATATTTATGCATTACTCAAAATTGATCTTTGTTGGCCACTGAAGAAGTGATCACAGCCATTCTAAAAGGCATCGTGGCCACTAACACTAACAATCTTATGTCAGACTCTAAAACTGTGATCTCGGTCACTACAAAATGATATTGACCACCAAAGTAGCCATCACAGCCCCCTAAAATTATCTCAGACACCACATAGGTGATCTTGACGACAAACAAACTGGTCTAGACCACTGAAGAATGATCACATCTTAGCCACAACAAAATGCATCTTGGCCACAAACAAACTGATCTTGTACACTGAATAAGTGTTCGCAGCAACTTTAAAAGTTATCTCATCTCAGTCACTACAAAGGTGATCTTGTTCACTAAAAAAACTGATGTCAGCCAATAAAAAAGTTATCTCGGTCACTACAAAAGTAATCTTAGCCACTGACAAAGTGATCACATGCACTACAAAAGTGATTTTGGCCACTGAAGAATAGACAATATACAATATTGCATTAGCCAATCAGCTAATACAATGTACAGCACTGTTATGATGCAATGTAAAAACTACTTTAAAAACATATTTTTAAAAACTTAGGCACTCAGATAGTTGACTGAGCGCGGGCAGACGAAATGAATCAATTTGCAATATATTCCAGGAAATATATTTCGTCGCCAACATTTTATGTTAGTTTAAATTTAGTCGAATTTTTGTCTGTGACTTATTTGGTGAATAGGAAAAAGTCCTTTTATATAATATATCACACTTTTCTACTTAAATTTTGATCAGCGACTAATTTGGTGATTAATATGGCAAATTATATGTTTAAGTTTACGTGGTTATTTTTTATAGTATGACCTCTAATGTTACTTATGATTAAGCATAATGTGCTGGTTATCTATTGTGAGCACGACTCTAGAATATTCAACATTTTAAAATTGTGATTTATTTAAATAATTGATGCTATAGGTTATTACTGTAGTAATTTTGTTTGTTATATTTTCTTCTTTATACTTTATAACTAGTTTACTGCATAGGTTGATATTTACAGCTGTTGGTTGCTTTGTTTGGTTGCTTACAGGATATATGAGGACAAGCAATTATGTTAAGTAGCTCAGTAACCATAAGTTTTATATTTTTATATATTTTTATTGTGACAATATTTGTGTTAATAGTTCAAATTGAACTATTTATTTTTGTATATACAAGCTCATAAGTATTAGCAGTGCATACTCTGAACAGCTTTAAGTTGACATTCTAAATTTTCTAAGGTTCAGTTTACTATATTTTCTAGTCATTTAAACAAAAATAAAGACAGTTGTCGTAAAGTTGCTTTTTTTTTGTTTTATGGTGCAGTCTGTACTTTTAACAGGAAAGTTATAACTATGTGTTTTAATTGTCTGCTATAGACACTAAAAGTACAATTCAAAGCTAAGGCTAATATCAGATTCTAACTACTATAGGTAATCATGAAACACAAAATAATGTATACCAAAATTTAAAACCATAAAATGAGATACGGTGGATTTCAAAAGACATACGTAAACCAAACGTGTAATATTATGTTTAGTTAACTCATTATTTTTCATTATTTGTATTGCAAATAAGCTAATTTCAAGTCAATAATAATACTAGAATAACTTTGATATCATTATAAACATTTATATCATTAAATATAAGCTGAGGAAAATGTGCTTTTGCTATTCAACAACAAACTGTGAAAAATTGTCCAAATTCAGATATAAAATAAGCACTTGAAGCTTTATTATACATTTCGTATTTAACATAAAAAAATTATACATGTTAAAATCCTCGATAGTGGCTTTCAACTGATATATTGTTACAAATATGTTGATACAGTTTTTTTAATCGGGCAAAAATGTGAGATACACTCAACTTTCCCAAGCCAAAATAAAAGCGTACAAATTTTACGTCCAACAAAAAAAAGCTTATATGTTCACATAACTCGTTATTTTTAATCCAAATGCGTTATTTTTACAATAGTTCTAGGATATGTTTGAATTAAAAATAAACCTTTAGACCATACAAAATCAGCTGAGAGAAAAGTATTTTGACTATTTACTGAAAAAAGTATGAAAAATAGGTAAAGGTTACCATAGGCCTTCAAACGAAAATGTGCATTTATCAATGATCGGACACAAAATATCAATGTGAACGCCTGTATCAGTCGCTTTCTATTGATATTAAATATATTTATATATCCTAAAATGTAACTATTAAATGTGTGAAAATGTGTAATACGTCGATTTCTCAAAATCGGACCGAAATCGCAAATAGGTCGTGTACATTTTTTGCCATATTTCAGTAAAGCAACGACAATTGCCTGATCAACAGGTTGATTCTGGCCCCTGAGTAGTCCAACTATGTGAAAATAATAGTAGCTTAAATCCCCCTTACAGGTGACACTTTACCCCCCATCCACGTGTGGTCTATTAGTGCTCAGAATCTGCGCCAAGAGTACTAATGCTAATGTTTTTTTTCAGATGTGCCACTACAGGCGGGAATGTGGTGGGAATCCTATGAACTAAATAACATATGCTTGAAAAACAAACGAGACGTTACTAATGTAACATATGTGTTCGAAAATGTTACACGTTTGCCATGGTTTCCACAAGTCATGCAGGTAGGTTTCTGTCAATTATCTTCACTATCATATTATATTAGTAGTCTGGGAGCCCATTAAGGTTTACTTAGCATTGCCAGTACAAAAGTATATCACGTGTAGAACATTTCGTCAGCACCCCAATTCTTAAGTGTCACAGCTTGTGCCAATGATAAATGAATTAAAGGTGATCTATCACCCCTTATATAGTATGAATAAATTAGTGAAAAAATAAATCAAAGGTGCCACAAGATGGGGCACAAGTGTTTCCTTATATTGGGTGGTTGGCTATCACGTGACCCTCTCAGAGGGTCACATGATAGCCAATCACCCCATATATGGAGTGATTGGCTATCATGTGACCCTCTCAGAGGGTCACATGATAGCCAATCAGAGCTGGGATCGATGATGGCTGAGTTCCCGCTGGATCCACAACTTGCCTAAATGGTGATCGCTAGCTGCGATAGTAACTGCTCTAACGAGATCCTCTCTATCACTGCCATGTTGTCAGTCCCGCAGTGCTTCGTCAGACCAAATGAAGTGAAGAAACAGGCGGACGAGGCTAAGCTGAGGTTTGCTCACATAGACGGCGACCACCTCACACTACTTAACGTCTACCACGCATTCAAACAGAATCAGACGCTTACGTAACTCTACCCCTTGAATCTAGATTTGGGGGGACCCTCATAAAAACGGTCAAAATATAAAATTAGTCACTATTTTTTTACTACTAACATCTCATTTTATGTTTTGGACATATCAAAGCTTACAACAAAGTTGGTGTGGGTGAGAGCGAGGGTGCATGGTAACCGATTCTGGCCCATAAACTGATAAGAATATTGAAATTTTTGCAATAGTTGACCTTAAAATGACCTCTAGCGGGCAGTATAAATGTTATTTTAATTTTTTTTCAAATTTGATGACATTTCCTAAACAAGTTCGGTCATTTTGATATGTTACACGACTAGTAAGATATGTGTTTTAAAAAATAAATAAATACATAAATGAGATATAGGGGTCGTGACCACTAGGTGTCGAAAACTGACCCTACACTACATACTTCATTGCATAGCCAAATTGCTACTTGTCACCAAATATAAACTCTTATGCTAAAATGGTTAAATAGTGTTCAGCGTAATTCGGAAGTTGTTTTTAAAATGATTCACTGACCATCCAACTAAATGAAATTGATGTATTACAAAAAATGGAGCTAAAATCAACCAATTTACAGAAGTTACTAAAGCTGACTATAGGATGGCGACTATTTTTGAAACTCAAAATAATAGACAAATAAGCGTGTCATATAGCCATAGGTATTGTAATTACACCAACTGATGACCAATAACAATGATTGAAGTATTTCGTAAGTACAGCATTCGACACTTAGGAACGGCATATTGTGGGGTCCACCACCAATCACCGTGTCTGTACTATAGGTTTGTTAATGGACTCGTAATGCTCATTAATCTCTAATTGGGGCCGTAATTAAGAGACTATGACCATAAGTCGTCCCCTTGAATATGAAAGGATTATTTGCCACTTTGTAAACTGCCTGCGACACTTAATATTTGCCTTTTTTGGGTCTTGACGGAGATGTACTTCAAGACTCGCTATGCTCAATAAACCCTTCTAGGCTCAAGGACTACAGCAAGTAATCAAATATTTTAACCAGAATCGTGTTCCGCTATTATGACCAACGACGTTAAATATGTGGCTATTACTGAAAAGTGAGCCGAAAAATACCAATTTCAGACGTTTATTCAGGGTTGATCAATATGTTGTAGACGGTGGACTAAGTTTAAACAACAAATGTTGCACGTCGTCTGTTTCTCATGTTGAATGCACTTATGTGGTTAATCGTTGTCCTTAACCCTTCAGCCGCCAAAAGATTCAATTGGAATTTTCACCCACTTGAAGTTGTGTCTCGCTGACGCGATCCACAACTTCAAGTGAGCGAAAATTATTCAGATTTGACAAAATCGAAGTCAACGAATTTTAAATCTTGCTGATTAATGTAACTTTTTATCTTTAACAGGTTTAAAAGCTGATATGTAATGTGCTAATAAAAGATATAAAAAACGAATATGGACGGCACCGGCGGTTAAAGGGTTAACCAAGGATAAACAATATAGATACCAGCAATATGTGATCTCTAGAAATAAATATATAAATACAATTATATTATAGCTTATCAGCGCGTTCTCTTATCTATTACTTTAAAACTCTATCCTGTGATGAGGAGAGAATAGGAAATCTACATAATCACTAAACTTTTTTTATTGTTTCAGATTCAATATTTATATATCCAAAGCCAAGGTGAGGTAACGCTTGCTAGTCGGGGTAAAATGGGCAGAGCAAATTACGTGTATGGGACAAGGCAATTCCATACATACCGCGATGACGCTGGTATAATAATGGTAGGTCAATCAATATGTATTTTAGCCCTAAAATTTGTCAAGGTCGTATATCAGCAGATACACCCATGTCACCCATGTCAATTAACACATACACCCATGTTACCCATGTCAATCAACACATACACCCATGTTACCCATGTCAATCAACACATACACCCATGTCACCCATGGCAATCAACACATACACCCATGTTACCGATGTCAATCAACACATACACCCATGTCACCCATGTCAATCAACACATACACCCATGTTACCCATGTCAACCAACACATACACCCATGTCACCCATGGCAATCAACGCATACACCCATGTCACTCATGGCAATCAGCACATACACCCCTGTTACCCATGTCAACCAACACATACACCCATGTCACCCATGTCAATTAACACATACACCCATGTCACCCATGTCAATCAACACATACACCCATGTTACCCATGTCAATCAACACATACATCCATGTCACCCATGGCAATCAACACATACACCCATGTTACCCATGTCAATCAACACATACACCCATGTCACCCATGTCAATCAACACATACACCATGTTACCCATGTCAACCAACACATACACCCATGTTACCCATGTCAGCCAACACATACACCCATGTCACCCATGGCAATCAATACATACACCCATGTTACCCATGTCAACCAACACATATACCCATGTCACTCACACCAACACATACACCCAAGTCCCTCACACCAATCAACACATACACTCATGTTACTATCATCAATCAACACATACACCCATGTCAATCACACCAATCAACACATACACTCATGTTACTATCATCAATCAACCCATACACCCATGTCACTCACATAAACACATACACCCATGTCACTCACATCAACACATACACCCATGTCACCCACACCAATCAACATATACACTCAAGTTACTATCATCAATCAACACATACACCCATGTCACTCACATAAACACATACACCCATGCCACTCACATCAACACATACACCCATGTCACTCACACCCATGTCACTCAACATATACACTCAAGTTACTATAAATCAATAAACACATACACCCATGTCACTTACACCAATCAACACATGCACTCATGTTACTATCATCAATCAACACATACACCTATGTCACTCACACCAATCAACACATGCACCCATGTTACTCATGTCAATCTACACATGCACCCATTTCACGCACACCAATCAACACGTCCACTAGTACTACTGGCACCAACCAATCAACAAATACATCTTTGTTACCCGCACCACCCAATCAACACGTATACCTTCGTCATTCACACCAATACACGCATACACCTATATCACCTACGTCAATAAACATGTACACCAATGCTAAATATGTGATTATTTTTATTAAGACCGTTTAAGTGAGCTAATTATGAAACTGATAACTTGTCCAAGTTTATTTCTTTCAGACTTGTAATATGTTGCCGGGGACATTAGATCACCGTAGCATTACGGTCCGGAGCAACAGGACAGTGTGTAAACGTAGTTGGTGGATCTACAGAGGCATCTACAAAGGCTTCTAGCAATGCTCACCTCTGCGTGTTATATATCTATATTACAGATAGTGCTGAAATTAGGTAAATTAGGTACAATGTTTACTAGCAATTTTCCTTGTAAAATATATACAATGGACAAATAAAAAATAGACGACACATGTGTAGGTATAAATTATTATCTGAGTGCCACTGTCTGTCTTGGAGCTATTATGCATTTTTTTATTAATGCCATGCTATCTTAACACAATAACAGAAAAATGTCTGTTTTCTCCGGATGTATATAAGTTCACATTATTATATATGGGGACAGTAAAGGGTTTGTTATTGGTAGCATATCTAATTTGAGCAAAAATATCAAGTATTTCGGCGATCGGTTAAGATATGATGAGATCAGTTACGATAAAGTGCAATGGTTCTGGGAATAGACACGGTCACTCACCAATCAATTCCGATTTCCTGACAAATATGCATAGGATCAATGCAAGAATGGTTGCGATTATTTACGACTCATTAAGATTGTCAGCGATGTAGTGAATGATTTATGCTGGGACTAAAATTTCACAAATAACATACATTTTTAGTCACATGAAGTTGTGGATCGCGGCAGCGAGACACAACTTTAAGTGGCTGAAAAATTAAATTGATTTGCTCAGTGCTCTAAGGGGTAACAAAATAAAACACTCTAATTTGAAAACCCTGAGTACACTTTAAAGTGATTTTTTTTCACATTTAAAGATCAGAAAAGTATTGTTCATGGTCGCATCGCCCTAAAAATCATATAATTTAGGATCACCCTTACTTATCCTCCTACGGCCGCATATATATACGGTGTCAAGCATATTTTAAGGGAAATAATATGTCACAAAAATGACCGACAACAGGCTCGTTTCTGCACGGTACCGTTTGGTTCAGAAACATCTCTTAAGTCAGAAATTGATCACCAATGCTTCATTCTTTGAGTAATTGATCATTATCGCCTATTTCAATATGGTCGCCGTAAAATCCATGACTTTTCCTGAAATGTATTATTGAACATGGTTTTCTTATATTTCGCATGCCAAACACGTTGTGGCTGTCTAATCTTAATATGTTATGTTTGTTCAAGTATTTACAAATACTGTAATTTTATATTTACGAAGGAATCCAAGATGGCTGCCGGAAAATGATCAAGAAAATGTTCAAAATTTCACATTTTTTGCAAATATTTTAGGAGCATATATGTTGCATTCTATAAGAAAACTCCAACGATCGGTGTCATTTGGTTCAGACACACCCCTTGAGTTAAAATCATATGATTAATGCTTGATGTATAGAGCAATTAATCAATATAGCCACCGTGAAATCAATACATAATCTTCAAATGCATTATTTAACAAGGTGTGCTCAATATTTCTCTCAGAAACACGTTTTGTGTATATTCTTACATTTTAATGCTAAAGAAATCCATTGAATATAACAGATAAGGAAATTCCCGTTCTAATGACATATCACTCATTGCAGTAGAATAAGTAGTCGTCTCTCCACATACGCTCAAGCATGATTTTTTATTATAAAATAATCAAAATGAATAACAAAACAAGCGATTCAACATGGTAAAAGGAAACAATTTAATAAAACGTAATTATTGGACATATCTGGCCTATATTTTCTGAATCCAGATATATGTATGTTTAAAAATCAGTGGTACCTATATTTATAAATGTTATATATTTTTTCAATGAAGCTTTGAAGCTTTTCATGAAAATATGTGTATTTAGCGTAGGGTGAAATGTGAAACATGATTTTTCTCAGAATTGTTGTGCATAGTTTTTTATTCACTTGTTTTTACATAATTTATGTGTGCTGAATACAGCTCTGTTGGATAACATTCTATATTTGGTGACCTTTACCTTCAAATTAGCGACACACAAAATGGCCTTCAAAATGTAAATAAACTCTCCTATTTGTTACGGTTTGTCGCACATGAAGGCACAATTTATGGCTTCTGCACAATTTTTACTATATACTTTTTTTGCAGTGTCTTTGAAAAGAAATAACCCTCATTTTATACACGATATCAGTCGTTTTTATATGTTTACTTCTACTATAAGTATACCGCTGAACATGTTGACGATAATATGATTTATTTGTAGTAACTTAGTGGATCCGAAATAAATGTTGCTGACGAGTAAATTGAAATGAAAAAAATCGAAAATGGGCGCGACATTCACCTTCATATGAGCAAAAAACAAAATTGCTATCAACATGTAAATTAAACTTCTTTTTTTTGTGGCTCGAGATTGCTAAATTTATGATTTGTTTATGACTTGGAGGCTGAAACACACATTTCTGATGTTTATTTATTATCGTCTGACCTATATTTTATCGCATTTTGCCTATTTTCAATAAAAATAATAACGTCATTCTAAATATTAAGCACATCAAAGCATGTTAAAAAATACTGTGCCTAAGCAGAGTTTCGAATTCTTTGTATCTTAATCTGCCGTATTACCTAGTCTATGTTTTAGCTTTCTATTAAACAAATGTCGTTTTTTTATATTATAGCTCAGAAGCAAAAAAATGTTGTTTTTTTTGTCGGTAAACATTCTGAATTTGAAGATCAAATATAGGTTATTTTTATCGAAAAACATGGCGGATACATTTATCAGCTCCAAATCATGCAGAAACCGAAAATTGAGCGTTAATGTGCAACCAAAATATAGAAAAGATGTGGTTTGGCGGCCGTTTTTAATTTTGCTTATTTAAAGATGAAGGACACCAAAGATAGAATGTTATCCGACAGATTCGAGCTCGGCACAGCCGATTTATGTAAAAGTGAGCGGAAAAAAACCTGCACTCAAATGTCGAGCAAAGTTCAATGTTTCATATTTAAGCCCAGGATAAATACAGACATTTTCAAAAAAGGCTACAATATTCTCTCATTTTAAAATATATATGTCATGTACATTTCTAAATACAACCCAGTTATCTACGTTCAGTTATCTGGCTTCATAAATCATTGGTCAAATATAGATATGGCTGTCAAAACCATGCACGGCTGTCATCATGTTTTAATTTCTTTGCTGTAATCAAGGCAGCGTCTGTTTGACAGCTCGGATTAATCCAAGAGGTCAACTGGAAAAAAGGCATATTAATATATAAATGAAACGAGTTGTAAGTATTGACCCAGTGTTGGGCCAACGTCTTGTTCATCATGCGAAATAATATCGCTGGCCCGGCGTTGAACCAGCGCTGTGGTCTTATTGCAGGACAAGGGCGGCCAGTGATTGTTTGGAGATGGGTCTTAGTACAGGTAGCATAATAACGGAGAATGTTGGTCTTCCGCACATCGTTGGTGCGACGCTGGGCCAGTATCTGGAGATGGTGGACCAGAGTTGTATAACACGGGACACAGAAGCATTAATGTGGACTGTATTTAGGTGGTGCAATAATTGGGCCAACACTGTGTCTTGCTTGTTGTAGTTGGCGCGATGCCGACCTCGTGCCAGCGTCTGGTTCAGATGAAAATGTGACATTTACTGATGAGAGGTGAAAGATGGTATACAGCCACTAGATTTGGGTGCAATACTTCTCTTTCACCTCTCACCTTTTCACATTGATTATGACTTGGCTTAAAGGGACTGGCCCAGGCTAAAATCATAAAAAAATCGATAATTTTATTTTGGCTTTTTAATATGACCATATGATGTAAACATGTCCATAGACTAGAACTGCAAAAGTTTTTTAGTTTTTCTGCTGCGCATCGACCAATTAGGCTAGATATAGAGAGGAAATTCCTGATTTATAATTATTGACAACCATGTCAAAAAATAGAAATACGGGAATTTCGTCTCTATAACTAGTCTAACTGGTGAATGCGCAGCAAAAAATTTTTTAAACTTTTGCAGTTCTAGTCTATAAACATGTTTACATCATAATATGGTCATATTAAGAAGCCAAAATAAAATCACCGATTTTTTGATGATTTTAGCCTGGGCCAGTCCCTTTAAGAGCGGTAACTGGTTACTGAGTCGTGGCTAGTTACCGCTTTTTGCCTGGTGATAGTGGAGACTCTCTGAGCGTTGATGGCTTTGTGGGCGACCATGTGAGTGGACGCAGGTCATTGATTCGCTCAGGCGAGAATCAACAAATTCATTCAGCTTTTAGTGTGAGGCTGAAGGTTTGGAGTCACTGCTAAAGTCAAAACCCTAGCTGAGAGGGTCGTTTTCATTTCCTTGTATATATTGTAAAGCAGCTGTCTGTCTTTTGTGTCTTAGTAAAAGTGTATTCAGCTTCAAGTGTTATGGACTCTTGACTTGCGTCTCTGCCAAACTCCGAAAGTTATCATGAATCCCCATGACTTTTAACAATGGCCATTAATTATGTTTTACTAAGTCGTTCCCATTGGCCATGTTGACAGGCTTGTTTTGTTCTCCATTTCGATTATTTTGTAATAAAAAAATGTTTCAAGGTATTATTAGAGATAGGCCTAACTGTTTGATCCACTGTACCATGCAATACATCACTGGAACAGAAATTTAATTGCCTCTTTATGATATATTGCATGTGCGTATACCTAAAAATGAGTGTTACTTATATTTATAAATGTCATATATATATACCTATTGGTTCGCTAAAAATTGGATAGGTATACAAAAGTGTCAAATTTTCAGCCCGCCCCCATTTCCGGCAATTTCATCAACCAGATTCTCTATATAGAGACCATTGGGAATACCAGACATGTGGACAAGTGTTGTATCGCCGGCTTAGGTACCCCACTCTGATGCTCTACTATGTGTATTCCACGTACAATACATTCTTGGGGTGACATGGCTTTTAGCAAAGCGGCTCATCTGCTCTGGAATACACTGCCACTAGATATCAAGTCATCACTGACCCTGTTAAAATCTATGCTGAAGACTCATCTTTAAAAAAAAAATATAAACTTGTTTTTTACAGCTCTACGAGCAACGTTCTGTTGGAATAGCGCTTTAGAAGAAATACATATTAATAAATAATAAACGGGTATGACCATGATGACCTGGGATTAACATCAACTGATGACATCAGAGGGGGGTTCCTCTATTGAGACCTGAGTAAAATGCACTCAGTCAACATGCCCCTGTGACAACTAGCCCCCTCTTCCCCACATATCACTCATCTATATACTGTAGATACTATATATGTTTATAAACATCTATGTAATTTTCCATGGTTGTATCAAACTTGATTTTCAAAAATAACCGTTATGAATGTTCACCAATTACTAGCGATGCGCCTCTCAGAGACGTAGCCAGTGGTGTTTGTCCAACCTTTGATATGTTTATGTCAAGGCGAAAGAACGACAATCGATAGATTCGTAGATCTAAATGTAGGAGGCGCGCAGCGCCGAGTATATTCAGATCTACGAATCTATCGTAATTGAGTTCTTTCTTCGACTTAAAATACACAAAATATGTACATGTGCTC
Source organism: Flabesymbios commensalis (assembly GCA_964017125.1). Lineage (NCBI taxonomy): Eukaryota > Metazoa > Annelida > Polychaeta > Terebellida > Flabelligeridae > Flabesymbios > Flabesymbios commensalis. The sequence continues at coordinate 17,627,460 of OZ024918.1, read as the reverse complement.
TAAGAATTCATAGATAAAATAGTCAGTGTGGCTAAACAAGAGACATTAGGCATGTAGTGTCATGGTAAAACCTGCATAATAATCACTGTGCCCGCCCGGGCCAGTATGAAAAATAACAGTATATTTGTAGATCCGAATCTACTGTTTTAGCAATCTAAGTCCCTGGCGGGCCCCGGGCACTGTGGTCATGATCAAATCTAGTTTTACAGATACTCTACCGGAGCCCTGGCCGGTCCCGCCGGGCGCCCGGCCGGCTACGTGAAGAGACTTGTCCTCATTTCTCTGAAAACGTTACCGGGGTCCGGCCGGTGCTCGCAGGTATCCCTCAGGGGAGCCGGCCGGGGGCTGTAAGGTGTAAGGGATATCGGGCGGGCACCGGCAGGGTGACACCCTTTTAGTCAGAAGGCCCGTTAGTCAGAAGGCCCGTTAGGCAGAAGGCCTTTTAGTCAGAAGGCCCGTTAGTCAGAAGGCCTATTAGTCAGAAGGCCCGTTAGTCAGAAGGCCCGTTAGTCAGAAGGCCCGTTGGGCGAAAAATCAGTTAGGCTTTTTTTCCGAATGCCCGTTAGTAAGAATGTGTTCATTGGACAGTGAAAAATGATAGGGGACGCCCCATTTGATATCTGGAGGGGGGGGGGGCTATTTTATTTTGACTAAAACGTTTGTTGGCCAGCTATTGATAAAAATCGTTGAGAGTTTTGCATAAAATAATTATTCAAAGATACTTTAAAAATGCCGATAGAGTCCATGTTTAATAAATAATTTGGGTGAGAAAAATAGTGTTGAAAATTATGATGTGAAACATGTAATATACAGTACGCCCCTATACACAAACATATTGCACAACTGAAAGTAAACCCTCTAGAACCCCATAGAGATCAAATATCGCGTCCCTAGGACGTTATTATATACTTACGCCTATTAGTTGTTAATAAGTCGATATGATCTTGAACTTAAAAAATGTTTTCACTGGCGGTTCGTAGTTCTTACATTTATATTAACAACTACCATTATAGATTAGTGGTTGGTTGCTTAGTTTGGTTATTTTCAGCAATGAGTTTGTTTTAATATTTTCAGCGGAATATCAATCAATGATTGTACTATACAGACCTATATTACTATCCCGCGGGTCTATAATTTTTTGAATATAATTATAAACTTTACTGAAATAGATGTGAAAAGTGTATCATGAGAAAACCACACAAATTTTTTTCAACTCGTGTTGAGTTTGTAGCCATCTGTTCAATTGATGTCAAGCGTTGATAAATGTATCTTGATCCAATTACTATGGGTATTTTTCATTCATTTGAAGCTGGAAATTACGTCAGCAACATTAGGTGCAAAAACATAATGAGAAGCCTATTATTATTAATGCAACCCTTATGAAAGTGCTAGACGTTGTTACCGGCACAAATAAATAAATAAATACACGTAATTAGTCATAGGTTTGGCCACAAATGAGAAGATTCTGATGAGGTAAGCCTAATTATCTGACTTTCTGACTAACGGGTCTTTTGACAAACGGGCTTTCTGACTAATAGGCCTAATCCTCACTTTTTTTCTGACTAACGGGCCTTCTGATAATTGGGCCTTCTGATTAATCATCCTTACTGATTTTCTGATTAACGGGCCTTCTGACTCACGGGCATTCTGACTAACGGGCCTTCTGACTAACGGGCCTTCTGACTAAAAGGCGGACACCACCGGCAGGGCATCAGCAGGGTTCCTGCAGGGCCTCTCAGGGGTCCAGACAAGGGTGTATAGCCTATAGGGGCGTGTCCCTGTTGTGTTTTATATTAAAACACATTCTCTAGGAGATGCAAACTGCTGACAATATATTGGCCGGCCTCGATGGCTCATTCGGTCCAGTCGTGGCCCGAAACGCAGAGGTACCGGGTTCGAATCGCGGTTGGGTGGGATGTTCGTCATAGAGTTTGTGCATATACAGTGTTCCAAGCTGTTCAGAGGCCTGGAGTGTGTAGTGGTGTCTGTGGTACTGTGCACTATGATCAGCCCTTGAAGTCATTCTTTAGAGTAGAGTATACGACCGCTACAACTTCAGCCTTGTGGCATTCCTCCTAGAGCAAGAAATGAAATGAAATGAATCGGGCTTTAGGCCACCTTTGTGCACATATAGGCTAAACTGGGCCAGGAGAACCTCCTGAGGATGGTGAGATGATTGAGCCTAGAGCAAGAAACCTAGTAATTAAATCCCGCAAAACGAATGTGGTGGTTTTGACTCTGGTTGGCTCTGACTCTGGAACCTCCTGAGGATGGTGAGATGATTGAGCCTAGAGCAAGAAACCTAGTAATTAAATCCCGCAAAACGAATGTGGTGGTTTTGACTCTGGTTGGCTCTAAAAGCCCATTACAGCCAATACAAGACCCTTTTACACCACGACTTCTTGAAATCTTTAATCAGGATGGATTCGTGGCTGGTCCAGTGTGTTGGTCCTTCAATCGAGAAAAGTATTAGGTCCCTATATGGAAGAAGGTTTTAAATTATTAATAAAACCAGGTTGTGTAATGTCTTCTTTTACTTGACTTATCTATTAGATAAACTGTTGTTAGTAGGCCTGTCCACAAATGCAAGGACAATTTAAAGACTGGGCTATTTGTATACATTTTGCGATGCAAGTTGATTCAAGTTAAAAACACCGTTTGTAAAGTAGCCTAAAATGTTTGATTGAATTATTGATAGATTGATTGATTGAACATTGATAAATTCGTCTCTCAGTAGCTGTGTATACCCCTGGAGATTATACAAGGGTCCCGACAAGGGTCCCGATCGGGACCCGCTCCGACATCGTAAAGGCACCGGCGGAACACCGCCCGGGTCCCCCACAATCCAAGTCACGACCCCACAGGCTCCCGCTCGGATCCCGTAGGGGGCCCGGGCGGGTGCCCTGCGTATTTTCCTTCGAAAATTGTCCCCGTGTCCCTGGAGGATCCCGGCAGGGGGGCCGCCGAGCCCCGGGTTACTTTTAAGTTGGAATTAAAAGTAACCCGGGGCCCTCGCGGGGTGAAAACAATGGACGGCACCCGGTCGGGGTCCCTCCGGGTCCCGTGCGGTACGGCCAAAAAACGGCCAAAAACAGCCCGGGAAGGCCCCTTTTGTGAAATGTGACCAAGGCATTAGCATAGGCTTGTAACTTGGCTGGTCGTGGCAAATAGTCGATTGCTTGAGTAAGCAAACGGCACATCTGGCCTTACGTCACCGGCCTTACCGTGCGTGTGACGATCTGTGACCGTCGCCATGATTATAGTCCGGTTTTATTGGAGCTGTTATAAACTATGCAAACTATCAGCCAGGACTTTTAAGACTCTTGGAGTTTCCTGTGTTATGCAAAGCTGCCGTGCTACGCGCGGTCTCCACATGAATCATAAAAATCATAATATTATATTATTTAAGCACATGTGTATGCGTGTTGGCCGCTTACCCCATATCCAGTGCACATAGTGCACATACTATATTCCATGTGAATAAGTAATAATATTATTATATAACATTTCTATACATTCGAATAGTGGTATTGATAATATTTCATGTGAATAGCAATAATGATAATATGTCTATACATATCCTGTGTGCGCTGGTCATCTCGTGTGTCCCAGGGTACACTTTCTTATTTGTGACATTTATTTATCACGTTAACATGCATAATAGTTAATGGAAATCCTTGGATGTATATCCTGGACTCTACATCCGTCTCCCTATTTGAAGTGAGGATTTTATCCTGACATAAAAAAGAAAACGTATGTGTTTATGCGATTTAACAATCCCCCCAAAAAAATGAAATTAAAATGCAATGGATAAAATAGTTCATTTTGGCGGGGTTTTACTGTTTTATTTTCCTATACAAAATATTGAATATCTCGCTTAGAGCCTACTGCGGTGTATCAGAATTTCCACCCTCGCTAAAAATGTGCCCCAGGTGGTCTACTATCAATATCGGGTTGGTTATTTCGGGGCCATTTTTGTACGCAAACACCACTTGGCTCCTGGGCTAAGTAGGCCTACCTCATCCGCTCTTTTGACCTCATAATTCATTCATTCAACAATATGGGATTATTTAAATTTGATATAGTGGTACCAGATGACCGATGTACCAAATGAAGTCAACAGACATTAGCCTTATTATAATCATACAAATGTACAGGGAACGGCAACGTTACATTCCACAAGCTGTGCTATTTTTTAAGTATTGACGTTCAGCGCTCTAAGGGTTGAATTACGTTTAGTGAAAAAATCGAAATTCTAATAATTTGTCATCATATCTTTGATAAAAAATAAATAGGATCGACAGTGATTTGAAAATTGTTTATTAATTGTGGTTTTGATTTTTCAATAACCTGGGATAAAAAATGTAGTCTTTGGGGCTCAAAACAAAATGTATAAAGATATGCGTTATATATGACTGAACCTGAATCTAATGAATTCTCAACAAATCAAACATCATATAAGTTATAATAAAAAAACTTGGATGTTTAATAAAAGAGAACAAGCAATGTGTTTGTAAATCTTGGTCTCACATTGCTGGATATAATATAAAACGAACTTGAAAAACTATAAGCAGCAGGCCTATACTAAATACAAAGATCCATACTGATATCCCATATTTTGTTCACGTCCAACAATAGACAATAGCAGAAATACGAAATCAGTTAAATTTATTTTAGAAATTCTTTTACAAATATTGGCCTTAAAATTTTCAGTAAAATAAAAAACATCCTGGTAAATAGTTAATTAATAAGCTGATTTTCAGAGCCTTTATACATGTTATATTGGCCTCATGAATGATTACGATTAATAAATGTGTTTTTACACCAGCCAATGTGTCCAAATGTTATAAATATTGTACCGAATTGTACATGCATCATTAAACTAATCATAGGATACGTTATTTAAACTCAACTAAATGATCGTTAGAAATAATATTTGGTTTCACATTCGTCTCCATATCGATATTTAGACAGTTATGATCTCTGTTACTATTAAAACAAAACTAAAACGAGAGATTTCTGATTGTCCGTGATTGTTGAATAATTTCCTTTCTATCACAATGTAAACGTTGGAATATCCCTGTGGAAGAATATTTTATTTGCATTTTGCTTTTCCTTTCTTCGTGCGGGTACATGTTTGATCCCCTGTACAGGGATTTGGATCACAGGCATCTGAAAACAAGTAGATTATTTAATGCAAAATCAATATTCACATTATATTAAACCTATGTTAAACCTTACAGCGCGGGGATCGACTTTAGTCGTCAGAATCTGACGTCTGTGGACGTCAAATTCTGAGGACTAAAGTCGATCCCCGCACCGTAAGAGTACAAATATTTCTAATGGCCTTACACCCATAACATAGGTATTCAAATGAATCAGAAAGAGGTAACAAGGACATATATGATGATCTCAAATTGAAATAAACCCTTTGGTCTCCCTGATTTTACTAAATTATTCTAGCGTTGTAGGAGTCAAGAAAATCCACGTTATGCTAAAAAATCACGTCATGTTTACCTTTCTCGCACTTTTTCCCCTTGTATCCATTATTACACTTGCACTTCAATTTTCCCTTCGCTGTAGTTGAACACACACCATTGTGCTCGCAAGGATTTGGATCACATGGATCAACTAGAAATAAAATATACCATTATGTGCATTGTTGAACGGTTTTGGAAAAGCTAGACAAAATATTGAATGTTTTCTCAAGTTGACATATTATTGTCCGTGCTCATTAGCTGGGAGTTGAAGTGGCTCTCAACATTTGATGATTTAATGTGAATAGTGGCCAACATCAAATTAAATTGTGTTCTCCACATCGTGTTTGCTGAAAGTAAGTAAATTTGACATTAAGTGAGTGAATGTGGCATATTCATTACCAAAATCACTAAATTCCTCTGACTTCTCAGAGTATTTTTTAAATTGCCCAAATGTACTTTATGATTTTTAATCAGTGCGTGAGTCCGCAATCATCATGCCACTAACAGTTATAGTACATATTACAAAGAGTTATATTTACTTCAACCTAGAATAAAAGTGACAAAAAATGTCATCATGTACCTAACGTTTTGTGAATGCTGATATTAACCCTTTCAGCTCGAGGACTGTGCCCAAATGAAACAGAAAGAGCCGACTAAGACGTTGATGATGCTTTCACATTGAAACAAACCTTTGGTCTTCATGGTTTATTTAAAAATATTTCAGCGCTTTAACAGTTACAACCATAATGTGGTGACATGTGGCCAATGAATTCCTCTCATGGGTGGGCAGTTACAGGTCTATAATAGATAGATTTGAAAAATAACTATTGCGAAATTGAACATTATGAGGTGGTTGTACGGGTTTATTTTTAAATATTATTTGTAAAATGGCTTTTATTTATTGACAAGCTAATTATAGCATCTAAACAAACATGACATTTTTATTTTACATTTATGTTTTATCAGGATATTCCATCGTGACGTGCTTGCCAATTCGTAGGCCTCCTGTCATGATAAACGAAAAGTGCCTTTAAAATACGCCTTCGAAATAACTAAACAACCAATTATTGGATAAAAATAAAATTTAACCTTATTAAAAGTGTCAAGATAAATCTTAAATTTGCTGATGGAATCAATAGAAAGTTTAAGAAAATCTTAATGTTAAGCATCTTATTTTGATAGGCCTAATACCCTCAGCACGACGATGAATACTTACCAGTCTCGGTAGGATCAGATAAATTTCAGATATTTAAGTTTCTTATTAGGACAGGCCTCACAACCTAATCACGATGATGAATATTTACTATTCTCAGTAGAATCAGATAGAGTTGAAATAATCTTTAGGCTTCTTTAATTGCGATAGTTCAGATAGGGGCCTTATAATTCAGCTTCTTATTAAGCAAGCTTCTTATTGTGATGGACCTCCTATCCTAATCAAGGCGATGAATACTTACCAGTGTCAGTAGAATCAGAAAAGTTCAGATAATCTCGTCCCCTTGCTAAACTGCCACTTTACAAAGTGGCAGTTTAGCACCTTCTAGCTCCAAGGGGACGATCTGTAAGCTTTCTTATCGGGATAGGCCTCAGAGCCTAATCATGATAATGGATACTTACCAGGCTCAGCAGGATCAGCGCATAATTCCCCTGTGAATCCCTCGTCACAATCACACTTGAAGCCCTTTTTCTTCTTCTTGCATTTGCCATTTTCACAAGGATTAGGTTCACAGATATCTAAAACAAAACAATTTTTCTATGCATTTAACCCTTTAACCGCCGGTGCCGCATATATTCGGGTTTTCATTGTGGATCGCGGATGGAGAAGAAATTCACGAATTCAAAAATTTCGCGAAAATGATTATTATAATAGCCAAAATTTGAACACGCTAAAATTACCAGATCTACTATATTCAAAAATTATTTGAATAATTTACAAACAGGTCCGTTCAAAATATTAGTGTTACCACTCTATTAATTTTGACACGTAAGTAAAAACCTACAGATCCACGTATCATGACGTCTGTTGTTAGCACTATTTATATATAAAAATAAAGATTGTACGTATGATTCATGCAAAATGATTAATAACTTTTAAAAGTTTTTTGTGAGATTCCCTTTTTCTAGTTGCTGAATTAACTTTGACTGACTGACTGACTGACTGACTGACTGACTGCCTGCCTGCCTGCCTGCCTGCCTGCCTGCCTGCCTGCCTGCCTGCCTGCCTGCCTGCCTGCCTGCCTGCCTGACTGACTGACTGACTGACTGACTGCCTGCCTGCCTGCCTGCCTGCCTGCCTGCCTGCCTGCCTGCCTGCCTGCCTGCCTGCCTGCCTGCCTGCCTGCCTGCCTGCCTGCCTGCCTGCCTGCCTGCCTGCCTGCCTGCCTGCCTGCCTGCCTGCCTGCCTGCCTGCCTGCCTGCCTGCCTGACTGACTGACTGACTGACTGACTGACTGACTGACTGACTGACTGACTGACTGACTGACTGACTGACTGACTGACTGACTGACTGACTGACTGACTGACTGACTGACTGACTGACTGACTGACTGACTGACTGACTGAATGACTGACTGAATGACTGACGGACTGACTGACTGACTGACTGACTGACTGACTGACTGACTGACTGACTGACTGACTGACTGACTGACTGACTGACTGACTGACTGACTGACTGACTGACTGACTGACTGACTGACTGACTGACTGACTGACTGACTGACTGACTGATCGATTGATTGATTGACAGGACAGATTCATGTACCATTATGAATGATGCTGTTCTGAGATATGTCCGAAGCAATAACACTAAATAGAGGTAGTAAATGGCGTTACTCTGGAGTAGGCCTAGATACATGAAATAATATGAAGCAAAATATCAATCAACTAATGGTTCAGCTGGACTGTAAGGGTCAAATAAATTCACGAAATAAATTTATTCAGATTATACACATACATATATATATATATATATACATATATATATATATATATATATATATATAGTTTTTTTTATAATCTAAACTGTCAAATAACTATTTTACAAAATTAAACAGAAATTCTTGTGATTGCTTGGACAAGTAAAGGGTGTCGTTGAGTGGATTCCTAAGTGACTTGCAATTTTAGAAGCCACCATCCGGAAAGGAACCATTGTGGTTAGAAACACGTATTTGGAGTACTGCAATGCGAATACAAACAGCTGTAACTGCTTACTTTT
>OZ024918.1:17244566-17618566 GCA_964017125.1 Flabesymbios commensalis | reverse complement strand
TTCAGTAATCAGTTACCGCTGTTTTCTTTTGTGTGAGAGCAGACTCATAGGTGAGTCAGTGTCTACATATAACTCATCTTCGTGACGTTGTGTACTTCAATTAAAGACACGTATTTGGAGTAGGCCTACTGCAATAGAACAGCAACCAGGAGTAACTACATGAAGTTACTTGATAAGCAAACAGTTACTGTTGTGAGTCTTTGAACATTTTAAACAGCTAATAAGCCTACTCAGGGCTATAAATCACACCTCTCACAGAAGTGATGATGTTACCATAATAATACTTGCCGCACAATTACTGCCAGTATGCTACCAATAGCGCATAAAACACTTTTGTGTGATCATTAACACTTTAACCGCCGGTGCCGCATATATTCGGGTATTCATTTTTTATTAGCATGTTAAGTACAACCTTTAAAACATATTATTTAAAGATAAAATGTGTCATCAATCAGCAATATTTGAAAACAGTTGACCCCCATTTTGTCAAATGTGAATAATTTTCACTCACTTGAAGTTGTGGATCGCGTCAGCGAGACACAACTTCAAGTGGGTGAAAATTCAGATTGAATAATTTGGCGGTTCAAGGGTTAAGATATCACGGCGCATAACGGCACCGGCATTCATCTTCTTTCTATCTAGTCTACTTTCTGGCTCTTATCCCATGGGAACTACTGGGAGAGCTTCACAACGCCACATTAACAATTTAAATTTTTACTCACTTGTAGTTGTGTGTCACGGCAGCGAGACACAACTACAAGTGAGTAAAAAATCCTTACATTTAGGAGGTTATGATATAAATTGACGATCTTAGTATCGGTCAATTTAGATGAAATATTAGAAGTATAATTATTTTGTTGTTGTTTACAACACTTTTAATCACTTTTCATGAAAAAAAAAATATTCAAAAGAAAACGAATTGAAGTGGCAAAGCAATTTTATGCATTTGCAGCTGATCAGATAAATACACGATTAAATTTAATCAAACCAACATAATGATATAGTAATGATTGGATTTCTTTAATTTGACAAAAATAATGAAAATAAATATCCCCAATACATAACTGACTTACTACGACATGGGTAGACTGCTCATCATACAGCGAGCCGTTAAGCCATGTTACCGGTTGTATATTATACAAAATCTGAATCAAAACATATGCCAATCTAGTTTAGTTTAATGCTGATTACTACTTCAAATGTTCTTGTTTGAAGATCAAACATAAAGGCTAAACAAAATTACTCATATTTGTTTAATTTCAGACCAAATATTTGCACATCTTGATGTAGGCCATAGAGATATAATATCTGCAATTTAAATGGCTAATAGAATGGATTAGGGACGACTATATTCGTGAATAACGGTGTAATAAGGGTTAAAATTTCAAATGTAGATCCTTGGTCCGTGTGAAGATTCAGTGGTAATCACTGGAACGGCACAGTGTAAATAATGTAATGCAGCTTAACACTATACTCCCTGCGACGTCGGCCTATGTTCGACCCCGCGACATTGAACCAACATCGGGTCAAAGTCTCGTGTTTACTAAATCTGAGGTAATAATTATATCTTATTTGCACATTTTACACAATGGGCCGGAGGGTTAAGTTCATCCATTGATATATAATACCCCGCTAACATGATGCTATACAAATGATATTAATCGTTTCAGAAGTTTATGGCTGCATGCCAACATATCTCTGCATGGTACCATATGTTTGCCTATTCAACAATTTCTATACTATTGAAATGGCTGTATGCCAACATGCCTGTGTCTAGATATTTGACACACCCGTTTCTCATGGTCCAAACATAGTTGCAAAAGCTCACCAACCAACTTATCCTCTCATATTGTATCCTTGGTAAATATTTAATAATTTACTATTACTATTCACTTCTTGTCAGGTTATTAGGCGTACAAAACCATAATACTTCAATTTTAACTCCAGAAATCCGTATATCATTTCGTATAGTTGGGTGGTGGTTGGTGCAGCCAGTTTTTGTGTGTGTTGTTCAAAGTCCTAAAGTGGAATCAACATTATTTTTAATAATCGTTGTTGTGTTTTTTTCAGAGAAGGCGTCTTTGCCATACAAACTACAAACATATTCCAAAAAAAACCAATACATGGAAAATCATGTGTTTTCTCGTGCCCCACGCTACGTTTTGACGGAGTGGTTACGTAGTCTGAACCATCGCCAAATGATGTTGGACCTATGTTTTTTTCAATAGGGATAATTTTTGCGATGGTCATCTTTTTTCTTCTTCAAACACAATAATTTAGAAGAGAAATGAGCATTGAATTTGCTGAATGTATGTTTCAATACAAATTGTGCATGATTATATAGGTACTTTTAGCAACAGTTGAGTTTGTGGGTCGGGGCAGCGAGACACACCAGTGAGTATTTTTTAGGGTTAACTTTTCACCCCCTAAGTTATCTTGTTTAAACTCCACAAACTATACATAATTAAACGTTTGTTATAGCATGGGTCTCTTGGCGAGTGGCCCGGTTAGGTTTAATATGACGATTTTTTTTAAATGTAATATATCATTGTAACTGGGGCAGAGACATAATAAACTAAAACAATTTGTCTGTGTCTCGATGCCAAGACACATAACCTGATAACAGAACTTCAAGTCGGTGAAAAATCTTTTTTTTAAATACCCTTTCAAGCCTGACTTTACATTGCCATCTTCGCCCACTACAAGCCGCGAATTGCTGTCGCAATTCGCGACTTGTAGTGGATAAAGACGATTTGATGTGGTTTAAAAATTAAATAAAATTGCCATGTATTGGTAAGCCAGTTTCATGGAAATTCCCGCTCTAAAAACCTTGGTTGTAGGGAAATTCAGTCTGTTTTCACGGATGTGAAATGATGTTTTAATGCATCGCGAGAGCTTAAGGGGTTAACTTAAGGCCGAACATTTGCAAATGTTGATCTATGAACGCATATTCCGACTAATCACACGGTTTAAAAACTATAATCGTGATCAGCAGTGAAAAAGTTTTATATGGTTTGTTTAGACGTAGCTTTGTATTGTGATAAGTCTTAGACGCTGACAGTCATGGTTGATGTGCGTATAGTTATAGCCCAAGTAGGTCGACATTAAAACAACATTGGGTCAACGTATAGGTTTTTTTGTGTGATAAAAACCTGAGCCCAAGTCACGTTTTCAAAGTGTTCTGACGAGTGTTGTCTAATTGACTCAGGTTATCAATACAAATCAGAGGCGGATAGAGCTCATCGATGTTTGATTGCCTTCCAGCATACCATCAGAAATACATAATACAGATGTATTATGTATTTCTGATACCATGGAAACAAATGATTATATTCACACATAAACTTGACTGTCTTCCAGCATACCACGGAAAAGCATGGAAATCCGTTTCAGCTGAAATATTATTATGTGACCGCCTGCAGACTAGGGAAACTTTAACATGTAAAATTTATAGCATAACCTTACCTTTTGGAAGTTTCTTTGATGAAAGTTGCACCCAGAAAGTAGATTTTTGTTGCACTACAGTGGCTCTGTAGCGGAACAAAAGGAGCAGATTAGTAAATAATTGAGCAGGCTTATACAAACATTCCACCAATCTATTGAATTATTTGTATTATTTACACCGAAATCATTTTCATATTGACCCTTAATTATGCATGTTCAACATGTTCAAATAGGAAACATAGAAGGAGAAGGGAGCATTAAATTTGTCAGATTTACATTTGTTTCGATTGAAATCAACATAAGTAAGTATTTATTTTGCACATAACCTTAAACGGGTAAAAATTTAAATTATATGTATATTGGGCCTACTTAGCGCGTTAACCCTTTACGTCCCCACGATGCATTAAAACATCATTTTACATCCCTGAAAACAGACTTACTTTGCCTGTAACTAAGGGTTTTAGAACAAAAATTCCAACGAAACTGGCTTACCAATACATGGTAATTTTCTTTAATTTTTAAACCACGTCAAATCATCTTCATCCACTATAAGTCGAGAATTGCGGCAGCAATTCGCGGCTTGTAGTGGATGAAGATGACTATGGTAAATTCAGGATTGAAAGGATTAAGGGTGAAGAGTTAAAGATGTATAGTGCTGCATTATTTTATAATCAAATAAATTTAGCATTTCCCACACAATAGCCAGTTTCAAATTAATGAAAATTTCCCTCACGTAGCAAACTAACCATGTTATAATAAACAATTTTGTAGCAGTTGTTGTTTGCTTTCAAACAGCAGCAACTAAAAATATATTTGTAATCAATCAAACAATGGAACTTCTATAGCGCCTCAAGCACAGAGTTCAGAGGCACAAGAATCATTGGCATGATCATGTGTCAAAACGCAGGACAAAGTAAATTCGTCAACAGGCAGCCAATGTTGTTTGAATATCGGTCCACATAATTATATCTCACTACAATTTATAGCTTACTATAATTTATAATTATGCTGCTGGACCGGTTTCAAGCATGTTTTAGATCTGTAGAAATAACACTAAGTGTAACAAAATCGTTTTTCCTTGATACTTAGTTAATCCAATAATTCAATATTGGAGATGTAAAATTGTTCATACATATAAAACTGTTTCGTGATTTGAAGCTGGAAATTTAGTTAGTAATACCAGCTTCGAATGAATAAAACATAGAAGTAAACACTACAACAGGACCCGGGTAAACCCTTTAACCCTCGGTGCCGCATATATTCGGGTTTTCACTTTTTATTAGCACAGTAAGTACCATATTTTAAATATGTTAAAGATAAAATGTGACATCAACCAGCAAGATTTGAAAAGAGTTGACCTCCATTTTGTCAAATCTAAATAATGTTCACCCACTTGAAGTAGTGGATCGCGTCAGCGAGACACAACTTCAAGTGGGTGAAAATGCAGATTGACTAATTTGGCGGTTAAAGAATTAAGCCGTTGTGAGGTGTTATGACGCCTTATAATCACGGGGTTATTTGAAGGTTATGAGCCACAGTATAGCCACACGTACAGAAACACCACATCCTTGTCGTAATCCTCAGGAGCCACCCAGGTGAGCTCCATATTATTCTTCTCGTCCGGGCTCGAGTGGCTCACCGCTGTATCAGCAGATCCACATTCCATAAGTTGGGTTCCAGCAGGTGCGTTGATGAAAGTGCCGACTGCGTCCGTAGAACTGTAAAAAGGGAATGTTGCGTTAATTCCTACCCTTTAACGCCTTCTATTTTAAGAGGGTAAAAATTGAAATTAAATATGCTTACGCTTTAACGGTTAAGTTATAAGACCACTGCAGTTTTTAATTATTTTCAACTATGTGCGAAGAACTATACAAACAGACAAACAAACAAAATTCCAGAGCAGAGTGCCATCCCAGCAAGCACGAAGCATTGAACCAATGTTGCTTTAATGTTGACCCATCGTCCACTGCACTGACCCAACATTGACACAACATTGGGTAAATGCCTCGGACAATGATTAACACAATTAACTGACTTCTTACCTGCCATCAGCGGCCCTGGCTTGGAGCAAAAATCCTTTAAAAGTTGTGTCCCCACTGATTTTAACTGCAAAAGAAAGGTAGTATAATTATGACATAGCTTTCGTGTACATTAAATATCTATTCGCGATCGCTTTGGAAGCAAACAAAGCGGTCCTATCTGTTAGAACAGATACAACTTTTGCTCCGAAGGCAGATCGCAATGTACAGTGGGTGCTATCACAACGGTAAAACGATAGCGGCTAGATCGATTCCTTTCTTCCAAGTTAGCATAACCTCTATTCCGAAATTTCCAAGTGAGATGTGTCTAATTTTCTGCAAAGTAGGAAAAATACACAATAACTATTTTACATTAATTAAACTGTATTATTATAATAGCTTATAAAATGTGACTCGATCTGGCAAAATAAGTTGTAGGTCGCACTTTGACAAAAAAGCTAAAATGCCCTTGATTTGACTCATCTTCCATTTGTACATAATTGTTTATTTTCATATGATTACTTTCGAATTCTAAAATTGTGTGACTTAGCCATAGATGTGCATGTATAGAAAAAGAATACATCTGTTATATTAATTTTAGTCTCAATCACACTCCAATCAGTGATATTTGTTTCTATTTATATTTTGCTACATGTATGGTCGCTAATAAGTAAACAATAATCACGCAGTGTAAAAATCATGTTAATAACAATCGCTGACATATACTATTAAAGTTTATAAGATATAAAAACGTGTATTATTTAAAAATGGGGTCTAAGGAAATATTTATTTTATTTTGATAATCTTAATCCAATTGTGTGCTATTTTCAAAACGTGTACAAAATGTCTTTTTGAACTTCAAATGCCATTTTCTCAAAATGACGCGATTTCAGACTTCAGTTTGTAGAGTTAAGAACACGCTACTGAGTTGTGTGATATACCATTTCGAAGGTAATTTTGTGCAGATTCGGAATGTGTTATTATCTCCAATATTTAAATATGCGACTTACGACTCATTTTGCCAGATCGGGTCACACATATTTCGAAATGTACCTTTGATCTCTTGTCCTGGTTTGTATTTCTTTACCTTCCCCTTGATTGTCACTTGATAAGGAGATTCATCAGTGGAGGCAACAGCTGGGTAATGACCAGGAGTCATATCCATGCATGCACTTTCGGGAGGACCATTGGGATATGAAAGAACTGTTGTTGCAGTCACCAGAAGGCACAGAGCAATGGGGCAAAGTGACGCCATTTTGTCTCTGATTGATACCTACAAAAGATTATGAAGAATGGTTACACCAAGAAAAACACATTCAGATTGATATGTTTACTAGTGGGCCTACATGTCGCTATGTAACATATCAAAACTCAGTGTCATGTTCATGTTGATTTTAATTGATGCTGATTTCTCACATCTATATATCCCGACTGAACAAATAAAAACTGTTTCAATTTTTTCCTTTGCCCATTAATCCAAGATGGCCGCCACTGATAAGCAAAAAGCAAGTTTTCGCTATATTATCACCAATAATGAACATAAAAACACAAAATCAATGTCATTTGTTGTGTCTAATCCATGAGAACGGCTAGAATATCATATTTCGATGAAATAAATATAGATTATACTGAATTATGGACTAAATTGTATCAAAAAACCTATGAGCTCGTGTCCTACAGGAGTGTCTCCCCTCAATGAAATGAGATGTTACCGGTAAAAAAAATTGGGACGAACTATATATTTTGACCGCTTATAGGGGGATACGCCCAAACCTGTCTAAAATGAGGGGGTAGGGTTACGCAAACGTCATTTGAGTCTATATTTATTTTTTTCGCTGGTTTTTACATAATTTGTGTGTGCTGAACTCGAATCTGTCGGATAACATTCTATAATTGGTGTCCTTCACCTTTAAATAAGCAAAGCAAAAAATGTCCGCCAAAACCCCACCTTTTTATATTTTTGTTAAACATTATTGCACGATTTCTGTTTTCTCCTTGATTTGGTGTTGATAAATTGATGTCTCATGTTTTTGCGATCTAAATGGCCTTTATTTGACCTTTAAATTTAAAATGGTTACCACCAACACACAAATAAAAACGATTGTTATGCATGTGAACTAAAATATCATAAACAATATTTGTTTAATGGAAATCTAGAAATTGACTACGTATAGGCCTAATACAGCAGATTAGGTTACAAGTCATTCGAAACTGTGCTTAAGTGATGTGCTTAGTATTTAGAATGACGTCATTATTTTAATAGTAAATATCTAACATGACGTCCATCTTGGATATTGCGATAAAATATAGGTCACACGATGAACAATAAACATCAGAAATGTTTGTTTCGGCCCCCAAATCATACAAAATCAATAAATTAAGCAATTCCGAGCCATAAACTAAAAAAGAGGTTTAATTTACATTTAGATGGCCATTTTGTTTTTTGTTCATGTGGAGAATAATATCGCGGCCATTTTGGATTTTTTCTTTCAAATTCACTCGTCAGTAGTGTTTATTCCTAATACCTTATGTTACTAAAAAATACACCATATTCTCGTCTAGCAAAAGTAAATACATAAAAAACGGCGGGTATCTTGGATTTAATGTTCAAATAAAGGTGATTTCTTTCCAAAGACAGAAGAAGAAAATTATCAATTACAAATCTTGCAAAACACATAAATTGTGCTTTCATGTGCGACAAACTATAGAAAATATGGGGTTTTCTTAGCATTTTGGTGGCCATTTTGGGTTTTGCTTATTTGAAGGTGAAGGTTACCAAATATAGAATGTTCATCGACAGATTCGAACTCATCACACACACATTATGTCAAAACAAGTGGATTAAAAAGTATACACTAAAATCCCGAGCAAAGCTCCATGTTTCAGATTTCAGCCCAGGCTAAATAGACATATTTTCATGAAAGGCTGCAATATTCTTTGATTAAAACATATGGATTACAATAATAAATATAAATAACACTCATTTTTGAACATACACATATCTGGGTTCAGAAAACATAGGCCAGCTATAGTTATACCCAATAATTACGATTTATTATGTCGTTTTCTTCGACCATGTTGACTAGTTTGTTTTGTTCATTTTGATTATTGTTTAATAAATAAATAAATATATGAAAATTAATAAAAAATATTTTTGAGCGTATGTGGAGAGACGATTATTTAATCTACTGCAATGCGTGATGTATTAATAAAACGTGAAATTAATTATCTGTTATATGGTATATCGGGTGTGCTGATTGGTTAGTCAGAAAATCAATAACGTACGTTTACGTAAACCTAACCCCATTAAACGGGCAAAATATAAAGTTTGTCTTTTTTTCTTACTGATAACATCTCATGTCATGTTTTGGACATATCAAAACTTAAACAAAAGTTGGTGTG
The DNA here is from genome assembly GCA_964017125.1 of Flabesymbios commensalis. Classification (NCBI taxonomy): domain Eukaryota; kingdom Metazoa; phylum Annelida; class Polychaeta; order Terebellida; family Flabelligeridae; genus Flabesymbios; species Flabesymbios commensalis. Next base: position 17,609,702 of record OZ024918.1, on the reverse strand, counting down.
GGGTGAGTAGTGGGGGAGGGGGTGCACGGTGACCAATTCTACATCCTTACATTGTATGGTGCCGTTAAAATCACCCAGTAGCATGACAATAATTCACAGCAGCTCTATAATTATAGGCCTACAATAATGATATATAGTGTATTGTCTGTTTACATATGTAGAACGTATCTATGAACTGTCTCTAACTTTAAAAAGAACCATAGCTTGTGTCTGTGTTTCTTTTCTGGCCCAATAGATGTCGATTATTGACAATTTTGTCATCGGTGACGGCCATTTTGATTTTTTATACAACCACCGGAGGAAAAAGATGGAAACAGTTTTTTTTGTTGATCTGTGGGTTGTATATTAGTTGAAAAAAACATTAATTCAAAATCAACATGAACATGACACAGAATTATACACTAACATATACTATACGTGGTATGCTCAACGCCTGCTGCGCAAAGGCCAACAGCAGTAACCGCTTACTTGAAAATCAAGCAGTTACTACTTCTTACCTTGGTAATTAATAAAATTTCTTATGCCATGTTAAGCGAAATTGACAGCATTTAAACATTAAAAAAAACGCTGAATTATTTTTTGTATAAACCATGGAAACTAAAGGTTTTACAATTTGAAATCATTACAAATGTCTTAGTTAGCTCTTTCCGATTCATTTGAATATCTATCTTATAGGTTTACGGTCAGCTCAAATATTTGGACAGTGCGCGAATTTACTTTAGACGTCAGAATCTGACGTCCACAGACTCAGATTCTGACGACTTAAGTTGATCCCCGCACTGTAAGGGTTAAAGGAAGAATGTGTCTCAATCGGTCAGATACAAAAATGCTTGGTCCCTGGTTTTCCAAATTTAAACAATTTGACCAACTTGAAGGTGTGAGTCGCGTGAGAGAGATACTACTTCAAGGGGTGAAAATTCGCAGGTGAATAAATTGCTAGCTTTTTCACTGCCTAACTTTTTACTTCAGAGCACAAGTGCCAAGGAAAATAGAACCTGACTCCATTTGTCTTGATTATACCTGTGAGTGGAACAACACCCTGTTGTGAGAATGTACGCTTTGTTGTGCGTGCCGTGACACACTGTCAGCAAACACGAGACGTTGAAGCAATGCTGTCTTCAATCAATCAATCAATCAAGAAAACTTTTATAGCGCCTATATCATCAGCGGACCGAGCTCATAGGCGCGCAAATCCTTAGCGTGATCTTGTGTCGTAGTCGAGACCAAGGCAGGTACGTCAGCAGGGGGCCGGACTACTGAGGAGCTAGGGTGGGAAAGCCAAATCAAATAGGTGAGATTTAAGTAGTTTACTGAATGTTAAAATTGTTTCGGCATTACGTACGGGCACAGGCAGGCCGTTCCATAAGGATGGGCCAGATATAGAGAAAGTTTGACCCAGTCTTAGTTTTTATACGAGGAACAACAAATCTATTTGAATTTGTGGAGCGTAGATATTTTGATCATTTCAGCCGAACAAGTTAGTCAGCCAGATATGTAGGTTGGTTGTCTTTTAGGGTTCGGAATAGGAGCGGAACGACTAAATCGTTGGGCATTCCTTGGTTACCACTCTTGCAAGGCAGTTCTGAACGCGTTGTAATCTAGCAATATCCTTGTCTGGCATATTGTGAAAAATGAGTTACAATAATCTAACTTGCTACTGACAAGAGCCACTGCAATTTGATTGGCAAGATCTAAGGACAGACTTTTTCAAATTCTACGCAAGTCACGGAAATGATAGAAGCATGCCCTACATGTTTGGGATATGTGTTTTCGATACTACACCAAGTTTTTTGTCTGATGCAGATGGATCTGTGTCTTGACATAGAATTAAGCATGAGAAGTTGTGCAAGAATTTTTCTCGCTGAAGCTTGGTCTGAATAAGAGAAAATTCTGTATTGCTGAGATTAAGCTTTAGCTTAGACCCTGTCATCCAGCCGACTCACCCATTAAACACTGTTGCAACTTCTCAAGAGATTCCTTAGCGTTTGAAACTGATAGAGACATGTAAATTTAAGTATCACCGGCTTAAAGATAGTGGTTAATGTCAAAACTAGATATAATAGCGCTGAGTGGTGTAGTATATAAAGTAAAAGGCACTGGTCCCAGCACAGAGCCCTGTGGAACTCCAGAGTGTTTTTAATTTTTACGGATTGGTGCCTATTTTGCAAATAAGAAGAAAACCAAATATGAGCCTGGCCAGATATCCCATACCAATCAGAAAGTCTATCTGTTAATGTAGCATGGTCGATGGTGCCGAAGGCGGCCGACAAGTCAAGCAAGGTCAGAGCCGTAACTTCACCTTTGTCCAAACTAATAATGATATTGTTATGTACTTTAAGTAGAGCCGATACTGTAGAATGATGTTTCTTGTAGGCTGATTGTAATGAATTAGATAGATGATTGTTTTTATATGAGTTTGCGGCCGATTGGCTACCATCTTTTCTAAGATTTTGGAAATGAAACTCAAGTTGGATACAGGCCTGTATTTTTTTAAGTAATGGTCTTCATGGGCTTGTTTGAATTTTTTAAGAAAAATGTTGTTTGATGTTGGTCCACCGTTTGCGACGCTGACCCGACATTATAGTCCAGGAAATCTAGCCTCAAAATTAGCTCAACCTGGAATAAATTGTTAACGGAGGTATTTCGGATTTTTATGGTTCAGAAGACCCTGGTGCATCAATTCTGAGCAGCAACCACCTGGCAACCATTTTAATCATATGCTAATTAGCATAATTTGAATAATTTACATAATTAATGAGGAAAACGTAAAATCGCAATAACTTCAAAAATAATCAAGCTAGAAAGTTGATTTTTGTGTCTAGACCTATGTTTTCCACCCCGTAGAATTCGATTTGGTTGATATTGAATTTCTCAAAAACACTTAATTAGCATAAATTTGCATAATTAAGTCAAAAATTTGGAAAAAAATGACATAGCTCTTAAATCAGTTTACTTGAGAAGTTAATTTTTGCGTCTGAACTTATATTTTCTACCCCTCTTAATTTGGTTGAAGTATCTTTAGCAAATTCTGACCAGCAAACACTGGTAGCAATGTTAAACATATGCTGATTAGCATACTTAGCATAATTTGCATAATTAATGAGGAAAAAGTAGAATGAACTAAAATCACTATAACTTTTTAAATAATTATCTTAGAAAGTTAATTTTTGTGTCTACACCCATGTTTTCCACACCGCAGAATTCGATTAAGTTGATTTTGAATCCATCACAGCTTCCTAATTAGCATTAATTAGCATAATTAATTAAAAAAAATGAAAAAAATACATAGCTTTTGAACCAGTTTACTTGAGAAGTTAATTTTTGCGTCCGAAGATACATTCTCTACCACTTTTTATTCGTTTGAAGTATATTTATCAAATTTTGAGCAGCAGCCACCTGGCAACCATTTTGGTCATATGCTAATTAGCATAATTTGCATAATTAATGAGGAGAAAGTTAAATCGCTATAACTTCAAATATAATTAAGCTAGATAGTTACTTCTTGTGTCTACACCCATGTTTTCCACCCCGTAGAATTAGATTAAGTTGATATTGAATACCTCAAATCGTCCTAATTAGCATAAATTTGCATAATTCATGAAAAAAAATGTAAAAAGAATTGCCATAGCTTTTAAATTAGTCTACTTCAGAAGTTGATTTTTGCGTGTAAGTTGGAATGTTATTTTTTTGTGTCTATACCTATGTTTTCGAAAGTGTTGACATCAATAAAGCAATACCAAAACTGATCCATAGGCTGGTAGGGTTTTCGTGTGCATGAAATATCCCCAAATTGTCTCTCCATATTCGTGAACTAGGGTATCTGATACGACAAAAACGTGAGGGTAGACATGGAAATTAAAGGCAATGGATCATATTCAAGTTCCTAGGCAATTTCTGGTCTGATATAACTCATAGGCCCCTCAAAACCTTTCCACAAACAATATATTCTTCATTGTCAGTCAGAAGTCGTGATTTGATAAGCAGCATAATGTTTGATTTACTAATCGGTCTACTAGGTTGGAAAGCACAGGGCAAATAAAATTGTCTTCTATTTTTCCAAAATAGGGGCCTATTGATGTAAGGGTGTCAAGCTGTAATATATATGGTTTTAATGTAGTACTCAGATATATGCTCCTCAAAAAGTCATTTATCCTGTGCCCTGTACAGTGAACAATGCGTGCTGTGGGATTATGCCAGATTATTTCAAGTGCATGTCTAAGCTTTTTAGCCATTTCAATTTCCAGTATAGAAGCCTACACCATAGACATGTTTTTGCTCTTTTTGTTTGAATAGGAGCATGTCTAGAAACACCTCCGAATTCAAATTACTCACGTAAGCAATTCAGATCATGCTATGGCTTATTTAGTAAATAGGAAGTTAAAATGTCATTGCTAAAGGCCTCAAAGTGAATTTGGTTAAATTTCCTGGTTCAGGTCCTCAGTGAATTCATTAATTTATAAGGATAGAGTGTAATGTTTTGAACTACCGTGCAATTACAATTAATATGCTTCCAAGTGAATTTGTATCAACTTTATAAGGTGCTTAAAATGTATCTTTTTTATAAATTATGCTAATCTATACTTTTTATATATAGTTTTCAGGTCCCGTCCTTCGTTGAACATACACTTTGGACATATATATATTTTCGTCACCCACTATAGACCTCACTCACAGCTTTGACTATTAACCTGGGTTTCAACGTATATAATAACGTTTTAGGAGATGTTTTATACCGTTATTTAGCTTTTATTCAATTTTCATTATAATTTTCAGATAATGTTTCCGTCCACTACAAGTCGGCACGATACAAACCCAATGCCAGGTCAATGCTAGACCACAGTCTGCAGCGCTGGCCAACATCCACTTGGCAGTGCATTTTGCTGGCTAGGTGCAGCGTGACCACAATGCGCCATGTACACACGATACACTGACGCAATGTCAGCTCAATGTTGGACCAGTGTCGCAGACGATGGCACAACATCAGTCCAGTGCATGGTCGTTCCAGTGATTGAACCGCCCAGTACTAGACATTGAACCAATGCTGGGTTAACGTTAGCCCATTGTGCCACACAGCGTGTCCACAAACAGGGAGCTGTGCCAGTGAAGGTTGTAGCATGGAGATACTATCTCCATGGTTGTAGGTTGTCTTCAGCGCGCCCAAAACCACGAGACATTCAATCCCAAGATTGGGTTAATATTTGGGAAGAGGTGCAAGCAATTGCACTGGCACAAAGTCGGATCCCAAACTAGGCTTAGCATTGATGTAGGGGGTTAAAGAGACAAGCGAAGCGAGGCTTCACAAATGTAAAAGTTATTTAATGTTGCCGAGTGAAGCAAGGAGATTTTTTTCAAGTGCCATTACCCAGCAGACACAAACCGTTGAATTAACGTTGGTTTAACGCTGGTCCAACGTCCACGACGCTGGACCAACATTAAACCAACATTGATTCAACGTCTTGTGTCTGATGGGTAGATATTTCTTTACAACAACATGTCCTTCAGACAATTATTTATTTCAAAACTCCAATACCATCACCCCCACCCCCTACCCCCTCCCCCCGCTTGATAATTGAATGGTGTTTTTACAATTCACACATTGCACATGCACGTCGCTGTATACACATGATGTTGTTTATAACATAAAAAAACGTTAGTATGATTATCAGGTTTAGGCTCTATTATCATGTTTGTGACTCAAAAACTTTCCTGTATCAGGCCCTAGCTACACAGGTCTATATGCCAGTGTGTAATTATACACACAGTGGCTTTTGGGGCCTGGCAAAAATATTTACATCGGATGGAGAACATGTTACTAACTCACTGATTCACTGATTGTTATACATTGTCAATATCTTTATTTCTATTTCATGTGGACAAAAACAGGTGTGACTGTAGTGGAATCAACCTTTTACGGAGGTGTCATTGTAAAACGCATAGAATTGTGTTTTTTTTCATCCAACATCATTTTTTAAACCGATGTCGGACAATATTTTATGCATTTCTGGTATGACCCCTGAGAATATTTATGTTGTTTGTGCACAGGCTGCATTGTTTCAATTATGTCAGTGCTTGTTACTTACTAGTTTTGGCCGTGCGGAGCATGTGGTAAAGCTAGTTTATTAAAATTAGACAGATCCAGGGTAGTGAAGATTACATTGAAGGGATTTAGCGGAGTGATAAATATATGATAATGTCAAGACATCGAAATCAACATTTAGGTGAATTTTTTTATAGTTTGATATCAAGTCTGAAGACCTATCATCGGACTTTACATTTTATCCCCTGGTCACTGGACCTGTTCATTCGTGTGCCATTTCAACTCCCCGGGGAGCATACAGTCCTGCAGCCGTTTCGGCGCATTAAACTTATCGTACACATTGCCATCTCTGTCCTACCAGGTACTCATTTTCACCTGAGTCAAGTGAAGCATTTGAGGGTGAAGTGTCTTGCCCAAGGACACACCATCTTACCAATGTTCCAAGATTGAGAGGGGAGAAACATGATATTTCTCTGGAAATCTTGCACCAAGCGGGATTCGAAACCGCATAGTAGGCAGCGACATCGGCAGAGCGCCACGCTCTAACCATTGCGCCATGTCCCTCTCTAAATTTTTTTTAAAGTGAACTTATTTAAAATATTATATAATTTTCAACAATGTCTTCATTAATTATGCACATGTATGCTAATTAGAAAGACTTGGGGTATTTAATATCAACTTGATTGAATTATACGGGCTGGACAACTTTATTAAATTAGCAAAGTTAGAGGTTTTCAAGTTGTTCTTAATTAATTATGCAAATTAGACACATTTCGCTAATTGGCATATCAGATTGATACAAGGAACATGCTGCTCAGAATTTCTAATGTTGCAGCACTTTTAAGTTTTTCCTAATTAATTACACAAATTAGGCGAGTTATGAGCCCACTGCTCAGAATTTTCTCAGCAGGAGCCATATAAAGTTAAAATACCTTGGGAAGTTCATCATTAACTTAAACGAACTTAGCGGGATGGAATACATGGCTGTCGACTTATAAACCATTCCAAGTGAACGTGGAACTAATGAAGTGAACGTCTTGATAAATTATATAATTTTTTGCAATTTGATGATTAATTATGCAAATTTATGGTAATTTATATGCTAATTATGAAGGTCTGGAGTATTCAATACCGACTTATTAGAATGCTACGGGGTGGAAAACATGGATGTAGACACAAAAAATAGCTTTCTAAGTTTAAAATTATTTCAAAAGTTATAGCATTTTCAAGTTTTTTTCCAATTAAGTTAGGGTAATTTTGCTAATTAACATATGATGAAAATGCTAGTTTATGCTAATAAGACAGCTCCAGGGTATTCAAAATGTTTTTACGGAATTCAAGCAGGTAAGAAACATTGGTCCAGACAACAAAATCAACATTTAAAGTGAAATATTTAATAAATTATATTTTTTTAGCAATTTATGATTAATTACAGAAATTTATGCTAATTAGAGAGGTCTGTTGTATTCAATACCGACTTATTCGAATTCTACGAGATAGAAAACATGAGTGTAGACACAAAAATTAACTTTTTAAGTTAATTATTTCAAAAGTTATAGCATTTTTAATTTTTTACTAATAATTTATGCAAATTAGGCTGATTATGCTAATTAGCATATAATCAAAATGCTAATTAGACGGTTCCAATGTATTTAAAAAAACTTTTTACAGAATTCAAGCGGGTGAGAAATATAGGTGCAGACAACAAAATAAATATTTGAAGTGAACTATTTGATAAATTATCGATTTTTAGCAATTTCATGATTTATTATGCAAATTCATGCAAATTTATGCTGATTAGGAAGGTCTGGAGTATTCAATACCGACTTATTCGAAATCTAAACATGGATGTAGACACAAAAATTAGCTTTCTAAATTTAAAATTCTTTGAAAAGTTATAGCATTTTCAAGTTTCTCCCAATTAATAGTGCAAATTAGGGTAATTATGCTAATTAGCATATGATTAAAATGCTAATTTATGCTAATCAGACGGCTCCAGTGTATTCAAAATATTTTTACAGAATTCAAGCAGGTGAGAAATATCGGTCCAGACAACAAAATCATCGTTTGAAGTGAAATATTTAATATATTATAAAAAATATTAGCAATTTCATGATTAATTATGGAAATGTATGCTAATTTATGCTAATTAGAAAGGTCTGAGGTATTCAGTACCGACTTATTCAAATTCTACGGGGTAGAAAACATGGGTGTAGACACAAAAATTAACTTTCTAAGTTAATTATTTCAAAAGTTATAGCATTTTCAAGTTTTTCCTAATAAATTATGCAAATTAGGCTAATTATGCTAATTAGCATATGATCAAAATGGTTGCCAGGTGGTTGCTGCTCAGAATTTGTTTAGCAGGCCCCTCTGAGACATAAACACCAAAAATACCTACGTTAACAATTTATTCCAGGTTGAACTACTACTTTTACTGCACTATGATCCCAATATTGATTCAGCGCTTCGTGTTTGCTGGACTGCCAGTCAAGTAAAGATAAATATATTTTATATGAATCGAAAAAAGTGATCGTTTGTATAAAGAGATACATGAGTCATAGCTGATGATATACGACAAGAGTCGTGTTTCTAAGGAGATTACAAAATTTAAATATGTTTGTAAAAAGAGTAGAGACCAAATGATTTTTTGTTCAATTTTAAATGATCATGAATGTCTTAGCTAGCTATTTCAGCTTCATTTGAATACTTATGTTATTGGTCTACGGCCAATATAAATATTTTATTTCTTTCAGCGTGGGGAATGCCTTTATACGTCAGAATCTGACGTCTATAAAAGTTCGATTCTGATGCAAAAGACGGTTCTGGCGCTGAAAGAGTTACGAGCTAATCTCCTAATTTAAAAGGGACATGCCCAGGTCTAAAATCATCAAAAAATCGGTGATTTTATTTTAGCTTAATAATATGACCATATGATGTAAACATGTCCATAGACTAGAACTGCAAAAGTTTTTTTTTATTTTTTGTGCTGTGCATTCACCAGTTAAGCTAGATATAGAGACGAAATTCCTGATTTCTAATTATTAACAACCATGTCAAGAATAAGAAATACAGGAATTTCGTCTCTATATCTAGCCTAACTGGTAAGTGCGCAGCACAAAAATTAAAACACTTTTGCAGTTCTAGTCTATGGACATGTTCACATCATATGGTCATATTAAAGAGCCACATAAAATCACCGATTTTTTAATGATTTTAGACCAGGGCGTGTCCCTTTAAGCTACTATATATGCTAATTCAACATTTGCCCGTTTATCACGATAATAGTCGTTTTTAATCGGTTTTATTAGCAGAGAAAATCACGGTTACTGTGGACGAAATGTGTGTTTAATCATCAAGATTTGTAAGTGTTTGGTCCCAAACTAAACAAATACGAGTAATTTTCAACCACTTGGGGTTGTGGACCGCGGTAGCGAGACACAACCACAAGTGTTTGAATATAGCAGGGTAAGGGTTCAAAATAACTTTTAACCCTTATAACGCTGAGTTATTTTGTGAAAAACATCGCAACCAAAGTTTTTTTTTCAATTTGACATCATCATAACTGGCTTAGTTAGCTCTTTCCGATTCATTTGAATACCTATGTTATGGGTCTACGGCCATTAGAAATATTTTTACTCTTACAGTGCGGGGATCGACTTTAGTCGTCAGAATCTGACGTCTATAGACGTCAGATTCTGACGACTAAAGTCGATCCCCGCGCTGTAAGGGTTAACCAGGTGTTAACCCTGCATAACTGTTTTGCTTATTTTAACCAAAAGATCAATCGATGGAGAATGGTGTTTTTTTTTTATTTTACTGCTGAGTTATTAAGGATTTAAGTTTGTTGTTTTTTGATATTGTTGCCCCACCAAAACAAAGACCTGACCACAGCGGAGTAAGACACATTATCTGTAAAACCAGGACATTATAAGTACCAAGTGGCAGATAACGGTCATCATTAAAAAAAAGTGAAAGACTTTTAAAACTATTCTTATTTTTTAAGTGATCATAGATACATTTCACAGTACAAAGTGTATTGTCTCATGTCAGTTAGACATATCTGGAAGTTATTACTTTGTGTGATATGAGTGATATCTGCATATAATGTCATGTTTAATTTCGGTACCGGTATAGAGAATGTCACTCAATTGAAAAAGAAGACCCTGTTTTAGCATGGTGCTTTTAAGTGTGGTCCAGCATCTGAGACTTTGACGCGCCATTAAGACGCTCTCCCCCGACCGTGAGAAATTGCAGTCCAAATACACCAAATTCAGTGATGTAAATCATCTTTTTTTGCGCAGTCTTTTATTTGATACCTCACGGGCATTTCAAAAAATAGTGGCAATGCTATGAGTGAATTCAAAGTGAATTTTGAATGACAAGAGAAACACGATCTTTGGTGACTATGATATTCGAAAATATCAGACTATTTTATTTCATCGTTAGTCATCACATACAGTTATATAAATAGCGAAATGGGTAAAATAAAATAATTGTAAAAAAAAGCAGCGTTTACGGTACCAGTAGCTGAGTTCCAAGCAAACAAGAGGCATACAACCATTGATGGGTCAATGTTGTACCAGCGTCATAGAGGCTGGACCAACATTGAGCCATTATCAGAGAAGCTGGACCAACATTGAGCCATCAATTGGTCAGTGACTCGTGCCTGCTGAGTTATCATAGGGGCTGATTTAGTCTTAGGACACCAACTGGTGGTTTGTGTGAGCCTGGCATCGCAGCCAACACGAGGCATTGGTCCGATGTCAAACTAATTCGGGGTCATCGTCTACGGCTCTGGCCCAGCGTTAGACCAATGCGGCTCAACGTCTCGTGTTTGTTATTAAGGGGTTTGATGTTGGTATAATGTAACATTATATTGGCCCACAATTAACCACTATTAGTATTACGTACATATTGTACACAGACGAACCGATTTACCACACCATATAACTTGATGGTGTATCGCGTCGTGATCTAATCCAGCTACATTTACATCGATTTTGTCCATTTATAAAGACTTTAAAAATATATGAATGATTGTGTTGAACATTTTAGGTTATTTCGGTCGAAATAAACAAAACAGTTATGCAGCTTTAAGATCGTCAAAGAAAACGCTTGCTGTAAACCATTCAGCTCATATGCAATTATCTAGTTTTCTTTCTGTGTGTGGCTATAAAACCAAGTATGGTATTCTACCTACCAGTTTAAATAACAAGTGAATAATTAGTATTCGCTGCATATTATCGTACTCCCACAGGTGTTATCGACCACGAGACTTGTACTGATAACTTCCTGTATCGACCAAAACTTGTCAACAATTCGTTTTGCGGTTGCGAATTATTTACGTTTACTGACGCATTGTAGTCTAAATAATTTAATTATCAGTTAAACATGTCGGTGGTCGTACGATAAAATGCATATGGCACTGCTTTTTGGTCGATACAGGCTGAGATCGGTACTTGTCCCCCATACAGACACTCGCCTTCGGCTCGGCCTGTATCTGGCGACAGCGTACCGATCTCAGCCTGTATCGACCAAAAAGCAGTGCCATATGCATATCTTATCGTCGTTTTTGAGCGGTCGGTTATATTAGCCTCAACATTTCAGATCAAATTATTGAGGTTATCTGTAAACAAATTAAATAACCTAATAGATATAATATTCATTTTGTCAGACATTTAATTAGCATGGATGTTCTAAAAACCAAAACGATAAAATAAATATTTCAATGTCTATGTACATTGCCCTGAAAAGGCAAACAACAATAACTGTTCAGTTTTCAAGTAAGCAGTTACCGCTGTTTGCCTTTGCGGGGCAGCATATAATCTCACCTTGAAACTAAATTAATCTACTGTAATTTTATAAAGTGATACAAAACTATTTTCCTGAAATGAAGTAAACTATTTGAAATCATTACCTACAGTTTAGATTTAGTCCGAGCGTCTTCTGGAGAAAGAACGACCAAGTCTACACTCTGCAGTTATACGCGAGTGATAGTGCGGAGCGGCAAATGCGGTCTATAATATACAGCAAATAATCTGCGTTGTAGAAGGGGACTGAAAGTCAGTCAAGCATGTACACCGAACAAGTAGACATACCTGCTTTGAGGAGGGAGGGGCAGCAGGCCAGTCAAGCATGTCCACCAAACCACTAGGGTGTCTGTCACTCATAAGATAGCAAACAGTTTAAGTGTTCTCTGATGTGATTCTGTTCATTTACTTTTGTCTGTTCCCTATAATATCTTCATCTGCAAATGAAAAACAGACAAGGAAATCAGATTTCACTGCTGTCACAAAACTGTTCCATGGTTAAAATAGATGGGTCATCACGATTCGCTGGTTGCACACTGTGAGCCCACGCACAGGCGCAGTACGGTCAACGTACACAGCAGAGGGGTCCGCCACAGGGTAAATATCATTATTCAGTGAAGCAAAGCGACCCAATCGTTTAACCCTCGAGGCGCTGAAATTGTTCATAAACCTTGGAGGCCAGAGGGTTTTGTTTCAATTTGAAATCATCATAAATATCTTAGTTAGCTCTTTCTGTTTCATTTGAATACCTATATTATGGGTCTAAGACTACTATAAATATGTTTACTCTTACGGTGAGAAGATCGACTTTAGACGTCAGAATTTGACGTCACCAGATGTCAGATTCTGACATCTGAAGTCTATCCCCGCGCTTTAAGAGTTAACCATTGTTTAATGCTAATCACATTTATACTTACTTTTACCCGATTGGGCGGCATAGCATAACTTTACCTTTCATTTAATGTTATACCTCATTTTTGGCTAATTTGGATAGGCATAGACTGATTACGTTGGCATGGTTATGTTTACGTTGTAATGGCATCCAGAGAACAAAACCAGTATGGCAAAAAATGAAATGAAATGAAATGAATCGGGCTTTAGGCCACCTGTGTGCTCATATAGGCTAAACTGGGCCAGGAGAACCTCCTGAGGATGGTGAGATGATTGAGATGACACTGTCCTCCAGACACAGGATGCGAAATTCGAGCCCTGGCGGTCTGAGGCCGAGCACGCTACCTCTCGGTCACGGAGGCTCCCCACAATACTGACTTTCACACGTGGATGGGGAAGAAACATTTTTTGTTTCTTTCAAACCGCCGAGACCGGGAACCGAACCCCGAACTCTGGCGTGAAAGGCAGCGGTGCTAACCACTACCCTAGGGCCCCCGCCCACCAGTATGGCAGCCAATGTCCGACACGAAAATTATATATATTATATGTTTACCACCGACTGTGTTACTTCATGCCTGGAATTTCAGATTATAAATAATCTCAGTAAGGTTTATATCCACCTTGTTGAAGTTTGCTTAATATCCACCAGCAATGTCAAGGTTTCTCAGTTGACTGTCATGTAGGTGACAACATTATTATGTAGACATTTATAGCTGTCATGTGGGACATTACGGTTATTTAGTAATCTTTAATTTTCTATATTGGGCATGATCACATTAAACATATTAGTTAGGTATAGCGCTTGGTTTGCTTCTGAACAATTTCTGAAACACAGGGTTTACAACACACGAATATACTGGGGTTGTCAGGATTAACTTTTAGCTTCATGTAATATTGCAGGCTCAACTTCAACCGGCGATTCTGTAAAGAGGGCTGGCTGGTATCCCCTCCCCTCCCCAATGGATGATGTTCTAAATGCCCTGGAGCATAATCCCAACCTAGGTTGGCGATTGGATCGAGTAGGCCTACTGTCAAGTATGGTCGTCTCGTCGACCCATATGCAATAAGCTACAGCCATAATCCATTTTGGATCTGATATGTGTCTGGTATATCCTCAGTACGGTTGTCCAGTCACCACCCCAATCCCTGCCAGATATAATGCGCAGCTGTTGTAATATGCCTTCCTGTAGTTATATTTTATACATTTTATATGTGGAAATAAATTCAGCTTCCTGTCAAAGAAAATACCAATGAATTTGGACAACATGAAGCTGTTGTCCATATCGTTTGAGACTAGGCATATTACAGCTGTTGTAATATGCCTTCCTGTAGTTATATTTTATGGGACACCCTCTTCTTTTAAAATTAGGGGGGGATGTAGAGAGGGTGTTATCGCAACGGACTTTAAATTTTCTACCCCTTAACGAATTTTCACAAATAGAGGAAATGTACCCCTCAAGCCTATTTCGTGGAGATCTTTAATGATACAACCCTTCCAGGTGGTAGCATGGGCCTTTTCTAGGTCAATAAATATTACAACTGTGTGTTCATTTTAGCAAAATCTTGACAGATATAGTCACCAGCCTGACTAGAACTAACGGCCTGAGTACTGTTCTCTCAGGTACTCAGACCTAACTTGCCATGTTTAAATTTGTGACCGTCACATTTTTAATCTACTTTCTTGACAATAAGTTTGAACATAAACATAGGCCTACTCATCTTATGTTGACACATCCAATACACACTCGTTTATCTGAAGCAGTAACTGTCAAAATATCATTTTTGTCTATAAAAAAACACATTTAATCACTGTAACAAGCTTTTGAATTCCCCCCAAATTGTCAAACGTGTGTACAACGAGTGTACACGTCACATGATGACGTAGTCCACCTGCTACTGGAGGTCACACGCGATTATATTGTTAAAAACACAATCATTGTGGTACATACTCAGGAACAGTGAGTGACAGTACAAGACCTACATGTACCCTTATATTTATGCATAAAATCGCAAAATATAGTGAGCAAATATTTACTAGCAACACCAAATACGGTGACCAGCATGTTGCTGTGTTCAAATTCGTATCGTATCTTGAACTAAGACTACAATGTTCCACGTTTTCAATTGAAGCTTTACATAAATAAAATACCTAACGCTCAACACCAATAAAATATTGCGGTCTAAAAATTATTACATAGGCCTAGGAAACTATGATTATCTTGTTTGTTTCCGGCTAAATCGTATCAATTGTTACAGGTACTCAACATTTAAAATGTCTGCATGATAAATCAGGGTACCAACACTCTACAGTGTTGCATATTTAAAGACGTCAAGACAATTTAACCTTTTACCTTTTTGTGTGAATTAATTTAAAAGGGCGTTTATAGAATGTAGTTGTGAAAAGGTTAAACCGTCTTGACTTTTTTGAACATTGACCAGTGACCGTAGAGTGTGGGTACCAGTGTCTTAGCTAGCGACCCCTCAGCCCGTCATTTGTGACGGGCAGTGTTGGCGTTGACGGGACGGGCACTCATTAAAATGACATTAAAATGACGGGCAGAAATGCTTCCCTTCCAAAAATAAAAAAAAACTCCAAATACCTTGGGTTCTAATAGCATTATAAGCAATTTTTTGAACTGCCCACCGTGGGGTTTAAATCGAAGCAGACGGTCTCTTTCAACTTTAGTTCTGCGGCAGACATTTAATTTGAGCGATAATGAAAGAAATAATAAGTGTATTAAAAATGGCCGGCCCGCCGCGTGTATTACGTTAGTGCCGCCAATAGATGCCATTGAGGCCCACATAGTCAAATTGTGTGCTGTGCATCGCTGCATTAGTTTCACCTCAGTATTAGTCTGGTGCGGTATGTCAGAAATATGCCTAAAATTAAAAGCTCTTGCCAAAATTAATTTTATTGTTTTTTTTTTACTTTATTATGGGTCAAATAACCCAGAAATATTGGGGTTCAATTTTTCCCGCCCCTCAACCTCATTTTATGACACATTCAAAATGGCCGCCATCGAAATCACACATTTGGCTATAACTTGGGCCCTAGCATAGCTAGAGTCACGATTTTGATGTCTATACCCATGTTTTTGGGTACGAGGAATCCAATAGTGCCCATAAAAAATGTGGATGTCTCTTAGATATTTTGAAATTTACGATAAAACACATTTTTGATTCGTTTTCGGTCATTTTTTTTCGCGAATTCGAAAAAGACTAAAATTCAAACATTGAGCGTTGTTTAGTGCGTATTATGATAAACAGTACATTGTTGATGGCTTCTGAATGATGAGTGTTTCGGTAATGGACCCCAAATAGTTGACCAAAGTGACGTAAAGCGATTGTAAAAACTGAACAATTTCAATTACGATGTTTGATGCATTTATTTCACCTAAACATTTTACAACAGTCACAGAGGATTATTCATATTGACGGTAATGTGTCTTTTACAAAACACATTTGATAACTTTGAGAAGTGGGGGGGGGGGGATGGGTCAATGGTATTTGAAATAAAATAAAATTAGCCCACATTGTGCGCAAATTGTGCGTTTGAGCAATATTTTCTAAAAAAATGACCAGAATTATTCTTGGTGGGTAATTATCGAGCATCCCATTCATCAAATTGTTTGATTTTTAGATCTTGTTTTTTTTTAATCCATAAATGATGCACAATAACAAATAAAAAGGGAACTTTTAGTTTATCACATCCTATGAGAGATATCAGAGTATATATTCCAGCCATAATTGGAAGGGACAGGGCCATTACCTTAGCGGATCACAGCAAACATTCAATGGTTTGGTTCATTTTTTTTTGCGAAAGAAACAAGCAACTAACAACCACAAAGATGTTTCACTAGGTATAAGTAAATCAGTTCCAATCTAAATACAGGAAAAGGGTAACGTGATATTTTTTCAACTGTACAACATAATCAAAGATAGTCTGTTTACATGAGACGCCTTGTAGCCTACCACAGATCATTAAATTAGGAAATATTACAAATGATGCTTCATAATAAGAGAACAGAAAACATAATACATTTGAACCAACCCAGTCATGTTAACAGAATGATACACTTGAATGTGTTTGCATATTGTATGCTCAGTAGTAGATAAATATGTTATCCGGTAAAAAAGTGATAATGCACGCGAGACACAACATCAAGTGGTTGAAAATGTTGATAACCTGCGAGAAGTCATTCTAGAAAGGCAGAAGTCAAGATTGCTGAGAAAACTGATGAACACTTTTACTAAGTACTATGTATGTACATTGTCATCCAAACCAAGTTGTTTAGAACTGGTTGCCGCTTAGTTGAGTTTTCTGCAGATTGATGCAAGTGACACAATTATCAAACCATGAGAGTAGCTCATGAAGTCAGAAGTTTGTAAGATGTCCCAATAATAGGCCTAGATCTAAGACCGCTTTATTGGCAGTCCACGGATCACGTGTGAGTGATTACACAAGGGATGCTTCATGACAAAAGAGTAAAACAAAAACCACCTCGGGCCTATCATTTGGTGGAGTCAGTACTGGGTACTATGGTTAATGATGTCTCTCTCTGGGTTACTTCTACTCATGGGAGCATACTCAAGAAAGCCTTATCGTGACTAGAGGTCGTGTGTCTAAAACTCTAATAAGTTGAGCTTGTACTAATTTCTCCAGGACAGGTGAATTCACTTTTTTTCTGCACAGGATACACTAACAGGAGCGTCATTCCTCAACAGGTGTGATTTGAACCAAATAATATATTCTGGTCAAATACTGACAAATTCTGAATCTTAAACTGATGCATTAACTGAGTAATTAGTGATTTGAGGCATAATTAGATCAAATATGTACTGCAACAGAGTAGTCCAAAAGTAATATTTTTTTTGTAATGCCCCAATGCTATGCACAACAGAATATGCTTGAGTATGTGGTCGGTGGAAGCTTTTACTTTGTTGCAAATCAGTTTTAATATTGTTCAGTAACTTTGTCGAATATTGTGGCATATTTCGTCTTGAAATAGTTTTTTTGAAAGCTTTGTACATGGGCTTATCGCAGATGATCAAATATCTTTACCACTTTTTGCTAGATAACATATCTAACTATTGAGCACACATATGAAAAGGCATTCAAGTGTACCTCTTGAAAGTTGGTTGGTTTCTGTGATGATGAAGCATCTTGTGTAATATCTCTTAACTGGTCTGTGAAAGTAACATTAGCTTCACAGATTATATCCACATATATTGTTATTTTAAATAGCTTGTAAATTAAAGTCAACACACTGGTTTCAACTTGAACTCGACGAGGCCGCAACTGTGATCACCTAGTAACATTGTAACATTAGTAACATTGAATAGACAAGGATATGTCTCTGAAAGACCCCTGCGAGATCAGCACGGTTCAAACCCGGGATGCGTGCATGAATGACGTGGCAGTCCGATATTCTATCGATGCGCTGCCTCTCCCTCTCTAAATTTGTACATCGAAAGCCTTGGAAGCATGGACGAATTTTGTATGTCAAGTGTACTAATCCTCTGGCCTAATCAGCTAATGATAATTCCAGCTTTACGGTGGCAACTATTCTTGTCTGAAAATCTAGAATGGGAAATGTTCACCTACATGAGCTACACCTTATGAGAGCCAACCACATGTCAATGGGAGACAAGACCTGCTTTATCAGATGGCCAAACCTCCCACCATTAGAACAATATGCGTGGGAAGTGAAATATAGTATGTTCATTCCTGTCAGATGTCTTAGTTCACCTGCACCAAGGGTTGTTATTGAGCTCTACAAACATTGATGCAAATAAGACTGCCGTAGTACCAGATATAGTTAAAATGCTCAGCGTTGCAAACGACTCCTGTACAAATGCAACAGTGGGGTATATAACAATCAAACCAGGTAGTGTGGCTTGTGTCATTGTGAACGACAGTCGGTCATTTTGAAATTTAAAAATTGTCAATATGTTAATATATAAATCAAAATCACTAAATTTGAACCTAACCTCATTGTCTTTTCGATGAACCAAGCCATTGAATGCTTGTTGTAATCTGCTTAAATGTCAGCTGTGGGATTGTCCCCGTCCTCCTCCAATCTATTCCGCAATAACAGAGTTTGTAGGTATACGCGATACAGAGACTGTAATCATTGCGCGGCCGGGCATCCTTGTTAGGTTACAGATTTATATATTAATTGGTAATACTCGCTTTGCATCTCATTAGAATATTGCCTTGACGCGGAGATTTAACTGTCAGTATTTAAATTAATTGTTTCATGAAATTGTTGATCTCAGATTAGCCCCTGCATCTGGGAGAATATGTCAATATGCAAAAGACACACTAGTTATATCAATTTTCCTCTGTGACTGTTGCAAAATGTTTATTTGCAAATTAAGGAAATGTACCAAACATCGTTATTGAAGTTGCTCGATTTCTATGCTATCACTTGTAGCCTACGCCTTCTTGGTGGAATATTTAGGATCCATCGACGAGACATCTACCATTCAGAAACCATCAGCAATGTGCTGTTTATATTATATTAATTATTTGAGTTTTTTCATATTTGCGACAAAAAATGACAGAGAACGCATAAAAAATGTGTTTTATATTTATTATCGAAATATCTACAAGACATACACATTTTGTATGGGCACTATTGGATTCCTCATACCCAAAAACATGGGTACAGACATCAAAATCGTGACTCTAGCTTTGCTAGAGGCCAAGTTATGGCCAAATATGTGATTTCGATGGCGGCCATTTTGAATGTGCCATAAAACGAGGTTGAGGGGCGGGAAAAATTGAACCCCGATATTTTTGGCTTATTTGACCCCTAATGAAGCCATAAAAACAATAAAAGCAATTTTGGCAACAGAAATGGCCAAAATGACATACCGCACCAGACTATATTCATCGTTGTCGGCTGAGAGGCTGAGAGGGAACAATGCAAATACCAACGACACTTCAATGAAGTATAGCAGAAAACGAGCTGTTGGTGATAGAAATGTACATATAGGCCTATAGTTAAATGTGTATTATAGTCGAAATGTTGCCGGCTCTGATAAACCAAATACTGTACTAAAAACCTTTGTATAATTTCATATTTAGTAACGTCGCAAAATCGCGCGATTTTGTTAATAGTCAGGAAGCCAAATCCGATTTTTGTACCTTTCGCGTGCATGCAATATATATTTGCATATTATGGAACGGTAAAACTCTTCAGATTATCAATCTGCCTGTTGTAGATTTTCAAAATGCGCCTTTTTCACCGAATTTACCCCCTGAAGTTTCCCATAATGCACCAGCGCGTTATATATTCATACAGCTCTTTCAAGTGTCCACTGTCATTAACATGGACGGATTATGATCATAATCACTCGTGGCATCCTCATTTTTTATTTTTAACATAACTAATATAAGGGGATTCGATTTCTAAAACGGATGAATAAAAACATGGTATGATCGTTACCACGGCAACGGTAGCCCTATCAACAATACACATGTGATGCGTAGCGTTCATTGGTTCCATAAAAAATACCGGCATTAATCTGATTTTATATTATTAATTTTTAATGTTTTAAAATACAATACGTTATTTATAGTATTATTATGTATAGGTAGCTCGTTGTGGGAGGTTACTGGTTGTTTTCATGGTAACAAGCATTAATTTGCCCCTGACATGTTATCTATCAATCCATACCTTGACTTGGAATACACAATCGGTATCATATCTGCATATGAATAGCCTACATATACACTCCCACAGGACTTTTTCAGTTTCTTATCTACATGGATTCATATTTTTCATGCTTTGAAATATAAAAGTCCACGTCTAAATAAGGTTAATTTGCATTAATCAAAAATGGCCACCAAGTCATTCATTGAAAATTGCTTATATTTCCATTACTTTCTATGTAACTAATGTAAAAAAAATTATAATATAATGTATTTTCTCCGTATATCCGTGACTAATATATAGATTTGAATATTTTGGTATCTCGTATGTTTTTTTGAGGTGCTGAATGAAATGGCAAAGGTTTTGGAATGATTGAAGGTCAAGGTCATGTGTTGTTTTATCAAGGTCAGAGTTCTAAAACTCATTATATCCATATTTTTCACCATATCTAAGAGACTATTATATTGATTTTAATGTTTTGGGGACATACTCTCGAGGTGCTGAATCGAACCGGAAAGGTCGTAAAATGGTTTAAGGGCAATGTCGAGCGTTTTTATCAAGGTCAGAGCTCTAAAACTCCCAAAATGTAAGGAAGACATATTTTTCTATATATAATACTATGAGGATTTTAATGTTTTGGTGCATGGCTATTATAGTGTTTTTCGAGGTGCTTAATCAAATTGTAAATATTTTACAATTATGGAAGGTCAAGGTAATCATAGACACCAAGATCGTGAACATCCATCTAATGGTTGCTCAGCTATGACCATCTACGATTGCAGTGACCGCCAATTTTAAACTCCTTTTTTTGCGCAAGCTAGCAATAATGTGAATCCTCACTAAACACTCAAGTTCGCAATAATGCGATTTTCATACAGCACATTTATTCCACTACGACATGTAGTTCACATCAAATAATTTTAATATCAACATAGCATATTGTATATTGCAATGGTCCTAGCTCAAATACAATGTTTTAATGAAGATGTGTCGGGATATATGAAGTAGATGACAGAAATTTTCATAGTCAGGATTTTTACAGTGTATCAACATTTCCTACTTAAAAGCTACTGTTTCCATGGCAACAATGCAAAAAGAAACAAATATCACTGATTGGAGTGTAATCATGATAATTTGGACTAAAATTAAAATAACATAATATTTAAAATATTTTTTTTCAACATGTACACCAATTTCTATGCCACATAATTTTAGGATTCAAAAGTAATGATATGAAAATAAAAACTTATGTAAAAATTGGAAATATGTCAAATCAATGTCATTTTGGCTCATAAGGGCCCTAGCATCGTTTGTCAATCGTTTGCATCGTTTGTGCGACTTCCGACTCATTTTGCCAGATCGGGTCACATATATAAAACACAAGACATTGGTCCAAAGTCAAATTAATGTTTGGACAGCGTCACAGATGGTGGACCGACCTTACCCCAGAATTGGCGCAATGTCTAGGGTTTGCTGGGTTTTCAGTCGAACACCAGTAAACAAGGCATGACACAATGTTGATTTAATGATGATTCAGTGTCATAAACGATGGGCCAGCATTAAACCATTGTGGTTTTTTGTTTCGCACGCATCCCAGACAATGGGCCAGCATTAAACCCACATTGGTTCAGCGTATTGTGTTTTCTGGGCTTGCACTGTAGAGAGTTGTACTGGTTACTGTGGCTACAATGCAAGGTGTTTCAAACTGCATATTTCAGTTTTTTTCAGTCTCTGTATTAACGTTATTATACTTGTTCACTGAATAAGAGAAAATATATCAGAACAGCAAACGCAAAACGTTGAACCAGTTATTGGCCCACCATTTACGACTCTGGTCCGGCATTAAGTTACCATTGCATGTTACAATAGACTCTGTTGTAACCAATGTTGTAACCCATTTTCAAATTGATCGGTTGACAAGGTTCCTAAACAAAAAGGGTTCTTTATAGAACATGGCACCGTCGGTAGCACTGTGAATTCCACGTCTTTGAACAGATTGCAACATTGTACATGTACACATTATGCACATCAACGATGCAAAGCATTCGGCCCTACCGAGATTCAAACCCAGTAGACCTACCTCTGAGATTTGAGGCCCAGACGAACTGTAGGCGTAAGCGTTGATCATACGTAAAATTATCTGACATTGAAAAGAAATATTGAATTTAAGATGTAGGCCCACACGATAACAGTGGTTTTGATCATCATCATAGAGCTATAGACTATTATAATTTCTATAGGGGCATGTGACACATGTGCACGCATTAGTCGCATCGAACTTCTTCTGAAGTGCAGAAATGCAAAAAATAATATTATATATTTTTTGTTTCATTAAATAGATTTCCAAATGAAATAGGCCTAGTTATCTACAATTGCAAAGATAAAGCATGGATTACAAATTTCCATTTTAAGGACACTATTTTTTAAAGATGCTTAAAATTCAAAACTATGCAAATGTTCCGAAGTATGAATAGAACAGGTGGAACGCAAAAGAGAATCGCCCATATCATTTTACAAAGATGTATAGTTACAAACAAAGAAGTAATGCATATTAAATGAGGATACATGACAGAAGCATAATGGATGACTTGTGGTGACATCATCCATAGACACTAAGCACTATTGTGTTCAGATATACGCAAGCTTGTCTATACTCCTAATTTTTTTTGGCAAAGTAAGACTGCGATGACATGTTGAGTGAAATTAGATCTCTGCCATTTAATTGTGAGACTGGAATTAAATTAAGAGCCCTTTGTTGGAACCCGGTCAGATTATTATCTGGATCCGCACCTGTAGAGGCTTGGTGGAGGGGAAAGGAACATCACGTGTTCATGTCATGGCTATATTGATGGTCAACTGCGAATAATAACAAAAAACAGCTATACAGCTCACAGCAGTGTTGTTTATAAACATAGGCCTCATTGCAAATGTGTATAATAAGAGACTGTGGCGCGACGGTGGAAAATTGTGGTGACGATAGGCCCTCGACACATCGTTTAAGATTTAATAAAAACGGCTGAGACTAGTTTAATTTCATAAGGGCTACACCCTTGGATATATGAGTTAAGGGTAAAAACATAGTTTAAAATATAGACGAGATGCTAATCTATAAATTGATATGTTTTTATAGGTGTGTGTTGTATAGTTTTTATCATAGGTAACATTTAATTTGGTCAATTTACAACATTTCGAGTTGTAGGCCTATATTCTATGCCTTATCTATTCTTGCACATAGTCATCTAATTTGCAAACTACTTGTTGTTATATTAGTGATTTTTTTTTAAATTTTGGATTTAATATTTGTTGTTGTGTTAACTAAAAAAAATCTATGAATCTTTGAATATTGAAATCAATATGACTTTGATTCAATGCAAAATTGATGGAACGGTAATGAAAACCTCTGAGTAGACCTATTCAAATGCTAATGAAGTAGGTGGATTTAGCTCAGATGGTGATGATTATCTTGGATTGCTGCAAATTCAGTTGAATATTATTTTTATTATTCACACATAAAAACTAGGTGTAGACATCGAAATTAATATCCTAGGTGAACTTTTTTTAATGTTATGAGCAGACATATATTTTCATATTAGACATAGATTTTTCACGCTAGTGTGGCGACCATCTTGGATTTCTGCACATTTGCTTGTGTTAAAGCCTTTGATCTAGATTTGTTGAATTCCTCATACATAAAAACTTATGTGTAGACACCAGAATGAATCGTATAAGGGCATTTAAAAAAACACGTTATGAGCAGACATAGATTTTTCATGTTAGGGTGGCGGCCATCTTGGATTTCTGTACATTGTATTGCTTTGAGGTTTTTTATTTTTTATAATTCCTCATACCTACAAATCTATGTGTAGACATCAGAATCAATCTTCTAGGTGCATTTTAAAAAAAGTTATGAGCAGACATAGATTTTTCATGTTAGTGTGGCGGCCATCTCGGATTTATGTACATTGTATTGCTTTGAGGTTTTTTGTTATTATTTTGTGTGAATTCCTCATACCTAAAGCCTAGGTGTGGACACGAAAATGAATCTTCTAGGTGTTTTTCTTTGAAAGTTATGATCAATCATGAATTTTTCACGTGTGCCTGGCGGCCATTTTGAATTTTTGCTTCCTGTGACTTTAAGTCTAACTTTTTAAAAGTCTACCCTGGTTATTTTGATAGCCACATGACCCCAGTACCTGAATGTAAAGTCACAGTCTCTGCCTCTTTCATTGTATACGGGGTCCTATGACAGAGCCAGGAGTATTGTGGCATCACGCCTATCTAGGGGAGAGGCGGGTAAGTTGAGCCACTTTTTACAATATTTTGTCTGGTGTTTTCTCAACTGATCGCAGAATGGTTGGGATAGTTTTAAAACATGGTTATATATTACATATGTATCCAACATCAATGAAAGATGAAAAGAACAATTTAAAAAAAGTTATGGATGCACAACTGAGAGTGGTGAGAGTGGCTCAACTAACCCGCTGTATGGGGTAAGCTGTGCCAAGCAAGGGGGTAAGTTGATCACCTATGGTAAAAATTAACAATAGACAAATGTACATGCCAAAATGTCTTTTTTGTCCAGAAAATGCAAAAATAAAAAAATTAACACTTCTGTTCATCACATAATCCAAAACACACCAATAGTTTACAAGGGTAATATAAAGATTATATGTCACCCTGATGTCACACCTGTGTAAAATGGTAGAAATCAACCGAATACAACAATTTTTATTATTGTATTTTTTTGATAAATCGTGTGGGAACATGCATTTGCTTGGACGCCATAACTAGTGTACCATGGGTTTATTGTCCCGTACACCTTTTTATCACTCTGTGTTCACTCGGAATGTGCTCTGTAGTTACCGTGTATTGATAATCATCATCAAATCGTTGATTATAAACCGTGGCCACGGATTATAAATAGTGGGAACGGATTATAAATCGTGGAAAAGAATTATAAATCGTGTGAACGAATTATAAATCGTGGGAACGAATTATAAAAAAAATCAAGGCCAGGGATTATAAATCGTGGCCACTGATTATAAATCGTGGGAAAGGAATATAAATCGTGGGAACATATTATAAATCGTGGGAACGAGTTATAAATCATGGGAACGAATTGTAAATCGTGGGAGCGGATTATAAATCGTGCCCACGGATTATACATCGTGGGAACGAATTATAAATCGTGGGAACGAATTATAAATCGTGGCCACGGATTATAGATCGTAAATCGTGGGCGCGGATTATAAATCGTGGCCACGGAATATAAATCGTGAGCACAGATTATAAACCGTGGGCACGATTTAATTTTATTTTCTCCTCCACATGTGTCTCTTAAGGGGCTCTGTAAGAACCCTAAATGTTCAGGATATAATCAGAGATTGGTCATTAGTAACATCTCTGATATGATTAAGGAAATAACCAAGGAGACAAGTTAAAATATATCTTCAACGTGTATTCCTAACACCACCATGGACGGTGCTGGCCAACATTCATTCAATACTTGCTTAGATGTACCTTGTACAGAGGATGTAGGCCTTCTCACCAAATTCCGGTTTAGTGTTGGGCCAGCGTCGCAGCCCATTGCTGGTTCAATGCCAGTCAATGGTCTACGACGCTGGCCCAACACTAATCTATCACTGGGTCTGCTGTATACTTCGCGCAAACACGTGGCATTCACCCAATGTTGTTTCAATGTTGACCCACAGTCTTCGACGCTGGCCCGACATTGAAACAGCATTGGGTGATTGTACCGTGTTTTCTGACAGCAGCATGCGGGTGACTATGGGGGTGACACTTTTCATCCCGGTGTCAGAAACACCAGAAGCCACTATACATTGGCTCAATGCTGATTTAATGCTGGGCCACTGTCCGCGACGCTGGGCTAACATTATTCCAATCAAAACCATTTAAGCTCTAACCACTATATTCAAGCGTAAAGGTATATTTTTTTCTGAACACTTTTCAAAGACGAAAGTACTTAGCCTAGGGACCCCAAACGTTATATTGGATAATTATGTTCATAAGGACTGGTGTACAGAAATGTCAGAAATTAAGATTTGTATATATGCACCACCCATAGATGCTGGCAGCCATCTCGAAATATACCCAGTAAACACAAGGCTTTGGTCCAATCTTGGGCTGATGCTGGGCCAGCGTCGTAGACGATGGCCCAACGTCAGCCCAACATTGGTCCAATGCCTCGTGTTTGCTGAGTATGTAAGTAATCTTAGGATGCAATGATTGAAACAATATACAAAATACGGCGTCAGCTCATCGGTGTTGGCTCTATCACTGAAGTTAAGCCACGCCGTACCCGGTCCATAATTGGATGGGTGACCGCCTGGGACTGCCAATACCAGGTGCTGTACCCAGCAAACACGACTAGTTGACCCAATGCTGGGATAATGTTGGCCCACCGTCTACGACGCTGGGCCAACATTAGCCCAGCATTGGGTCAACGGGTCGTGTTTGCTGGGTATACACTAGGACATGCGTGCTGCGATGTCGTGTCGTGGGGCTCAGAGAACCACGTAAATCAGATGGCCTGTCTGACTGAACTAGAGTTGGACGTAAAAGAACCTCAATGGACGTAGGTGCTGTTTCCATCCGGCGAGACCTTAGAAAATCCACAATGTGGTGCGATAGCACCCGTGGCGCGATAGCGCAATAGTGTGTACTGCCACGTAACATACAGATACATACAGATACAGATAGGGGCTTACAGTTTCCGTTCAGTCCTATTTGAAAAAAAAACATATGATAGGGCCAAACAATGCGTGGACCGGCGACCACGCCAGCAACACAAAGCAAAGCGTGTTTTAGTCAGTGAGCACGCCAAATGTTTTGTGTCCATGATAATGTTTACAGGTTTAGAGGATCTCGCACAATACACTGTTTGACGGACATCTCGAAAAACCCCTCGACCCCCTCGACCCACGACCCACGATCCTCGACCCTCGACTTTAATTTTTTTTTTTTATAGTCTATTTATAAAATTCGGGAAACAATATCAGGTCAATATATATGTTCGCTCACCGTCTGCAACGCTAGTCTATTATAACATTGGCTGAACGCCTCGTGTATGTTTTATATAGAGGCACGATACGCAATATACGGGCACTTGATTAGGCGTATAGCTAGACTGTCTTATGTGTCCCACCACTGTCTTACGCTGGCCCCAAATTGTTCCAGTCCAATGATGGCTATGCACAGCAAGCACGAAGCATTGAACCAATGTTGGATTAATGTTGGCCCAACGTCTGTAACGCTGGCCTACCGCTTGCGATGCCGGTGCAAATGCGTGTGTGAGTGATATGCCTGCTAGGTCGGGAGCCAGATCTAGTCTTCGTACTCACAAAAGCTGAGAAATTTTCACTGCGATTTTTATTTAGCTTGACCCTTGGGACATATCAAGTTTTGGTTATTTTTTGCCAAACAGGACGCTTTAAGCCCTAGGGCCTATTTTACCGTTTTTTAGAAGGACACTAAAATAAAATTGACAAAAATTCGAAAAATTGTTTAAAGTAGTAGTAGTTTTTTTTATTTTCACTTTTGGTTTAGTCATAGCCCTCGGCCATATACACATGTAGATCACTGAAAAATATTTGTGCCCAGATTTTTTTTTGCATATTTTTTTCAACCCTTTTATCAATATGGGCGCCTAAAACACACAAACATTATAAAATATGTGTCAAGTTTGGAAATCTGTCATTTTTGTTGAGTTCTATTTAAAAGCAAGCTAATTCACAAAAAGAGGCCCCATTGTGTTCCCAGGTGACAGGAAGTTGAAGTTAAAAAAATCTGTTGCCAAGTTTTTTCTATAACTACATATTTAGGATACCCGCGTCTTTATCGCTAACTCTAATTTGCGGTAAAATTCAAATGTGCTGATATTTCTGCCTCCAGTAGGATATTATAATTAGGTTAACTCGACATGCTGTGGTTATTTATTATTATATTTATTATACATGAATCTGATATTGGTGTTTGTTTATCTTTTTACGGAGAACGAAATAATATATAAAGTGACACTTTGAATGCTAAGGCTGATTTTTTGTTTCTAAAATACTATATCTACTATGGTTATTTAACATTTTTATTAACATAATTATTTCATGTTAATTTCTTATTGATGTTTATGTCTACATGTTGTATGGAAAATTATATACATAATGACACTTTGAATGCCAAGGATGGGTTTTAAAAATAAATATAAAATAATGTAAAATAAGGCACAATGTTTGAGACTTGCTAGGTTGTATCTTGATCATTATGGCATTATCCTAAATATACCTAAAGATTATAACAATAAACATAAATTTCGGTCTACATGTTTTATGGAGAACACACTAATATGTATATATAATGACACTTTGAATGCTAAGGAACAATGTTTAAGACATTAGATGTCGACTCGTATCTCGAGCATTATTTTATAATCCAGATATCCCTAAAGATAATAGCAATAAACAGAAGATAATTATATTATATTTATGCTAATAAATGATCATAAGCACAAGGTGAAATTAACATTTTTATACAGCTATATATGTATAAAATTAATTTTAATATACTGATCTTTCTTGATCAGATAATTAATGAAAATAGTCATGTAACATGATTTCATTCAAATGATAATATAAATTTAATTTACCCACCTCATCACACAAACACTTTTAGTAAAAAATGCAATATTTTTTCCTAAATGTAGAATAAATATATTCAACATTAATTTTAGCGAAAATATAGGTATACCATACTACAAGCAAACGAATAAATTACCGCTTACTTCTTAAATTTGGAATATTGTTTAACTCCAAAAATCTGCTTGTGTTAATGAAATTGGGGTCATGTTGTTTCATGTTGTTTTATTCAACATGTTTACTTCAAACATCATGATGTATAACATGTATGATGCTTCGTTGAATTGACATGTATCATAACCAGATGCCGCACCAACGCTATACAAAAAATACGGGCTTAAAAAGAAATTAGGGTTCATAAGTAAAAACGCTAATGTATTTATTATTAAACTCGCATTCAAAAAATAAACCCATCAAAAATGTTGGTGGCTAATGTCAAGTACCATAAGAGCAAACACACCATGGAGCTGAAACACTTCTCAGAAATGGTGCACCTGGTGCTGCACGATTCTCAATTTTATGAAATCATGATAGGACAATAAAGTATAATGGGACATGCAAATTCGTCTTCCTGTCCAGACCGCGGGGTTAAATAGAATCAAAACAAATCTTTAAGTCTATTTCAAATCAGTCAAAGCAACTTACGAACTAGTTGATTATGTGATGGCCGCTCATAAAATGGGTGGTAGGCCTTAATTTTATGTGGATAAAGATGAGTACCAAAGACTTTCTTCCAACACAGGTGAAACGTTGTGAGATCATAACCATTCATCACCATGGTCACTGTAGATTTCACTAGCTTCACAAATCCTTTTAAAAGTGATAATGAAAAACGTTTGATACATGTCTCTCCTCAGGTGTACAAGCTGATTTTAGGAAGGTGAATTGCAAACGAGACAATTTTGCCCTACCGCCGATAGCAAATAACCTTTTATCGATGACGTAAATGCCAGATTTTACATCAAAGATGTTTCAGATTAAATGACCGATGTTATTGATATAGTTTTACCATCCATTCATTGTATGTAGCACTCACTCGTACTAAAAAGGATATGTAAATTATCTGAACTTTTCAGAAGAGGTCCACGATTTTTAAATAAAAGGGGATAAGTAAAGACCTGCAGACTGAAAAAGTTCTTGTTGTCCAATAACGAACATAAACGTCAACTGATGAGTCTGCTTAAACTCAAGTTGTACTATAATACCAATGCTTTAGAACTTGAAAAACGGCATCTTTCGCCATCTAGAGGATGGTGAAGCTACATAGTTGTTTTCAGATATTTCAACAATACCAGTATCTGAACTAAATCTAACTAAATCTAACATTGAATATGTTAAAAAGGGTGAATACACCTCCGAATCAAAAGGGACTCAATTGCTTCTATATTATCAAAATGTTCCTTTTTGTAATAAAACCAGCTAAGTTGATTGAGCAGGTTATGATAATAACACAAACAACATTGAGCAGCTTTTAACCGCTTGTTGTATTCACTTGAGCAGGTTCTGTTCTGGTCATTTGCTCTCCTGTGAGCTTTACAACCTGCTAAAGTTGAGCAGGTTCTGCTTTCACGAGTAGCAATGCTGTTTCAACATTTAAACGATGGGGTAAAGTTAAACCATACAAAGTCCTGAGAATTTATTCAATATGTACCTACATTAGCAAGCTTAGGTGAAAAATGGGCTCCTTAAGAATATCTGTTGAATCATTTAACATAATTTTGTTGCACTGTTTATGTTTACATATACTCTAATCATACTAATAGGCTAAAGAAGTTCGGGAGGTCAAAGTTAAGAATGTATGTGAAAACTTGGCTACCGTCAAATCCTCAGCAACAATTGATTTAATAAATTACCCACCTTGTCATCGCACTATAAAACAAAAATAGCACATTTCTAAGACGCCATTTGGAAAAGATCGCATCAATCCTCTTTGAGTGTGCCACTTGCTGCTACACATCATGGATGTGCCATTGAAAACGAGAGTGGATTAAAAACACTGTGGTTTATGATTACATAATTATACAGCAATTAGTTGACATTTTAACGCACCAGGTGTCATCTCCAGACAATTAAATACATTACATTAATTTAAGTTTTCTCATATGCCGCTAGGTACACGTAGGCCTAAAATTTTAGGGTACAGATCAGTAAAGTTGGTAGAACGGTTTTGACATTTATTAGCACCAAATTTGCATCAGCCCTGGTGGTTTGTATCGATACACCTATGTTTGTTTTTTCGGCGCATACCAAATGTTAACCCCACCTCGTTCTTGTAGTCACTTTTGAAATATAATATATTTATCTTGTGTTTTTTTTATTATAATCTGTAGGGATACTCTGATTGATGACAAAATGAATTATGAAATGAAATGAATGGGGTTTTAGGCCACATTTGTACACATATAAGCTGATAAATGAGGTAACACTGCCCTCCAGACACAGACTTCGCCATTCGAGCCCTGACGGTCTGAGGTCGAGCACGCCACCTCTCGGTCACGGATGCTCTTCACAATATTGAATCATTACGAGTGAGCGGGGAAGAAACATTTTGTTTCTTTGAAACTCGGAGGCCAGAGTGGGGTTCGATCCCGCGATCTCCGACTTTCCAAGCAGGCAGCTGTAACCACGGCACCAAGGCGCCCGCTCATAATGCTGAATATACAACATATTCAATCTCAAGCATTGTTCCCTATATTAAAATAAAACTAAATAGCCTCAGCATTTAAAGTGTATTTATATATATATTACTGTTGTTCTCCATAAAGAATTAAACATCAATATGCGACTAACATAAATAATGTATACTAATCATAATAATAGCCAGATGTTTTATAGTATTTTAAAAACAAAAATTCTGCCCTAGCATTCAAACTGTATAAAACAATTTTTAATTACCTTGTTCTTCCAGTCAGTTATTAAATATAATATATGTATCCTGTGCTTATTGTTATAATCTTTATGGATATCTGGATAACGCCACATTGGTCAACATACAAGTCTTAAGCATTGTGCTTTATTATACATTATTTTAGATTTATTTTTAAAAAATCCATCAAACATTTAAACATATACATTAATATGAGACTAATATTAAATATTTATTTTACATACAATATTAAATATCCACAGTATATATATACTGTAAGCAAAAAAAAATGGTTTTAGCATTCAAAGGGTCATTTTATATATTTTTTCTTCATATGCATATAAACATAAACATCAATATGAGATTCACATAAAATATTCATAATAAACATAATGATAAATATCCAGAGCAAGAGTTAACCTAATCATTTTAGCCTATTGGACGCAGAGATATCAGCACATTTAAATTTTACCGCAAATGAGAGTTAGCGATATTGACGCGCGTATCCTAAATATGTAGTTATAAAAAAAAATTGGCACTAGATTTTTTAAATTTTCAACTCCCAGTCCCCTGGGGACATAATGGGGACACTTTTGCGAACTAGCTTGCTCCTAACTACCACTCAACAAAAATAACAGATTTCCAAACTTGACACATATTTTATAATGTTTGTATTTTTTAGGCGCCCGTGTTGATAAAAGGGTTGAAAAAAATATTCAAAATGAAATCTGGGCACAAATATTTTTCAGTGACCTACATGTGTATATGGCCGACGGCTATGACTAAAACAATAGTGAAAATAAATAAAAGTACTACTATTTTGAGCAATTTTTCGAATTGCTGTGAATTTTATTTTGGTGTCCCTCTAAAAAATGGTAAAAAAGGCCCTAGGACTTAAAGCGTCCTGTTTGGCAAATAAGAACCAAAACTCGCTATGTCCCAATGGTCAAGCTAAATAAAAATCGCAGTGAAAATTTCTTAGATTTTGTGAGTACGAGGACCAGATCTGGCTCCCGGCCTATGCCGGTTGATATGACTGGCAAGTGTTTTCTTTAAAAGCACCAAAAATCAAGAGGCATTCAATCCCAAGCTTGGGTTAAAGTTAGGCAAGCGTTGTAAACAGTGACCCAACATTGAAATGTGTTTGTCCAGCTGTAGGCCTACGGATCGATGGCCACCCAGTAAACAAGAGACATTAATTAAACCAACGTTGGGTGAATGCTGGACCAGCGTAGCAGATGGTCAGCCAACATCACTTGATAACCAGGTTAGCATCACAGTAGGCCTGTACCCTGCAAACACGATTCGTTAAAACAAGGCCGATTCAATGTCGGACCGACGTCTAAGACGGCGAGCCAACATTAAATCGGCATTGGTTTATCGTGTTGTGCTGGCTGGGATAGAAGAAGAAAGTTTATATAACCGTAAATACATGGTTTGGGAGACCTCCATTAAGACCACATATGGTCTCTGGCATAGAGGCCACCCATTTGACAGTTCAGTTATTATGTAAATCAGGTATACAGTATGTGTTTGAAATGATTAAATATATACAAAGTGAAGCGAGAAAATTATGCAGTATGTGTATCAAGTGAGGAATACTCTAACCATTGATGAGAAAATACTATTACAAGAGTAACAATTTAAAATATCACAAATATACACAATGAAACGAGAAAAAATTATGCAGTATATGTATCAAGTAAGGAATACTATTGCTATTGATGAGGAATACCATTACAAGAGTAACAATTTCAAAATATCACAAATATGCTAAGGGAAACGAGAAAAATTATGCAGTATGTGTATCAGGTGAGGAATACCATTGCTATTGATGAGAAATACTATTACAGAGTAATAATTTAAAATGTCACAAGTATACCAAGTGAAACGAGAAAATGATGCAGTATATGTATCAAGTGAGGAATACCATTACTATTGATGAGGAATACTATTACAAGAGTAACAATTTAAAATATCACAAGTCGTTGAGTAGTTGTCTATAAAATATTTTTTTGTGTAAATGCAAAAGCCCTTAAAACTGTGAGTGTTTACTTTTTCTATGATAGATGGTGATGTTTTGTTAACAAGAATAGGCAGTTCATAACGGCTGCATGTCTCGGCAAAATCATGTCTTTCATAAGGCTCGTGTATTTTATTTATATTTCGTGTGTTATGTTGATGAACTCTATAGTTAGGTGTCAGATCAAATGAATCAAAGTAGACAGGAAAAAGGTTTTGTTTACATTTAAAGTACAGTTTTAGCAATTGAAGGCGGTATATATCATCAATTTTCAAAAGATTTAGATTCTTAAATATTGGATCTGTATGAGAGAGGCGACGTTCTTTATATATGACTCGCACTGCTTTTTCTGTAATTTAAAAATCCGTTTATTTGCATGACCCCATAAAAGAATGCAGTAATTTATGTGTGGCATTATCAAAGAGTTATATATATAAGAAAGGATATTTTGTGGGAGGATGAATTTCAGCTTATTCATAATACCTATAATTCTTACTATTTTATTAGATACTTTACTTAAGTGAGAATTCCAACTAATATTTGTGTCAAAATGTACACCGAGAAAATTAAAGGTTTCAACGTATTCTAATTCCTTTTGGGTAATTTTAATGACTGGTATTTAAAAAAAAAAATTGTGGTTTTCTGAAGACCATAAATTTTTATTTAGTCGTGTTTAGTGATAGTTTGTTTAGTTGAAGCCACATATATATTTTTGACAGTTCAGCATTTAACATTTCATCTCTATTTTCTTTTTTAAATTCGTCAAGGTTAGATAACAAAGTAGTGTCGTCCGCGTAGATTATAAATTTAAATATTTTACTGCAGAGGGGAATGTCGTTTAGGTAAATTATGAAGAGTGATGGTCCCAGGATTGAGCCTTGCGGCACTCCTGTGGAGATTGGGCTGTAATCTGATTTAATACCGTTGTGTTCTACATATTGTGATCGATTAGCAAGATAACTTTTTATAAGCTGCAATGAACAATTTTTAATTCCATAATAATTTAATTTATCTAAAAGTATAGAGTGATTCAACGTGTCAAAAGCTTTCGAAAGGTCCAAAAAAATGCCGAAGGGAATTTCGCCTCTATCCATCTCTTGTGTTGCTCTATCAACTAATTCCATAGCAGCCAATTCGGTCGAGTGTTGCTTTCTGAAGTCGTATTGACTGCTATGGAATAACTTATTCACATCAAAGTAATCGTTCAATTGGTTACATATAACTTTTTCAAAATTTTTAGAAATTGAAGGTAAGATAGAAATAGGGCGATAATTTTCTATGAGTAAAGGATCATCTTTTTTAAAGATTGGGATTACTTTGGCAACTTTTAATTTTTCTGGAAATATGCCTGTACTTAAGGATTGGTTGATAGTGATAGTTAAGGATTCTATAAGTGGTTCTTTAATTTGTTGTAGTAATTTGGTGGATAATCCATCTGGGCCGGTGCTGTGTCTAGGATTAAGCTCGTTTATTATTTTTGTGATTACAGTACAGTCTACTGGCTTAAAACGGAGCCTACTATTGGTGGGATGTTTCAGATAATGTTTGTAGGATTTGTTTGGGTTCGATTTAATCGAAGACGCTAATTTAGGACCTATATTGCAAAAGTAATTATTAAAGCTGTTTACAATATTCTTTGTGTTGTTTGTTAATAGTCCATTTAAATCAAAATTCTCAGGTAATTTGCGTTTTTTATTATTTCTATTTAAAATGGTGATAATTGTTGACCACGTTTGCTTCATATCATTCTTATATTTGTCAAAACATGATTGGTAATATTGTTTTTTGGCAATGTAGATACTTCTCTTTAAAATGACGTTATAAGTTCTAAAATTAGTTTTTCGGATGTGGTAATGTTCAGAATCTGAATAAGTTGTTCTTAATTTCCGGTACATAACATTTCTAATGTTTATTGATCGAATTATTCCCTTTGTTATCCAGTTAGACATTTTATGTTTGCGTTTATTAAATTTAGCTGGTTTTGATTTTGAAAACATATTTATTGTTCTGGTTATTGATTCATCTATAATATTATAATTTATATTTGGGTCAGCTGTGGGATCATTTGTCAATAGTTCAAAAAGTTTATCTTCACTAAGTTTTTTCTTTATGTTAATGATGTCTAAGGGCGATAGCTTGGGAATTGCTACGTAATCGTTTTCTTTTATTATGTGTTTTTTCTTTCCTACATTTAGATACATAAAGTAGGGGAAATGGTCTGATATTTCGCTTACGAGAATGCTTGTTTTTATATCTGCTGTGGCAGTGGAAAGTTTGCAGTAAAAGTTGTCGAGTAATGTGCCTCTTCGTGTGGTTAATCTTGTAGGTAATGTAATCTTTGGGTAGGATCTGTGCGATATTACAGTGTCAAGAAATTCATTAAATATAGGTTTGTCATTTATTTTAAGTAAATTTATGTTCAGATCTCCGGTGAGAATCGATTCGGTATTTTTTCTCTCTAGCTTTTTTAGTATTGGCTCAATTTCTTGTATAAACATCTGATAAGTTTCCCGAATGTTGTTATTATGGGCAATTTCACGTAAAAGGCACACAAAAAGTCTCATAGCATGTCAAAAATAAAAACCTTCCATGTATGATAATTTCACAACTTTTGACAGCGAGATGTCATTCCCCAACATCAGTTAAATTTCCAGAGCTTAATTATGCCTATGAATGAAGATATTGACTTGTGAAATGTATGCTGTTTTTGCGTGTACTGGAGGGGACATTTGTTTTAACAATCTTTAGTCTCTTCTCAAATGCTAATAATGTAGGTTATTTGAAAATCCTAACCCCTAAATTTGTTGTTTTTTTATTGTCGTGTTTCTAAAGGGAAGATCACTATGTGTTGTACCCGTATTTCACATGTATATAGATTTGATATTCATTTGAAATGTGACAAATAAAATTTTGCAATACACTCAAGTATGAATTGTACAGCATTTACTTCGACAGCTCAACAAATTAGTGCTCTGACATCAACTAAATATACACATATAGCTTGAATACTATATATGACATATTTTGTGCATTTTTACAGTGCTTTTTCATGCGAATCCTCTGCACAATTATATGTGTGACAAACTGTACTGGAGGGGACATTTTTTTAACGGTTGAAATAACAACATCAAAAGTGCTATAAATGCATACTTTAGATCAGTAAAACATGATATGTTGCTCAACATTTCATATTCTAATTTTGCTCCAATATATATTGTTATATGACTGTAATTGACCGTAGTCCATGAGAAGGACACTAAATGCTGTTGTGGAGCGATGTATGTTTGTGGCTGAGCATCTTGGACAACTGTGTATTGTAGTAAAGTGGATCAAGCCTTGTATTACAAGTTACTGCAGCTGAAGTGGTTTCAGAATACGAATTAAAATTAATTCCACAATTCAGAGGATTACACATATCTCTTAGCTTATTAAATGTGATAGGGAAACATATCGAATGTTGTGCTTTAGCGGATGTCTGGGTAGAGAGTGACGTCCCAGATCCAAACTCATGTGACCAAGTCATAGCAGGCAAGAGCCACAAACGAGCAATACGTGCTAACAAGTTAATATTGCAAGCTCTGTGGCGACTCTAGCTCCCTCAATTAATGAAGTGTATTGCTGATTGTGACTCAACACTTGATGTAAATCTAGGGAATTTTTTTTTAAATGAATAGACTGGTGACTTTGTACATCTCATATCAGCACTGAAAACGGACCAATTTCTGGACATAAAAACAGTTCCTTCAAAAAATGAAGCAGAATCCATATTTTGCCTTTTGGTAGATCTACATAGAGTTAGTCATACTGCTACTCACTTTTATCAGAGCTCACTGGGATGGTGTGTGGGATCTGCACCTAATCGCATTCCCCTCAACGATTTCAATTTTCATGACATATGTCATGACTATCGGACCGGTCGCTGTAATTAGCAGACATGCCATCCCTGCCACAACTAGTGAATTAATAGGATATTTCGTGGCGAAGAGCTCGTCTTCCATATTCAACCAGGTAGAACGTGATCACAGCAATAGTGGCTGAATGCTACGGGTAAATTTGGGGGTGGTATAGTTGGCATAACAAAGACAACATATGCTTTGAGTCGCTGGGCACTTTCATACAATACGTGATCACATATTGCAGCAGACACCAGGGGCTTATTTTATCATGACAATTACATAGTGCATAGTGAATAATTATGTAGTGAGACGCAAATATAGAGATGATGATCACGAAGTTTCTCTGGTCAACTGTTTCAAATGGTTTAAAGAATCATTCAGCTTCAAAACGCGCATGCCTGGGACGGTCAAGTGTAGGCCAGCAGTAGCCTATTGAGTACAGATTGACGGCATTAATATAGCCACTGAACTGATTACAAGATACTACTCAAACGAGACATTGATCCAATGCTGTTTTAATGTTAGGCCAACGTCTGCGACGCTGGCCCAACATTAAACCAACATTAGATAAATGTACAATGTTTGAGAGAAAGTCCTCCTGCCCAGCAAACGCAAGACATTTGTATGACATTTATGCAATGTCGGCCCAACGTCTTCGACGTTGATCCAACATAAAGTCATACAAATGTTTTGTGTTTACTGGGTGACAATACAAACTTGGGGGTCAAGCAGTTTCCAAATCCCCGCAGTAATACAGTCAGTTTGTTTGCAAGTAGGCGACCAAGTAGGGGCAAAAGACAAGGGCTTTGAATTATTACCTCATAGATGTCGCTCAAGTATATATGAACTTGCTGTGATTTGAGAACTTGCTCTTAATGAGGCTTTGGGTATGAAACGCATATTTAGTATTATTATGGAATAGGGCCTTGGCTTACCCACGGGCACTATTGCCTTCTGGGGGACCCTTGTCCCGCGAATTTTGACAGTTGACTACACCTTTAATGTATTATTAAGCGAGCAGAGCAACTGTACACTCCAGAATATAGCAACAAAGGACCTGGCAAACAATGCTATCCAGGAATAGGTTACGCTTGAATACTGAGCCAAGGGGGAGGGGCAGTTTATGTTAGAATGTTTTGCGGTTGAAAACATGATTTGCGTAATTGCACATGAGGTCACTAGTTATAAGTTTTGTAGTCCCATTATGCTTTGAGTCGCTGGGCACTTTCATACAATACGTGATCACATATTGCAGCAGACACCAGGGGCTTATTTTATCAAACACATGACAATTACATAGTGCATAGTGAATAATTATGTAGTGAGACGCAAATAAATAGATGATGATCACGAAGTTTCTCTGGTCAACTGTTTCAAACGGTTTAATGTATTATTAAGCGAGCAGAGCAACTGTACACTCCAGAATATAGCAACAAAGGACCTGGCTAACAATGCTATCCAGGAATAGGTAACGCTTGAATACTCAGCCAAGGGGAAGGGGCAGTTTATGTTAGAATGTTTTGCGGGTGAAAACATGATTTGCGTAATTGCACATGAGGTCACTAGTTATAAGTTTTGTAGTCCCATTACGTACAACAATCCTTCAACCTCCTGTTCCATGTATGAAGTATGGATGAAAACCAAAGGTAAAAAACAGCATAATTAACATACCAGATAGATCAGCGTTGACATTGTTGGCATGTCTAGGGGATTCACCTTCAGGCATGCCCGCAGGTCCTGTGTTATAAAAGATTTTATCAAAGCGGAGAATCATAAAAATCGCATTTTACCGCTAAAATAGGCCAGAAGTGGGTATGGGTTTAAAATGCATATAAAATACTTGAAAAGTTAAATTTCAGTTTGGAAACACCTCAATATGGTATCTTGCTTGTACTAAAAATGTTTAGCGACATCATAGTTTCTAGTTTGACTTTTATGCAATGTATGTGTCTCTTCTACGATTAAAAATGATTACAGTATGACTGTATATAAAAATGATATTACAGTGTTCGTTTATTTTCTATGTCGTATCATGTACAAAACTACAAAGAATATATGTATTAAATCACTTTTTATATTTTTTGATGGAAATGCTACATTTTCAAAATACTATAATTGAACTGTCTGGTTATCAAAAT
The DNA here is from genome assembly GCA_964017125.1 of Flabesymbios commensalis. Lineage (NCBI taxonomy): Eukaryota > Metazoa > Annelida > Polychaeta > Terebellida > Flabelligeridae > Flabesymbios > Flabesymbios commensalis. The sequence continues at coordinate 17,569,729 of OZ024918.1, read as the reverse complement.
GTGGGTGTATACACTAACATCATTAGCCTATGTCAAATAGAAATTAATAAATCGCTAATTTCATTTTATTTTTGTGGCGGACATTTTGAATTGACATTTTGATCCATTTTTGAGTAGAATTCAGCTTGATAACAAGCACATTGGAATTGAACGACAGGTCAAAAACCATAAATATACATTTGTTAAAATCTTTTACCCCAAAATACTTCTGGCACTTGGAAAAAAAAAAATTCACACATTGGTTCTAGTCTGTATTATAAATCCCAGGAACCACGAAATGCTCACCTGATATCGGGGTAATTTGAGGCCAGCTTTGTAGACGGTAGCCCAACAATAGGCCATCATTCGATGAACCCAGCAAACAATAAACATAATTATGTATAATATTTGTACAATGTTGGACTAACGTCGAAGACGTTGGGCCGACGTTGTACAAATGTTATACAAATGTTTTGTGTTTACTGAGAACGCACAGTGTTTGCTGAGATGCAAGTAATATATTTTTCCCAACACACTCTTAACATATCAAGCAAACTTTGTAAGAGTAGCGAGATACTTCAAGTGACTGAACTATGTCTTTAAGTAGGTGTTCGAAGGTCACCGGGGAAGTAATAATATAGGCCATTAGGTCCTCTCGGCTACTACTCATTCATATTAATTGTTTCAAGTGGCCACAGCTGCCATGTGGTGGTTATGAAGAGTTTTTTTAATACATGTACCGCACTCTCAACATATTTATATATTCATTTCCGACAAGTTATCTAGTAATGACAACATATTATGAATCCATATGATCACCAGGGAATATGACATTATAGTATCAAGATATGTCAATATATCTGCATTACTCAATTCATTATATTATATGTTATTTGCAGCAGTCCGGGTATGGCTTTATAATGTCACGTAATATGACACTTTATTATCCGTTTATTGCATTGAGATATTAACATTAAGAAATTGTAATGCTATTATTACTGACATAATTTAGCATAATGAACTAAATATTAAGATTATTACGATTATATGACATGTTATTGAACAAATTGGGATATGCCATTATAATTTCGGAAGATGGCAATAGTATATCAAGATATATCATCACTGATATTAATATCTGGAAGTCATGTTTTGAAATTAGTTACATATATACCAAGTAAAGGTAAAATATGAGCAACAGATGTTTTTGGGGGAGTTGGGGGTAGTTGTAGCAAAATCAAGAGTTAACTTATAGACCGGGGGGGAGCAGAATCAACCTGTTGATCAGGTGACTGTCGCTGCATTACCGAAATATGGTAAAAAGTATACCTAATATGTGAGATTGTTGTCCGATTTTGAGAAATCGACTGTTTTACACATTTTTGCCCACGGAGTAGTCAGAGTGACAATTACACAAGAGAGCTTTAAGCTAGTATTTTAAACATTAAGTTTACCTATTTTTTATTGTTTTTTAGTAAATAGGCAAAGATACTTTCTGCTGACTTTCGTATGTTCTAAATGTTTTGTATGTTCTAAATGTTTAGATTTGTCTCAAACATGTTTTAGAACTATTGTTGACTGAGAATAAGCCCATTCGGATTAAAATAATGAGCTATTTGAACATATTGCACACTTTTTTGGTTGGACGTGAAATTCGCACACTTTTCTTCCGGCTCAGGTAAATGAACCTTGTCTCACATTTTTGCCCAAATGAAAAAAATGTATAAATATCTTTGATATAAATTGAAAGTCACTAACAAGGGCTTTAACGTGGATACATAATATTTTATTTATGCTAAATACAAAATGTACAGCAAAGCGCTTTTTTGTATTTTATCCCTTCATTTTAACATTTTTTAGTGAATACCAACAGGATTTCATATAAATAGTTTGTTATTACTTTTACATTCGCCATTTTTCAAAATTGATCTTTATTGGCCACTGAAGAAGTGATCACAGCCATTCTAAAATGCATCTTGGCCACTAACACTAACAATATTATGTCAGCCTCTAAAAATGTGACCTCGGTCACTACAAAATGATATTGACCACTAAAGAAGCCATCACAGCCCCCTAAACTTATCTCAGACACCACAAAGGTGATCTTGAACACAAACAAACTGATCTAGGCCACTGAAGAAGTGATCACATCCACTTTACAAGTTATTTTAGCCACCACAAAACGCATCTTGGCCACAAAAAAACTGATCTTGTACATTGAATAAGTGTTCGCAGCAACTTTAAAAGTTATCTCATCTCAGTCACTACAAAGGTGATCTTGTTCACTAAAAAACTGATGTCGCCAATAAAAAAGTTATCTCGGTCACTACAAAAGTAATCTTAGCCACTGACAAAGTGATCACATCCACTACAAAAGTGATTTTGACCACTAAAGAATAGACAATATACAATATTTCATTAACCGATCAGCTATTACAATGTACAGCATTGTTATGATGCAATATAAAAACTACTTTAAAAACATATTTTTAAAAACTTAGGCACTCAGATAGTTGACGGAACGCGGGCAGACGAAATGAGTCAATTTGCAATAAATTCCATGAAACATATTTCGTCGCCAACATTTTATGTCAGTTAAAATGTGGTCGAATTCTTGTCAGTGACTTATTTGGTGAATAGGAAAAAGTCCTTTTATATAATATATCACACTGTTCTACCTCAATTTTGATCAGCGACTAATTTGGTGATTAATATGGCAAATTATATGTTTAAGTTTATGTGGCTATTTTTTTTTAGTATGACCTCTAATATTACTTATGATTAAGCATAATATGCTGGCTATCTATTGTAAGCATGACTCTAGAATATTCGACATTTTAATTTTTTTATTCATTTAAATAATTGATGCTAGGTTATTACTGCAGTAATTTTGTTTGTTATATTTTGTTCTTTATACTTTATAACTAGTTTACTGCATAGGGTGATATTTACAGCTTTTGGTTGCTTTGTTTGGTTGCTTACAGGATATATGAGGACAAGCAATTATGTTAAGTAGCTCAGTAACCATAAGTTTTATATTTTTTTATATTTGTATTGTTAATAGTTCAAATTGAACTATTTATTTTTGTATGAACAAGCTCATAAGTATTAGCAGTGCATACTCTGAACAGCTTCAAGTTGACATTCTAAATTTGTTAAGGTTCAGTTTACTATATTTTCTAGTCATTTAAACAAAAATAAAGACAGTTGTGTTTTAATTGTCTGCTATAGACACTAAAAGTACAATTCAAAGCTAAGGTTAATATACCATTTTAACTATTATAGGTAATCATGAAACAAAAAATAATGTATACCCAAATTTAAAACCATAAAATGAGATACGGTGGATTTCAAGAGACATACGTAAACCAAACGTGTATTATAATTAAGTTTAGTTAATTTAATTTCTTTTCATTATTTGTATTGCAAATAAGCTTATTTCAAGTCAATAATAATGCTAGAATAACTTTGATATCATTATAAACATTTATATCATTAAATATAAGCTGAGGGAAATGTGCTTTTGCTATTCAAAAACAAACTGTGAAAAAATGTCCAAATTCAGATATAAAATACAAACTTACAAATATGTTTATGTATTTTTCTTTAACGGGCAAAAATCTGAGATACAATCAACTTTCCCGAGCCAAAAATAAAAGCGTACAAATTTTACGTCCAACAAAAAAACCTTGTTATATGTTCACATAACTCGTTATTTTTAATCCAATTGCGTTTATTTTTACAGTAGTTCTAGAATATGTTTTAATCAAAAATAAACATTTAGACCATACAAAATCAGCTGAGTATTTTGACTATTTACTGAAAGAGTGTTAAAAATAGGTAAGGATTACCATAGGCCTTCAAACGTAAAGCTCTCATGTGCATTTATCAATGATCGGACACAAAATATCAATGTGAACGCCTGCATCAGTAGCTTTTTATTGATATTAAATATATTTATATATCCCAAAATGTAACTATTCAATGTGTGAAAATGTGTAATACGTCGATTTCCCAAAATCGGACCAATATCGCAAATAGGTCGCGTACATTGTTGGCCATATTTCAGTAAAACGACAGTTGCCTGATCGACAGGTTGATTCTGGCCCCTGAGTAGTCCAACTATGTGAAAATATTAGTGGCTTAAATCCCCCTTCCAGGTGACACTTTACCCCCCATCTGCGCCAAGACTACTAATGCTAATGTGTTTGTTTTTTCAGATATGCCACTACAGGCGGGCATGTGGTGGGAATCCTATGAACTAAATACCATATGCTTGAAAAACAAACGAGACGTTACTAATGTAACATATGTGTTCGAAAATGTTACACGTTTGCCATGGTTTCCACAAGTCATGCAGGTAGGTTTCCGTCAATATCATATTCTATTAGTAGTCCGGGAGCCCATTAAGGTTTATTTAGCATTGCCAGTACAAAAGTACATGTATATCACGTGTAGAACAGTTCGTCAGCACCCCGATTCTTAAGTGTCACAGCTTGTGCCAATGATAAATGAATTAAAGGTGATCTATCTCCCCTTATATAGTATGAATAAATTTGTGCCAAATAAATCAAAGTTGCCACAAGATGGGGCACAAATGTTTCCTTATATGCGGTGGTTGGCTATCATGTGACCCTCTCAGAAGGTCACATAATAGCCAATCACCCCATATATCGACACAATTATTCATACCATATAAGGGATGATAGATCACTTTAAGTCTTGACTTACATAATTATACGTCATCGTGTTGCATACACTGTGTAGGTTCTGGAGCGTGACAGCGAAAACGCGCACAGCGCATTTTCTGCCATTTCAAATAGTTTGGTGGTCAGTAAATCCCTCTATATCACTCTAACTAGAGGAATATTCAACCCTTTTAACCCAAGAAGCTTTTTTAGCGAATACCTCTATTAGTGTACCCTTTAGTGCTCATTTACTATAGGGGTATAAGCAGATCTGGAAAGGATCCTGTAATTTTGCACACATATCGTCTAAACAAGATCTGATGTAGGGGCGATGTTCCATTTTTCTCCTTGATTGGCTTATTTGTCGGCCATGAAAAACTATAGAAAATATGGGGTTTTCTTAACATTTTGGTGGCCATTTTGTGTTTTGCTATTTGGAAGGTGAAAGTTATCCGACAGATTCGCATTCAGCACAGATAAATTATGTAAAAGAAGTCAATACAAAAGTATACACTAAAATCCCGAGCAAAGTTTCATGTTTCAGATTTCAACCCAGGCTAAATAGACTTATCTTCATAAAAGGTTGCAATATCCTCTCATTAAAATATGTATGACACTTATAAATATAAATAACACACATTTTTAAGCATACACATACATGTATCTGGGTTCAGAAAACCTAAGCCAGATATGAATATGTCCAATAACTATCATTTATTATGTTGTGTTTAACGACCATGTTGACTACTTTGTTTTGCTGCTCCTTATGATTATTTTATAATAAAAAACATATGGAGAGACGACTATTTACTCTACTGCAATGAGTGATTTATTATCAGAACGGGAATTTAATTATCTGTTATATGGTATATTGTGCAGATCGGTTAAACAGAGCATCAGCGACAGACGCTTACGTAACTCTACCCCCTAATTCCAGGTTTGGGGGCACCCCCATAAAAACGGTCAAAATATAAAATTAGTCTCCCTTTTTTACTGCTAACATCTCATTTTATGTTTTGTACATATCAAAGCTTAAAATAAAGTTGGTGTGGGTGAGAGTGAGGTTGCATGGTGACCGATTCTGGCCCATAGACTTATAGGTATATTGAAAACTTTGCAATAGTTGACCTTAAAATGACCTCTAGCGGGCAGTAAAAATGTTATTTCAATTTTGTTTCAAATTTGATGGCATTTCCTAAACAATTTCGGTCATTTTGATGTGTTACACGACTAGTAAGATATGTGTTTTAAAAAAATAAATAAATACATAAATGAGATATAGGGGTCGCGACCTCTAGGGGTCGAAAAATGACCTTGAGGTGACCTAAAAAAATGACACCTTTTTTGGTTTAAATCAGCATAAAATTCTGAACAAGAAAAACGTAGGTGACAAGAATTAACATGAGATTCCCACGGAATTACATATGACCCTACACTACATACTTCATTGCATAGCCAAATTGCTACTGGTCGCCAAATATAAAGTCTTCTGCTTAAATGATTAAATAGTGTTCAGCGTAATCTGGAAGTTGTTTAAAAATGGATTCACTGACCATCCAACATAAATGAAATTGATGTTTTACAAAAAATGCAGCTAAAATCAACCAATTTACAGAATTTACTAAAGCTGGCTATAGGATGGCGGCCATCTTGGATTTCATCTTTAATAATGAAACTCAAAATAATAGACAAATGAGCGTGTCATATAACCATAGGTATTGTAATTACACCAACTGATGACCAATAACAATGATTGAAGTATTTCGTAAGTACAGCATTCGACATTTAGGAACGGCATATTGTAAGGTCTACCAGCAGCCACCGTGTCTGTCCTATGGGTTTGTTAATGGACTCGTAATGCTCATTAACCTCTAATTGGGGCCGTAATTAAGGAGGCTATGACAATAATTCGTCCCCTTGAATATGAAAGGTTATCTGCCACTTTGTAAACTGCCTGCGACACTTAATAATTGCCTTTTTTTGGTCTTGGCGGTGATGTACTTCAAGACTCGCAATGCTCAATAAACCCTTCTATGCTCAAGGACTAAAGCAAGTAATCCAATATTTCAACCAGAATCGTGTTCCGCTATTATGACCAACGACGTTAAATATGTGGCTATTACTGAAAAGTGAGCCGAAAAATACCAATTTCAGACGTTTATTCAGGGTTGATCAATATGTCGTAGACGGTGGACTAAGTTTAAACAACAAATTTTGCACGTCGTCTGTTTCTCATGTTGAATGCACTTATGTGGTTAATCGTTGTCCTTAACCCTTCAGCCGCCAAATAATTCAATTGAAATTTTCACCCACTTGAAGTTGTGTCTCGCTGACGCGATCCACAACTTCAAGTGAGCGAAAATTATTCAGATCTGACAAAATGGAAGTCAACGAATTTTAAATCTTGCTGATTAATGTCACTTTTTATCTTTAACAGGTTTAAAAGCTGATATGTAATGTGCTAATAAAAGATATAAAAAACGAATATGGACTGCACCGGCGGTTAAAGGGTTAACTCGGGATAAACAATATAGATCCTAGCAACGATAACGATAACGATAACGATCTTTTTTATTATAGTGACCTGTGTTACAATGATTTTGTTACATCAAGCATAAATTAAACAGTTTTAACACCCAGCCCAATGGGCTTATAAGTCACTTTAAAATATAATTATAACTTTGTGTACCTGTAAAAAAATACAGATTTGGCAACACACTGGGACGCAGTAGCAATACCCCGCGCCTCAGCGTATTGATATAATATTTCATATAGACATATATATAGTATATATATATACAATATTACATTGCTATTATAAATTTTATAAACATGAAAATTCGTAATCAATATAATCTGTTGAACATTTTATGAAACATACAGTGCTTCTCGGCGTTTTTGAAATGCTTTATGTATATATTTAGCCAGTGGACGGACGGCCTGCTGCATAAGAGCATTTAGCTTTGTTACATTATCACCTACTAAATTGGACAAATATATCTCTAATAAATTCTGCCTCTCTATATTGTATTTCGGGCAATGTAAAATAAAATGAAACTCATCTTCTACAGACTCTTGGTCACAAAACATACATTTTCTCTCACTGAGTGGCTCATTTTTGAAACGACCTGTCTCGACTCTTAGAGGAAGAATACCACACCTAAATTGGGCTAAATAAGATCTTTCCTGACGTGAAAGATTAAAAGCTATGTAATTCTCAAGCCCGTAATTAGTTTTAAATTCTCTATAAATACTTAGTTTTGGTTTACTCATTACACTTGCATGCCAGGTTTCTGCATAATTATTAAACAGAATATTCCTAGCGTAACTAATATCACACACTTGAACATTATTATAAATATCGAGCTCCCCCATAGATTCAAATATACGGCGAACCTGTGTGGGCCAATCATTTGCCTTGGGATTTGAATAATTGCACAAAAATATTTTCTTTGCCAGTCTGCTATTATCCATTAAAATTAGACGGTTCCACAGTCGAATGATTTCCAATTTATGACGATAATATGTTGGCAACCATCCAACATCACCTTCTATGGCGGGAATAGGCGCAAACTTATGCACCCCCATATAGAATCGTAGAGCACGTTTTTGAACAGCTTCCGTTTTTGGGTATAGTTTATGGCCCCATACTCCAGCGCAATAATCAGTCACTGGTATAACCCCTGCATTATACAGAGAACTGAAGGTACTGAATCCCATATTTTTAATCGATTTAAATTTGCTGATAACCGAGCCTAAAGCTCTGCCTCCTGCAGCACCTAAAGTCTCAGGACAGGTATTGAAATCTAAATGTTCTTCAAGTATAACTCCAAGATACTTATAATGATCTTCATAATTTAACGGTGTTTCACCAAGATGAAATACATATTGTGACCTACACAAGTTTTTCTTCCTAAAATGCATGACTTTAGTTTTACTACAATTCACTTCCAGGCGCCATTTCCTACACCATTCATATACAATATTTAACATATTCTGCATATCATCTTCAGACTCTGATAACAGTGCTATATCATCTGCATACAATAGTATCGGAACTTTATCATTACCCACAGATATACCATAACCAGCAGCCTTTATTTCTTTAGCTAAATCATTTTTAAAAAGAGAGAAAAGTGTGGGAGAGAGTGTAACCCCCTGTCTCACTCCACTATTAATGGAAAACCAGTCAGTGTACAACTTATTTACTTTTACATTACTAATAGTGTCAGTGTACATTGATTTAACAGACCAATACATTTTGCCATCTATACCATTCTGTAGAAGTTTATAAAAAAGTGCTTCACGGTCTATCAAGTCGAAAGCTTTCTTAAAGTCAATAAATGTAGTGAAAGTCCCAGATTTTTTATATGCGTTTGTTTGCAGAATTGAAGTAAGAGAAAAAACATAGCAATATGTGATCTTTAAAAATAATTATATAAATACAATTATATTATAGCTTATCCTAAGCGCGTTCTCTTATCTATTTCTTTAAAACTATATCCTGTGATGAGGAGAGAATAGGAAATCTACATAATCATTAAACTTTTTTTATTGTTTCAGATTCAATATTTATATATCCAAAGCCAAGGTGAGGTAACGCTTGCTAGTCGGGGTAAAATGGGCAGTGCAAATTACGTGTATGGGACAAGGCAATTCCATACATACCGCGATGACGCTGGTATAGTAATGGTAGGTCAATCAATATGTATTTTAGCCCTAAAATTTGTCAAGGTCGTATATCAGCAGATACACCCATGTCACCCATGTCAATTAACACATACACCCATGTTACCCATGTCAATCAACACATACACCCATCTCAACCATGGCAATCAACACATACACCCATGTTACCCATGTCAATCAACACATACACCCATGTCACCCATGTCAATCAACACATACACCCATGTTACCCATGTCAACCAACACATACACCCATGTCACCCATGGCAATCAACGCATACACCCATGTCACCCATGGCAATCAACACATACACCCATGTTACCCATGTCAACCAACACATACACCCATGTCACTCCCATCAACCCATACACCCATGTCACTCACACCAATCAACACATACACTCATGTTACTATCATCAATCAACACATACACCAATGTCACTCACATAAACACATACACCCATGTCACTCACATCAACACATACACCCATGTCACTCACACCAATCAACATATACACTCAAGTTACTATCATCAATCAACACATACACCCATGTCACTCACACCAAACAACACATACACTCATGTTACTATCATCAATCAACCCATACACCCATGTCACTCACATAAACACATACACCCATGTCACTAACATCAACACATACACCCATGTCACCCACACCAATCAACATATACACTCAAGTTACTATCATCAATCAACACATACACCCATGTCACTCACATAAACACATACACTCATGTCACTCACATCAACACATACACCCATGTCACCCACACCAATCAACATATACACTCAAGTTACTATCATCAATCAACACATACACCCATGTCACTCACACCAAACAACACATACACTCATGTTACTATCATCAATCAACACATACACCCATGTCACTCACATAAACACATACACCCATGCCACTCACATCAACACATACACCCATGTCACTCACACCAATCAACATATACACTCAAGTTACTATCATCAATCAACACATACACCCATGTCACTCACACCAAACAACACATACACTCATGTTACTATCATCAATCAAACCATACACCCATGTCACTCACATAAACACATACACCCATGTCACTAACATCAACACATACACCCATGTCACCCACACCAATCAACATATACACTCAAGTTACTATCATCAATCAACACATACACCCATGTCACTCACATAAACACATACACTCATGTCACTCACATCAACACATACACCCATGTCACCCACACCAATCAACATATGCACTCAAGTTACTACTATCAATCAACACATACACCCATGTCACTCACACCAAACAACACATACACTCATGTTACTATCATCAATCAACACATACACCCATGTCACTCACATAAACACATACACCCATGCCACTCACATCAACACATACACCCATGTCACTCACACCCATGTCACTCAACATATACACTCAAGTTACTATCATCAATCAACACATACACCTATGTCACTCACACCAAACAACACATACACTCATGTTACTATCATCAATCAACCCATACACCCATGTCACTCACATAAACACATACACCCATGTCACTCACATCAACACATACACCCATGTCACTCACACCAATCAACATATACACTCAAGCTACTATCATCAATCAACACATACATCCATGTCACTCACACCAATCAACACATACACTCATGCTACTATCATCAATCAACCCATACACCCATGTCACTCACATAAACACATACACACATGTCACTCACATCAACACATACACCCATGTCACTCACACCAATCAACACATACACTCATGTTACTATCATCAATCAACACATACACCCATGTCACTCACATAAACACATACACCCATGTCACTCACATCAACACATACACCCATGTCACTCACACCAATCAACACATTGACCTAGTGTTGGGCCAACGTCTTGTTCATAATGCGAACTAATATCGCTGGCCCGGCGTTGAACCAGCGCTGTGGTCCTATTGCAGTACAAGGGCGGTCAGTGATTGTTTGGAGATGGGTCTTAGTACAGGTAGCGTAATAACGGAGAATGTTGGTCTTCCGCACATAGACTAGGCAGAATCTGATGAAATGTGCTTATAAAAATCATGGAGGCATTTTGTGTTTACGACTGGCAAACATGTTTTCTAGATGTATTAATATGTCCTAAATCCAAATATGGTGTTTGCCAGGCTAAATTTTCAACGATTAATCCTGTAATGGTAAATTCCAAAATGGCCGCCACCGAAATAACTAAAATCTAATAATTGTCATATCTTTGGAACAAACCATGATAAAAACACAAATAAAACATGAATTAATACATTGTTGGACACAAGGAATCCATTGATACCATTACTTAGTTGATAAAATGTAATCAAATTAACATAGGAACCATATGTCCACTACATTGGCTCGTTTTTAATAAATAAGGTAATATAAAAAGAGAACATTTCAAATAATTATATATATATTTGATAAAAGACACACCAACTACATCCATGAGTTTAAAACATCCATGAGTTTATAACAAAATTAAAAGCCTGATTCAATAGCTCAAATATAAAGAAACAAAATTTCTGATTTAAATCCTACTGTATGTTAAAGCGAGGGTTATTGTAGTTTATGGAAGTACTGCGAGTAGAACTTATCAGGACAATGTCTGAGACAAGGAATCCTGTGATGCCAATACTTATTTGATAAAATGTAAACAAATCAACATAGGAGTCATATTTGAACTAAATTGGTTCGTAATTTCTATAAAGAATACAAACATGAGGTCATTTAGCCAATAGAAAAGCGTGTGCGTATCCATAAATCTCATAATAGCTATACAAATTAACCACGATCCCGAAAGAGAAAACATCCCATAATTAGGACAGCTTATTGTATATACAAGAGTATAATAAAACGCAGTATAACTTATTTGTGCATGTTCAACTTAATCACTGTCTTGTATGATATTTCAGCATTCATCCTTATATATACATGGCAAGCGCATTTGTCTGCAACTGCAAAGCTTGATATAGCTAAACCTGGAAAAGGCAATTGAACGCAATTATATTGAGGGAACCTGTTGCTTAAATTTAAATACTTTAATTGAAATCGGACATGACAATTTCGTTCAACTTTTTTGTTGAACGAAATTGTCATGGACGGTTCCCATCAAAGTGTTTAAATTTAGGCAAAAGGTTCCCTCAATATAATTGAGTTCAATTGACTTATCGGTAAAACCACGTGACATGATTTCGGAGCATGCTCTGGTGATAGGTGGGAGAGAAAGCAAGTGTGGCACTAAATGACTATCCGTGCGTTTCCACCCCATATCGGTTACCACTGAAAGAATAGGAGATGAGCAATTCGCTTGGTTCCACACTCTTGATTGGTAATGGGCCCATCTGATGAGTAACTGTGCTGCATCTGATGTTCGCAGTAGTTTATCCTGTGCTTGTCCCATACAGAACAGCTTCACTCTGGTTGCATCATGTTCATCACACATATTTCCATCAGGAACTCATATATGGTACAGATCTAGCTATACCAAAATCAGTTGTGATGATAGTGGAACACATGTTGTTTTCTTATTATGACCAGCAAATTGTATCGAATGGTATTTTTCTCCAAATTTCATGCACTGGGATATATCTAGGATGCTTAGATGTTCCTGCGTTAATTAATAGAGATAAGCATCCTATTTGCAGTAGGACAAGGACATTCTGTATCACGTACTGACACCACCATTGATTCCACGAGAACATGAATACAATGCAATATTAGGTGTGGCTGTCCGCTTCCTCGTGGTCAGCTTTAAGTCTTGACAAAGTTGGGCTGGACCACTTTACAGTAGTCGCTTCAACGAATCCACCAGCAACCACAATTACTTTTTCTGCTGGGCTGTGTCCAATGAGGTAGTTAGTAGCAGAAAGCGATTTATTGTTCATAGTCTTCAAGTGTCATGAAATTAGATCAATCAGACGGAAGAGGACCAATTCATTTTCAATCTGTCGTCTGACTGGTCGATGACCTTTCTTACGTTTGGTTCTTCTTCCTTTTTTGATGGACTCGCTTCTATGACAATCAAATGTTACATCAATCCCAATGATGGTGGCCCCCATCTTGTACACAGTATTGGCAAATGTTCTTGCAGAGTCTTCAGAAGTTTTGGTATTTGGGGGTTTGACAAGAGCCCTCAACAGCGTTTGAGCATTAATCAATAGACAGCTTGGTCCAGGGAACCAGTTGTTGGTGTTGCTACATCCTGTGTCAATACGCCGGCTAACAAAAACTTGTTTGCTGAATGCAGGATGCCCCTGGTTTTAGCAAGTGATAGTGAAACCGACATCAACTCATGCTGCAGAATCTTAATTGTTAAGGTTGACCTCATGCCATACCATATAAGCAGTCATAAGCCTTATGTAAAATAAGCAATATGGTTCTGTCCACCTTAATAGTGTTTTGCTGGCTTTGGACGTTTTGCACAATAATAATTGTGTAAAGCGAAGCAAATGTTGCGGCCTAATTCATATGAATGGGGGCTTTAATACTGTGTTCACTTTTTGCACTATGCTGCGATTCCTGGAGGTAGCAATGACAACATCCTTGTTCATCATATTCTGCGGGGTTTGTGATTTCTTATGAAACACTCCGTGTTACTAGTCTGCCTTCTTCACTGTCACCCTTTGACCTCTGACCTGTGGCGGCCTCATTGTGTGTGTAGTCATCATCATCATTATCATATTCCTCCTCATCGATTGCATGGACATTATTCCCTGTGCAATGTCGTCAGTGTCAAAGGGAGTTCCAATGGAAGATAGCTCTGTTCTTAACTCCTCATGCACACTATCCAGGTGATCATTCAGTCGTGGAAGCAATATTTGTCAAAGAGTTTATGCGTTCTCATTGAACGTACATATAGCCTTTAACTGTCATCACTTTCTGAGAAGTATTACCCACAATATCACATTCCATCCACAGCTCACACGAGCAACATTCATTCATGTGGTAGCCCGAAAATTCCAAGAAAGTTTATTCCTATAATTATGCAGCCCACCGGGGCTGGGCATCAATACATCCACTGATCATCAGCTTTAGATACAGTGCCTCATCGACTGTTAGAACATGTTCCTGCTGCAGTGATTCTGCTACACGCCCATGACAACAGTGTTCAGTTTATCCAGCTTATGTGCTGGAGCTCGCTTCGGTTCCCGATCCCGGCGGTTTGAAAGAAACTAAAAATGTTTCTTCCCCATCCACGTGTGAAAGTCAGTATTGTGGGGAGCCTCCGTGACCGAGAGGTAGCGTGCTCGGCCTCAGACCGTCAGGGCTTGTATTTCGAATCCCGTGTCTGGAGGACAGTGTCATCTCAATCATCTCACCATCCTCAGGAGGTTCTCCTGGCCCAGTTTAGCCTATATGTGCACAAAGGTGGCCTAAAGCCCGATTCATTTAATTTGCTGACCTGGAGCTGACCTGCTAATTGAACGAAGTCCATAAAGCCATTTGATTTTGAGACGATCGGCTCATTGTAACGCCCATGTGCTTCCCAATGAATGTTAATGGCTGGTGGACATTCATCATTGAATGAGTAAACCAATCTGCTCTGTAATCTTCAGTAAATGGACATACTGGCAGTATGTCATTCATTACATCTGGGATGCATAATTATCGTTCAGTCGACACCTTGCTACCATCCAATATATTCGCTTTGGATGGACCTATTTGCCATGATGTAACCTGTGTAGCATGTGTGTGGATCAAGAATACTGACAGAATTGTTTTGTGAACCTACAAGCTATCGCGTCATTCATGTGCACATTACTATGCACTTGCATATACCATAAGCTGTCCAAATTATGGGGTATGCCTCATGTTTTCTGGATCGTGTATTTTTGTACAGTGATTGTGAGGTTTACGGATACGCACACGTTTTTATAGTTGATAAAATGTCCTCATGTTTGTATTGTTTATAAAAATAACGAGCCAATTCAGTTCAAATATGACTCCTATGTTGATTTGTTTACATGTTATCAAATAAGTGATGGTATAACAGGATTCCTTGTCTTAGACAGCTCTACTCGCAGTACTTACACAAACTACACTAACCCTCGCAGTAACATAATTATAGTAGGATTTACATCAGTTAATTTGTTTCTTGATATTCGAGTTCTTGAATCAAGCAATTGATTTTTCTTTATAAAATGAAAGTATATTAAACTCATGTATGTTAGTGGTGTGTCTATTATAAAAATAATAAATAATCTTTAATTGTTTGAAATATTATCTTGTTTGTATTATCGTATTAGCGAAAAACGAGCAAATTTAGTTCAGATATGATTCATATGTTAATTTAATTACATCTTATCAACTAAGTAATGGTATCAATGGATTCCTTGTGTCAAACAATGTATTAAGGGGACCCCTTGGGATGAGACATTTTCAATGTTGTCAATTTTGAAAATTTAACTTATATGAAGCTATATAGCCTACTGATCTGAACTAAAAATACAAAAAAGTCAAAAAACAATTTAAAAGCACCGAAAAAGAGTGAAATAGTTAAATTTCCAGGTCGTATATTGCCATGTAAACAAAACAAGTCAGCAATATACAGAACTTTACAACACATATTCCCACGTCTTGGACTTGGAGATGAAAGCAATCGCCGCTAATTGGTGTCTGATTGGTGTCTTATAGTCAGGACATGAAGTGATACACCTGCAACACTGACTGTCTGCCCAACGCTGGGCCGACGGCATCAACATATGGCTCAATGCTGTGGGAACATTTAACCGTCCTTTAGCAAGTGTTTAGGTGTACAAAAAGTTTGTTTGGGTTTTAAGCGGTTTCATAGAAATGTTGATAAAAAATATTTTTTTAAATCTAAAAATCCTGAAAAAAATAAAATCAAGATCTTGGGGATACACTACTTCATTACTAAACTAAAAACGAAAATTGATGTTATCCCAAGGGGCTGCTTTAATACATCTTTTATTCGTGTTTTTATCATTTTTGGTACCAAAGATATGACAATTGATATATTTTAGTTATTTCGGTGGCGGCCATTTTGGAATTTACTATTACAGTATTAATCGTTCAAATTCCAGCCTGGCAAACACCATATTTGGATTAAGAACATATTTATACATCTAGAACACATGTTTTCCAGCCGTAAACACAAAATGCCTCCACCATTAACATTTTTTCAAATTCTACCTAGTCTAACAATCGTTGGTGCGACGCTGGGCCAGTATCTGGAGATGGTGGACCAGAGTTGTATAACACGGGACACCGGAGCATTAATGTGGGCTGTATTCAGGTGGTGCAATAATTGGGCCAACACTGTGTCTTGCTTGTTGTAGTTGGCGCGATGCCGGACTAGCATCCTGAAGTGGTGGACCGGCCTCGTGCCAGCGTCTGGTTCAGATGAAAATGTGACATTTACTGATGAGAGGTGAAAGATGGTATACAGCCACTAGATTTGGGTGCGATACTTCTCTTTCACTTCTCACCGTTTCACAGTGATTATGACTTGGCTTAAAGGGACTGGCCCAGGCTAAAATCATAAAAAAATCGATGATTTTATTTTGGCTTTTTAATATGACCATATGATGTAGACATAGAACTGCAAAAGTTTTTTAGTTTTTCTGCTGCGCATCGACCAATTAGGCTAGATATAGAGAGGAAATTCCTGATTTATAATTATTGACAACCATGTCAAAAAATAGAAATACGGGAATTTCGTCTCTATAACTAGGCTAACTGGTGAATGCGCAGCAAAAATTTTTTTTTAACTTTTAAGAAGTTTTAAGAAGCCAAAATAAAATCACCGATTTTTTGATGATTTTAGTCTAGGGCAGTCCCTTTAAGAGCGGTAACTAGTTACTGAGTCGTGGCTAGTTACCGCTTTTTGCCTGGTGATAGTGGAGACTCTCTGAGCGTTGATGGCTTTGTGGGCGACCATGTGAGTGGACGCAGGTCATTGATTCGCTCAGGCGAGAATCAACAAATTCATTCAGCTTTTAGTGTGAGGCTGAAGGTTTGGAGTCACTGCTAAAGTCAAAACCCTAGCCGAGAGGGTTGTTTTCATTTTCTTGTATCTATTGTAAAGCAGCTGTCTGTCTTTTGTGTCTTAGTAAATGTGTATTCAGCTTCAAGTGTTATGGACTCTTGACTTGCGTCTCTGCCAAAGTTATCATGAATCCCCATGACTTTTAACAATGGCCATTAATTATAATTTACTAAGTCGTTCCCATTGGCCATGTTGACAGGCTTGTTTTGTTCTCCATTTCGATTATTTTGTAATAAAAAAATGTTTCAAGGTATTAGTAGAGATAGGCCTAACTGTTTGATCCACTGTACCATGCAATACATCACTGGAACAGAAATTTAATTGCCTTTTATATAATATATTGCATGTGCGTATACCTAAAAATGAGTGTTACTTATATGTATAAATGTCATATATATATACCTAATGGTTCGCTAAAAATTGGGTAGGTATACAAAAGTGACAAATTTTCAGCCCGCCCCCATTTCCGGCAATGTTATCAACCAGATTCTCTATATAGATACCATTGGGAATACCAGACATGTGGACAAATGTTGTATCGCCGGCTTAGGTACCTCAAAAATTTGGTCACTCTGATGCTCTACTATGTGTGTTCCACGTACAATACATTCTTGGGGTGACATGGCTTTTAGAAAAGCGGCTCATCTGCTCTGGAATACACTGCCACTAGATATCAAGTCATCACTGACCCTGTTTAAATCTATGCTGAAGACTCATCTTTAAAAAAAAAACTTTAACTTGTTTTTTACAGCGCTACGAGCAACGTTCTGTTGGAATAGCGCTTTAGAAGAAATACATATTAATAAATAATAAATGGGTATTCCCCGATCTAGGATTAACATGACCTGGGATTAACATCAACTGATGACATCGGAAGGGGGTTCCTCTATTGAGACCTGAGTGAAATGCACCGAGTCAACAGGCCCCTGTGACAACTAGCCCCCTCTTCCCCACATATCACTTATCTATATAGATACTATATTATGTTTATAAACATCTATGTAATTTCCCAAGGTTGTATCAAACTTGATTTTCAAAAATAAACGTTATGAATGTTCACCAATTACTAGCGATACGCCTCTCAGCGAGCCAGTGGTGTTTGTCAAGCCTTTGATATGTTTAGATATGTCAAGGAAAAAGAACGAAATTCGATAGATTCGTAGATCTGAATGTAGGAGGCGCGCAGCGCCGAGTATATCCAGATCTACGAATCTATCGTAATTGAGTTCTTTCTTCGACTTAAAATACACAAAATATGTACATGTGCTCTAAGAATTCATAGATAAAATAGTCAGTGTGGTTAAACAAGAAACATTAGGCATGTAGTGTCATGGTAAAACCTGCATAATAATCACTGTTCCCGCCCGGGCCAGTATGAAAAATAACAGTATATAAGTCCCTGGCGGGCCCCGGGCACTGTGGTCATGATCAAAACTAGTTTTACAGATACTCTACCGGAGCCCTGGCCGGTCCCGGCGGGCGCCAAGCCGGCTACGTGAAGAGACTTGTCCTCATTTCTCTGAAAACGTTACCGGGGTCCGGCCGGTGCTCGCAGGTATCCCTCAGGGGAGCCGGCCGGGGGCTGTAAGGTGTAAGGGATATCGGGCGGGCACCGGCAGGGTGACACCCTTTTAGTCAGAAGGCCCGTTAGTCAGAAGGCCCGTTAGGCAGAAGGCCTTTTAGTCAGAAGGCCCGTTAGTCAGAAGGCCTATTAGTCAGAAGGCCCGTTAGTCAGAAGGCCCGTTAGTCAGAAGGCCCGTTGGGCGAAAAATCAGTTAGGCTTTTTTTCCGAATGCCCGTTAGTCAGAATGTGTTCATTGGACAGTGAAAAATGCTAGGGGACGCCTTATTTGATATCTGGAGGGGGGGGGGGTGCTATTTTATTTTGACTAAAACGTTTGTTGGCCAGCTATTGATAACAAATTGTTGAGCGTTTTGCATAAAATAATTATTCAAAGATACTTTTAAAAAGCTGATAGAGTCCATGTTTAATAAATAATTTGAGGGAGAAAAATAGTGTTGAAAATTATGATGTGAAACATGTAATATACAGTACACCCCTATGCACAAACAGATTGCACAACTGAAAGTAAACCCTCTAGAACCCCATAGAGATCAAATATCGCGTCCCTAGGACATTATTATATACTTACGCTTATTAGTTGTTAATAAGTCGATATGATCTTGAACTTAAAAAATGTTTTCACTAGTGGTTCGTAGTTCTTACATTTATATTAACAACTACCATTATTGATTAGTGGTTGGTTGCTTAGTTTGATTATTTTCAGCAATGAGTTTGTTTTAATATTTTCAGCGGAATATCAATCAATGATTGTACTATACAGACCTATATTACTATCCCGCGGGTCTATAATTTTTTGCATATAATTATAAACTTTACTGAAATAGATGTGAAATTTTTTTTTCAACTCGTGTTGAGTTTGTAGCCATCTGTTCAATTGATGTCAAGCGTTGATAAATGTATCTTGATCCTATTACTATGGGTATTTTTCATTCATTTGAAGCTGGAAATTACGTCAGCAACATTAGGTGCAAAAACATAATGAGTAGCCTATTATTAATGCAACCCTTTGAAAGTGCTGGACGTTGTTACCGGCACAAATAAATACACGTAATTAGTCATAGGTGTTGGCCACAAATGAGAAGATTCCGATGAGGTAAACCTAATTATCTGACTTTCTGACTAACGGGTCTTCTGACAAACGGGCTTTCTGACTAATAGGCCTAATCCTCACTTTTTTTCTGACTAACGGGCCTTCTGATAATTGGGCCTTCTGATTAATCATCATTACTGATTTTCTAACTAACGGGCCTTCTGATTCACGGGCATTCTGACTAACGGGCCTTCTGACTAACGGGCCTTCTGACTAAAAGGCGGACACCACCGGCATGCCAAACTGTTCAGAGGCCTGGAGTGTGTAGTGGTGTCTCTGGTACTGTGCACTATGATCAGCCCTTGAAGTCATTCTTTAGAGTAGAGTATAGTCCCGACTTTGGGCTTATTTCTGTCGCGATATTCCCATAATTGTGCAGAAAGTGACACAAAGCAATATTCACACTGCTGACATTATTCATTTAGCTGGCCTCAGGTTGATATTAGGCTTGCAACAGCCCGAGACCGCTACAACGTCAACCTTGTGGCATTGCTCCTAGAGCAAGAAACCTAGAAATTAAATCCCGCAAAACGAATGTGGTGGTTTTGACTCTGGTTGGCTCTAAAAGCCCATTACAGCCAATACAAGACCCTTTTACAGAGTCTAACACCACGAATTCTTGAAAATTTCAATCAGGATGGATCCGTGGCTGTTCCAGTGTGTTGGTCCTTCAATTGAGAAAAGTATTAGACCCCTATATGGAAGAAGGTTTTAAATTATTAATAAACACCAGGTTGTGTAATGTCTTCTTTTACTTGACTTATCTATTAGATAAACTGTTGTTAGTAGTAGACCTGTCCACAAATGCAAGGAAAATTTAAAGACTGGGCTATTTGTATACATTTTGCGATGCAAGTTGATTCAAATTAAAAACACAGTTTGTAAAATGAGAAGTAGCCTGAATTATTTGATTGATTTATAGATGGATTGATTGATAGAACATTGATAAATTCGTCTCTCAGTAGCTGTGTATCCCCCTGGTGATTATACAAGGGTTCCGACAAGGGTCCCGACCGGGACCCGCTCGGACATAGATCTTATCCTGATATAAAAAAGAAAACGTATGTGTTTATGCGATTTAACAATCCCCCCAAAAAATGAAATTAAAATACAATGGATAAAATAGTTCATTTTGGCGGGGTTTTACTGTTTTATTTTCCTATACAAAATATTGAATATCTCGCTTAGAGCCTACTGCGGTGTATCAGAATTTCCACCCTCGCTAAAAATGTGCCCAGGTGGTCTACTATCAATATCGGGTTGGTTATTTCGGGGCCATTTTTGTACGCAAACACCACTTGGCTCCTGGGCTAAGTAGGCCTACCTCATCCGCTCTTTTGACCTCATAATTCATTCATTCAACAATATGGGATTATTTAAATTTGATATAGTGGTACCAGGTGACCGATGTACCAAATGAAGTCAACAGACATTAGCCTTATTATAATCATACAAATGTACAGGAAACGGCAACGTTACATTCCACAAGCTGTGCTATTTTTTAAGTATTGACGTTCAGCGCTCTAAGGGTTGAATTACGTTTGGTGAAAAAATCGAAATTCTAATAATTTGTCATCATATCTTTGATAAAAAATAAATAGGATCGACAGTGATTTGAAAATTGTTTATTAATTGTGGTTTTGATTTTACAATAACCTGGGATAAAAAATGAAGTCTTTGGGGCTCGAAACAAGATGTATAAAGATATGCGTTATATATGACTGAACCTGAATCTAATGAATTCTCAACAAATCAAACATCATATAAGTTATAATAAAAAAAACGTGGATGTTTAATAAAAGAGAACAAGCAATGTGTTTGTAAATCTTGGTCTCACATTGCTGGATATAATATAAAACGAACTTGAAAAACTATAAGCAGCAGGCCTATACTAAATACAAAGATCCATACTGATATCCCATATTTTGTTCACGTCCAACAATAGACAATAGCAGAAATACGAAATCAGTTAAATTTATTTTAGAAATTCTTTTACAAATATTGGCCTTAAAATTTTCAGTACAATAAAAAACATCCTGGTAAATAGTTAATTAATAAGCTGATTTTCGGAGCCTTTACACATGTTATATTGGCCTCATGAATGATTACGATTAATAAATGTGTTTTTACACCAGCCAATGTGTCCAAATGTTATAAATATTGTACCGAATTGTACATGCATCATTAAACTAAGCATAGGATACGTTATTTAAACTCAACTAAATGATCGTTAGAAATAATATTTGGTTTCACATTCGTCTCCATTTCGATATTTAGACAGTTATGATCACTGTTACTATTAAAACAAAACTAAAACGAGAGATTTCTGATTGTCTGTGATTGTTGAATAATTTCCTTTCTATCACAATGTAAACGTTGGAATATCCCTGTGGAAGAATATTTTATTTGCATTTTGCTTTTCCTTTCTTCGTGCGGGAACATGTTTGATCCCCTGTACAGGGATTTGGATCACAGGCATCTGAAAACAAGTAGATTATTTAATGCAAAATCAATATTCACATTATATTAAACTTTACAGTGCGGGGATCGACTTTAGTCGTCAGAATCTGACGTCTGTGGACGTCAGATTCTGACGACTAAAGTCGATCCCCGCACCGTAAGAGTACAAATATTTCTAATGGCCTTACACCCATAACATAGGTATTCACATGAATCAGAAAGGGGTAACAAGGACATATATGATGATCTCAAATTGAAATAAACCCTTTGGTCTCCCTGATTTTACAAAATTATTCTAGCGTTGTAGGAGTCAAGAAAATCCACGTTATGCTAAAAAATCACGTCATGTTTACCTTTCTCGCACTTTTTCCCCTTGTATCCATTATTACACTTGCACTTCAATTTTCCCTTCGCTGTAGTTGAACACACACCATTGTGCTCGCAAGGATTTGGATCACATGGATCAACTAGAAATAAAATATACCATTATGTGCATTGTTGAACGGTTTTGGAAAAGCTAGACAAAATATTGAATGTTTTATCAAGTTGACATATTATTGTCCGTGCTCATTAGCTGGGAGTTGAAGTGGCTCTCAACATTTGATGATTTAATGTGAATAGTGGCCAACATCAAATTAAATTGTGTTCTCCGCATCGTGTTTGCTGAAAGTAAGTAAATTTGACATTAAGTGAGTGAATGTGGCATATTCATTACCAAAATCACTAAATTCCTCTGACATCTCAGAGTATTTTTTAAATTGCCCAAATGTACTTTATGATTTTTAATCAGTGCGTGAGTCCACAATCATCATGCCACTAACAGTTATAGTACATATTACAAAGAGTTATATATTTTTTCAACCTAGAATAAAACTGACAAAAAATGTCATCATGTACCTAACGTTTTGTGAATGCTGATATTAACCCTTTCAGCTCGAGGACTGTGCCCAAATGAAACAGAAAGAGCCGACTAAGACGTTGATGATGCTTTCACATTGAAACAAACCTTTGGTCTTCATGGTTTATTTAAAAATATTTCAGCGCTTTAACAGTTACAACCATAATGTGGTGACATGTGGCCAATTAATTCCTCGCACGGGTGGGCAGTTACAGGTCTATAATAGATAGATTTGAAAAATAACTATTGCGTAATTGAACATTATCAGGTGGTTGTACGGGTTTATTTGTAAATATTATTTGTAAAATGGCTTTTATTTATTGACAAGCTAATTATAGCATCTAAACAAACATCACATTTTTATTTTACATTTATGTATTATCAGGATATTCCATCGTGACGTGCTTGCCAATTCGTAGGCATCCTGTCATGTTAAACGAAAAGTGCCTTTAAAATACGCCTTCGAAATAACTAAAAAACCAATTATTGGATAAAAATAAAATTTAAACTTATTAGAAATGTCAAGATAAATCGTAAATTTGCTGATGGAATCGATAGAAAGTTTGAGAAAATCTTAATGTTAAGCTTCTTATTTTGATAGGCCTAATACCCTCAGCACGACGATGAATACTTACCAGTCTCAGTAGGATCAGATAAATTTCAGATATTTAAGTTTCTTATTAGGACAGGCCTCACAACCTAATCACGATGATGAATATTTACTATTCTCAGTAGAAACAGATAGAGTTGAAATAATCTTTATGCTTCTTTAATTGCGATAGTTCAGATAGGGGCCTTATAATTCAGCTTCTTATTAAGCAAGCTTCTTATTATGATGGACATCATATCCTAATCAAGGCGATGAATACTTACCAGTGTCAGTAGAATCAGAGAAAGTTCAGATATTCTGTAAGCTTCTTATCGGGATAGGCCTCAGAGCCTAATCATGAGAATGGATACTTACCAGGCTCAGCAGGATCAGCGCATAATTCCCCTGTGAATCCCTCGTCACAATCACACTTGAAGCCCTTTTTCTTCTTCTTGCATTTGCCATTTTCACAAGGATTAGGTTCACAGATATCTAAAACAAAACAATTTTTCTATGCATTTAACCCTTTAACCGCCGGTGCTGCATGTATTCGGGTTTTCATTTTTTATTAGCACATTAAGTACCACATTTTAAATATTATGTTGAAGATAAAATGTGACATCAACCAGCAAGATTTGAAAACAGTTGACCTCCATTTTGTCAAATCTGACTAATTCTAACTCACTTGAAGTTGTGGATCGCGTTAGCGAAACACAACTTCAAGTGGGTGAAAATTCAAATTGAATAATTTGGCGGTTAAAGGGTTGAAGTCTGTCTTCCAGTGGCCTAATAATATTTACTATTTTTATTGCCATGTCGGTTCGAATAACAGAATAATTCATCTTTAGCGCAAATAAATATACAGTGTAGATCTGCTGATAGTCGCAGAGTTTTAATTTTCGCGAATTTCGCGTGGAGAAGAAATTCACGAATTCAAAAATTTCGCGAAAATGATTATTATAATAGCCAAAATTTGAACACGCGAAAATTACCAGATCTACTATATTCAAAAATTATTTGAATAATTTACAAACAGGTCCGTTCAAAATATTAGTGTTACCACTCTATTAATTTTGACACGTAAGTAAAAACCTACAGATCCACGTATCATGACGTCTGTTGTTAGCACTATTTATATATAAAAATAAAGATTGTACGTATGATTCATGCAAAATGATTAATAACTTTTGAAAGTTTTTTGTGAGATTCCCTTTTTCTAGTTGCTGAATTAACATTGACTGACTGACTGACTGACTGCCTGCCTGCCTGCCTGCCTGCCTGCCTGCCTGCCTGCCTGCCTGCCTGCCCGCCCGCCCGCCTGCCTGCCTGCCTGCCTGCCTGCCTGCCTGCCTGCCTGCCTGCCTGCCTGCCTGCCTGCCTGCCTGCCTGCCTGCCTGCCTGCCTGCCTGCCTGCCTACCATTATGAATGATGCTGTTCTGAGATATGTCCGAAGCAATAACACTAAATAGAGGTACAGTAGAAAATGGCGCTACTCTGGAGTAGGCCTAGATACATGAAATAATATGAAGCAAAATATCAATCAACTAATAGTTCAGCTAGACTGTAAGGGTCAAATAAATTCACGAAATAAATTTATTCAGATTATACACATACATATATACATATATATATATATATATATATATATTGGTAGATAGGTTTAACCCCTTCAGCGCGAGGACTGTCCTTAGACGTCAGAATCTGACGTCTAAATATGTTATATTCTGATATCTAAAGACGATCACAGCACTGAAATAATCAGCAATATTATATCGTCGCCTCGGAGCTAAAGGATCCTATCTGACACTCGTTGGAGTGGCAGATAGGATCATTTAGCTCCGAGGCGACGATATAATGGTCGTAGCGCCACAATATAGGTATTCAAATAAAGCAGAGAGAGCTAACTAAGACATTTATGATGACTTCAAAATGAAAAAAATATGGTTTATACAGAAATAGTTCAGCTTTGTAAGATTTAATACAAGTTAAATGTATGCTGATTCAACTGTAGCTACATATTAACCATTTAGCGTCCAGTGACACATATACGCACAAAACAAACTCACATCAACATATATATCGGATTATACAATATATTGTTTTCCAAAAAAATAAATTAAACGAATATAAAATGTCATCAGTGGCACCAATAGTTTTTTTTATAATCTAAACTGTCAAATAACTATTTTACAAAATTAAACAGAAATTCTTGTGATTGCTTGGACAAGTAAAGGGTGTCGTTGAGTGGATTCCTAAGTGACTTGCAATTTTAGAAGCCACCATCCGGAAAGGAACCATTGTGGTTAGAAACACGTATTTGGAGTACTGCAATGCGAATACAAACAGCTGTAACTGCTCACTTTTTCAGTAATCAGTTACTGCTGTTTTCCTTTGTGTGAGAGCAGACTCATAGGTGAGTCAGTGTCTAAATATAACTCATCTTCGTGACGTTGTGTACTTCAATTAAAGACACGTATTTGGAGTAAGCCTACTGCAATAGAACAGCAACCAGGAGTAACTACATGAAGTTACTTGATAAGCAAACAGTTACTGTTGTGAGTCTTTGAACATTTTAAACAGCTAATAAGCCTACTCAGGGCTATAAATCACACCTCTCACAGAAGTGATGATGTTACCATAATAATACTTGCCGCATAATTACTGCCCGTATACTACCAATAGCGCATAAAGCACTTTTGTGTGATCATTAACCCTGTAACAGCCGGTGCCGCATATATTCGGGTATTCATTTTTTATCAGCATGTTAAGTACAACATTTTAAACATAATATTTAAAGATAAAATGTGTCATCAATCAGCAATATTTGAAAACAGTTGACCTCCATTTTGTCAAATCTGAATAATTTTCACTCACTTGAAGTTGTGGATCGCGTCAGCGAGACACAACTTCAAGTGGGTGAAAATTCAGATTGAATAATTTGGCAGTTCAAAGGTTAAGATATCACGGCGCATAGCGGCACCGGCATTCATCTTCTTTCTATCTAGTCTACTTTCTGGCTCTTATCCCATGGGAACTACTGGGAGAGCTTCACAACGCCACATTAACAATTTAAATTTTTACTCACTTGTAGTTGTGTGTCACGGCAGCGAGACACAACTACAAGTGAGTAAAAAATCCTTACATTTAGGAGGTTATAATATAAAGTGACGATGTTAGTATCGGTCAATTTAGATATAAAGAAAACGAATTGAAGTGGCAAAACAATTTGATGCATGTGCAGCTGATCAGAAAAATACACGATTGAATTTAATCAAACCAACATAATGATAAAGTAATGATTTGATTTCTTTAATTTGACCAAAATAATGAAAATAAATATCCCCAATACATAACTGACTTACTACAACATGGGTAGACTGCTCATCATACAGCGAGCCGTTAAGCCATGTTACAGGTTGTATATTATACAAAATCTGAATCAAAACATATGCCAATCTAGTTTAGTTTAATGCTGATTACTACTTCAAATGTTCTTGTTTGAAGATCAAACATAAAGGCTAAACAAAATTACTCATATTTGTTTAAATTCAGACCAAATATTTGCAAATCTTGATGTAGGCCATATAGATATAATATCTGCAATTTAAATGGCTAATAGAATGGATTAGGGACGACTTATTCGTGAATAACGGTGTAATAAGGGTTAAAATTTCAAATGTAGATCCTTGGTCCGTGTGAAGATTCAGTGGTAATCACTGGAACGGCACAGTGTAAATAATGTAATGCAGCTTAACACTATACTCCCTGCGACGTCGGCCTATGTGCGACCCCGCGACATTGAACCAACATCGGGTCAAAGTCTCGTGTTTACTAAATCTGAGGTAATAATTATATCTTATTTGCACATTTTACACAAAGGGGCCGGAGGGTTAAGTTCATTTATTGATATATAATAGCCTCCTAACATGATGCTATACAAATGATATTAATCGTTTCAGAAGTTTATGGCTGCATGCCAACATATCTCTGCATGGTACCATATATTTTCCTATTCAACAGTTTCTATACTATGGAAATGGCTGTATGCCAACATGCCTGTGTCTAGATATTTGACACACCCGTTTCTAATGGTTCAAACATAGTTGCAAAAGCTCACCAACCAACTTATCCTCTCATATTGTATCCTTGGTAAATATTTATTAATTTACTATTACTATTCACTTCTTGTCAGGTTATTAGGCGTACAAGCCATAATACTTCAATTTTCACTCCAGAAATCCGTATATCATTTCGTATAGTTGGGTGGTGGTTGGTGCACCTCACTACGTTTTGCAAGTAAAAAATATCTGCAGCCAGTTTTTGTGTGTGTTGTTCAAAGTCCTAAAGTGGAATCAACATTATTTTTAATAATCGTTGTTGTGTTTTTTCAGAGAAGGCGTCTTTGCCATACAAACTACGAACATATTCCAAAAAAAACCAATACATGGAAAATCATGTGTTTTCTCGTGCCCCACGCTACGTTTTGACGGTGTGGTTACGTAGTCTGAACCATCGCCCCTACGTTTTTTTCAATAGGGATAATTTTTGCGATGGTCATCTTTTTTCTTCTTCGAACACAATAATTTAGAAGAGAAATGAGCATTGAATTTGCTGAATGTATGTTTCAATACAAATTGTGCATGATTATATAGGTACTTTTAGCAGCAGTTGAGTTTGTGGGTCGGGGCAGCGAGACACACCAGTGAGTATTTCTTTGTGCTTTAGGGGTTAACTTTTCACCCCCTAATTTATCTTCTTTAAACTTCACAAACTATACATAATTAAACGTTTGTTATAGCATGGGTCTCTTGGCGAGTGGCCCGGTTAGGTTTAATATGACGATTTTTTTTAAATGTAATATATCATTGTAACTGGGGCTGAGACATAATAAACTAAAACTATTTGTCTGTGTCTCGATGCCAA
The DNA here is from genome assembly GCA_964017125.1 of Flabesymbios commensalis. Taxonomy (NCBI): domain Eukaryota; kingdom Metazoa; phylum Annelida; class Polychaeta; order Terebellida; family Flabelligeridae; genus Flabesymbios; species Flabesymbios commensalis. Next base: position 17,540,726 of record OZ024918.1, on the reverse strand, counting down.
GACACATAACCTGATAACAGAACTTCAAGTCCGTGAATTTTTTTTTTTCAAATACCCTTTCAAGCCTGACTTTACATTGCCATCTTCGCCCACTACAAGCCGCGAATTGCTGTCGCAATTCTCGACTTGTAGTGGATGAAGACGATTTGGTGTGGTTTAAAAATTAAATAAAATTGTCATGTATTGGTAAACCAGTTTCATGGAAATTCCCGTTCTAAAAACCTTGGTTGTAGGGAAATTCAGTCTGTTTTCACGGATGTGAAATAATGTTTTAATGCATCGCGAGAGCTTAAGGGGTTAATTTAAGGCCGAACATTTGCAAATGTTGATCTATGAACGCATATTCCGACTAATCACACGGTTTAAAAACTATAATCGTGATCAGCAGTGAAAAAGTTTTATATGGTTTTTTTAGACGTAGCTTTGTATTGTGATAAATCTTAGACGCTGACAGTCATGGTTTTTGTGCATATAGTTATAGCCCAAGTAGGTCGACAATAAACAACATTGGGTCAACGTATAGGTTTTTTTGTGTGATAAAAACCTGAGCCCGAGTCATGTTTTCAAAGTGTTCTGACGACTGTTGTCTAATTGACTTAGGTTATCAATACAAATCAGAGGCGGATAGAGCTCATCGATGTTTGATTGCCTTCCAGCATACCATGGAAACAAATGATTATATTCACACATAAACTTGACTGTCTTCCAGCATACCACGGAAAATCATGGAAATCCGTTTCAGCTGAAATATTATTATGTGACCGCCTGCAGACTTGGAAAACTTTTACGTGTAAAATTTATAGCATAACCTTACCTTTTGGAAGTTTCTTTGATGAAAGTTGCACCCAGAAAGTAGATTTTACTTGCACTACAGTGGCTCTGTAGCGGAACAAAAGGAACAGATTAGTAAAGAATTGAGCCGGCTTATACAAACATTCTACCAATGTATTGAATTATTTGTATTATTTACACCGACATCATTTTCATATTGACCCTTAACTATGCATGTTCAACATGTTCAAATAGGAAACATAGAAGGAGAAGGGAGCATTAAATTTGTCAGATTTACATTTGTTTCGATTGAAATTCAACATAAGTAAGTATTTATTTTGCACATAACCTTAAACGGGTAAAAATTTAAATTATATGTATATTAGGCCTACTTAGCGCGTTAACCCTTTAAGTCCCCACGATGCATTAAAACATCATTTTACATCCCTAAAAACAGACTTACTTTGCCTGTAACTAAGGGTTTTAGAACGAAAATTCCCACGAAACTGGCTTACCAATACATGGTAATTTTCTTTAATTTTTAAACCACGTCAAATCATCTTCATCCACTATAAGTCGAGAATTGCGGCAGCAATTCGCGGCTTGTAGTGGATGAAGATGACTATGGTAAATTCAGGATTGAAAGGATTAAAGGTGAAAAGTTAAAGATGTATAGTGCTGCATTATTTTATAATCAAATAAATTTAGCATTTCCCACACAATAGCCAGTTTCAGATTAATGAAAATTTCCCACACGTAGCAAACTAACCATGTTATAATAAACAATTTTGTAGCAGTTGTTGTTTGCTTTCAAACAGCAGCAACTAAAAATATATTTGTAATCAATCAAACAATGGAACTCCTATAGCGCCTCAAGCACCGAGTTCAGAGGCACAAGAATCCTTGGCATGATCATGTGTCAAAACGCAGGACAAAGTAAATTCGTCAACAGGCAGCCAATGCTGTTTGAATATCGGTCCACATAATTATATCTCACTACAATTTATAGCTTACTATAATTTATAATTATGCTGCTGGACCGGTTTCAAGCATGTTTTAGATCTGTAGAAATAACACTAAGTGTAACAAAATCGTTTTTCCTTGATACTTAGTTAATCCAATAATTCAATATTGGAGATGTAAAATTGTTCATACATATAAAACTGTTTCGTGATTTGAAGCTGGAAATTGAGTTAGTAATACCAGCTTCGAATGAATAAAACATAGAAGTAAACACTACAACAGGACCCGGGTAAACCCTTTAACCGCCGGTGCCGCATATATTCGGGTTTTCATTTTTTATTAGCACAGTAAGTACCATATTTTAAATATGTTAAAGATAAAATGTGACATCAACCAGTAAGATTTGAAAAAAGTTGACCTCCATTTTGTCAAATCTGAATAATGTTCACCCACTTGAAGTTGTGGATCGCGTCAGCGAGACACAACTTCAAGTGGGTGAAAATGCAGATTGACTAATTTGGCGGTTAAAAAATTAAGCCGTTGTGAGGTGTTATGACGCCTTATAATCACGGGGTTATTTGAAGGTTATGAGCCACCGCATAGCCACACGTACAGAAACACCACATCCTTGTCGTAATCCTCAGGAGCCACCCAGGTGAGCTCCATATTCTTCTTCTCGTGCGGGCTCGAGTGGCTCACTGCTGTATCAGCAGATCCACATCCCATAAGTCGGGTTCCATTAGGTGCGTTGATGAAAGTGCCGACTGCGTCCGTAGAACTGTAAAAAGGGAATGTTGCGTTAATTTCTACCCTTTAACACCTTCTATTTTAAGAGGGTAAAAATTGAAATTAAATATGCTTACGCTTTAACGGTTAAGTTATAAGACCACTGCAGTTTTTAATTATTTTCAACTATGTGCAAAGAACTATACAAACAAACAAACAAACAAAATTCCAGAGCAGAGTGCCATCTCAGCAAGCACGAAGCATTAAACCAGTGTTGCTTTAATGTTGACCCATCGTCCACTGCACTGACCCAACATTAAAACAACATTGGGTAAATGCCTCGGACAATGATTAACACAATTAACTGACTTCTTACCTGCCATCAGCGGCCCTGGCTTGGAGCAAAAATCCTTTAAAAGTTGTGTCCCCACTGATTTTAACTGCAAAAGAAAGGTAGTATAATTATGACATAGCTTTCGTGTACATTAAATATCTATTCGCGATCGCTTTGGAAGCAAACAAAGCGGTCCTATCTGTTATTCAGAAATTTCCAAGTGAGATGTGTCTAATTTTCTGCAAAGTAGGAAAAATACACAATAACTATTTTACATTAATTAAAGGGACTGGCCCAGGCTAAAATCATCAAAAAATCGATGATTTTATTTTGGCTTCTTAATATGACCATATGATGTGAACATGTCCATAGACTAGAACTGCAAAGTTTTTTGATTTTTCTGCTGCGCATTCGCCAGTTAGGCTAGATATAGAGACGAAATTCGCGTATTTCCTATTTTTGACATGGTTGTCAATAATTGAAAATCAGGGATTTCGTTTCTATATCTAGCCTAACTGGTGAATGCGCAGCACAAAAATTAAAACACTTTGCAGTTCTAGTCTATGGACATGCTTACATCATATGGTCATATTAAGAAGCCAAAATAAAATCACCGATTTTTTGATGATTTCAGCCTGGGCCAGTCCATTTAAACTGTATTATTATAATAGCTTATTAAATGTGACTCGATCTGGCAAAATAAGTTGTAGGTCGCACTTTGACAAAAAAGCTAAAATGCCCTTGATTTGACTCATCTTCCATTTGTACATAAATGTTTATTTTCATATGATTACTTTCGCATTCTAAAATTGTGTGACTTAGCCATAGATGTGCATATATAGAAAAAGAATACATCTGTTATATTAATTTTAGTCTCAATCACACTGCAATCAGTGATATTTGTTTATATTTATATTTTGCTACATGTATGGTCGCTAATAAGTAAACAATAATCTTCACTCGTGTCACCAGTGTCTCTATCTCTATTTCAGACACTGGTCATCTTCCCCAGATCAGCTAATATTAACCACCAGGGGACAGAGATTTCACAGCCACTCTTTGTACTGCCGCATCTAGGTGCGTGGGAAGTGGGAAAAAGCCCGCTTCTTTCAGAATGATGGCCTCACAGAGTGCAAAATAACTCGATTCATGTTATTACCATTGACGCTTCTGAAAATGAGATAAAAATATCTAGGCTGAATATACACTGATATATACCGTATGTAGTAAAAATTGTGCTTAGCTCATACTTTTAAAAACTCCATTAAATTAATTATCAATAAATATAAAATTGAAAGTGGAACACTCATGGATACCCTCAGGTTTGTATGACGAGCACTGCGTGCACAAATTCCCATGTGTTGGCAGCGGATGGGCAGGTGTGCATTTAAACACAACTGGCCAATCACGATCTACCTCACCGCTGGTGGCTCATTTATGAACTGCTGGCTGCTGGTTGGCAGACGGTGACGTAACAGACGACAGAGACCCCTGGTGTTGGATATGTGTAAGTGCCACACAAAATCTCAGTGGGTGACTGTGACACTCACTGATAGCTGAGTGTAACAATAATCATGCAGTGTAAAAATCATGTTAATAACAATCGCTGACATATACTATTAAAGTTTATAAGATATTAAAACGTGTAATTTTTAAAAATGGGGTCTAAACGAATATTTATTTTATTTTGATAATCTTAATCTAATTGTGTGCTATTTTCAAAACGTGTACAAAATGTCTTTTTGAACTTCAAATGCCATTTCTCAAAATGACGCGATTTCAGACTTCAGTTTGTAGAGTTAAGAACACGCTACTGAGTTGTGGGATATACCATTTTGAAGGTAATTTTGTGCAGATTCGGGATGTGTTATTATTTCCAATATTTAAATATGCGACTTACGACTCATTTTATCAGATCGGGTCACACATATTTCGAAATGTACCTTTGATCTCTTGTCCTGGTTTGTATTTCTTTACCTTCCCCTTGATTGTCACTTGATAAGGAGATTCATCAGTGGAGGAAACAGCTGGGTCATGGCCAGGAGTCATATTCATGCATGCACTTGTGGGAGGACCATAGTGATATGAAAGAACTGTTGTTGCAGTCACCAGAAGGCACAGAGCAATGGGGCAAAGTGACGCCATTTTGTCTCTGATTGATACCTACAAAAGATTATGAAGAATGGTTACACCAAAAAAAGTGGGCCTACATGTCGCTATGTAGCATATCAAAACTCTGTGTCATGTTCATGTTGATTTTAATTGATGATGATTTCTCACATCTATATATCCCGACTGAACAAATAAAAACTGTTTCAACTTTTTTCCTTTGCCCATTAATGAAAAATCCAGGATGGCCGCCACTGATAAGCAAAAAGCAAGTTTTCGCTATATTATCACCAATAATGAACATAAAAACACAAAATCAATGTCATTTGTTGTGTCTAATCCATAAGAACGGCTAGAATATCATATTTCAATGAAATAAATATAGATTATACTGAATTATGGAATAAATTGTATCAAAATACCTATGAGCTCGTGTCCTACAGGAGTGTCTCCCATCAATGAAATGAGATGTTACCGGTAAAAAAAATTGGGACGAACTATATATTTTGACCGCTTATAGGGGGATACGCCCAAACCTCCTGTCTAAAATGAGGGGGTAGGGTTACGCAAACGTCATTTGAGTCTATATTTATTTTTTTCGCTGGTTTTTACATAATTTGTGTGTGCTGAACTCGAATCTGTCGGATAACATTCTATAATTGGTGTCCTTCACCTTTAAATAAGCAAAGCAAAAAATGTCCGCCAAAACCCCACCTTTTCATATTTTTGTTAAACATTATTGCACGATTTCTGTTTTCTCCTTGATTTGGTGTTGATAAATTGATGTCTCATGTTTTTTCGATCTATATGGCCTTTATTTGACCTTTAAATTTAAAATGGTTACCACCAACACACAAATAAAAACGATTGTTATGCATGTGAACTAAAATATCATAAACAATATTTTTTTAATGGAAATCTAGAAATTGACTACGTATAGGCCTAATACAAGTCATTCGAAACTGTGCTTAAGCACAGTGTATGCTAACATGCTTTGATGTGCTTAGTATTTAGAATGACGTCATTATTTTAATAGTAAATATCAAACATGACGTCCATCTTGGATTTTGTGATAAAATATAGGTCACACGATGAACAATAAACATCAGAAATGTTTGTTTCGGCCCCCAAATCATACAAAATCAATAAATTAAGCAATTCCGAGCCATAAACGAAAAAAGAGGTTTAATTTACATTTAGATGGCCATTTTGTTTCTTGTTCATGTGGAAAATAATATCACTCATTTTTAAACATACACATATCTGGGCTCAGAAAACATAGGCCAGCTATAGTTATGCCCAATAACTACGATTTATTATGTCGTTTTCTTCGACCATGTTGACTAGTTTGTTTTGTTCATTTTGATTATTGTTTAATAAATAAAAAAATATATAAAAATTAATAAAAAATATTTTTGAGCGTATGTGGAGAGACGATTATTTACTCTACTGCAATGCGTAATGTATTAATAAAATGTAAAATTAATTATCTGTTATATGGTATATCGGGTGCGCTGATTGGTTAGTCAGAAAGTCAATGACGTACGTTTACGTAAACCTACCCCCATTAAACGGTCAAAATATAAAGTTCGTCCTTTTTTCTTACTGATAACATCTCATGTAATGTTTTGGACATATCAAAACTTAAACAAAAGTTGGTGTGGGGTGAGTAGTGGGGGAGGGGGTGCACGGTGACCAATTCTACATCCTTACATTGTATGGTACCGTTAAAATCACCCAGTAGCATGACAATAACTCACAGCAGCCCTATATAGGCCTACAATAATGATATCTAGTGTATTGTCTGTTTACATATGTAGAACGTATCTATGAACTGTCTCTAACTTTAAAAAGAACCATAGCTTGTGTCTCTGTTTCTTTTCTGGCCCAATAGATGTCGATTATTGACAATTTTGTCATCGGTGACGGCCATTTTGATTTTTTATACAACCAACGGAGGAAAAAGATGGAAACAGTTTTTTTGTTGATCTGTGGGTTGTATATTAGTTGAAAAAAACATTAATTCAAAATCAACATGAACATGACACAGAATTATACACTAACATATAATATACGTGGTATGCTCAACGCCTGCTGCGCAAAGGCCAACAGAAGTAACCGCTTACTTGAAAATCAAGCAGTTACTACTTCTTACCTTGGTAATTAATAAATTTTCTTATGCCATGTTAAGCGAAATTGACAGCATTTAAACAACGACGAATTATTTTTTGTATAAACCATGGAAACTAAAGGTTTTACAATTTTAAATCATCACAAATGTCTTAGTTAGCTCTTTCTGATTCATTTGAATATCTATCTTATGGGTTTACGGTCAGCTTAAATATTTGGACAGTGTGCGGATCTACTTTAGACGTCAGAATCTGACGTCCACAGACTCAGATTCTGACGACTCAAGTTGATCCCCGCACTGTAAGGGTTAAAGGAAGAATGTGTCTCAATCGGTCAGATACAAAAATGTTTGGTCCCTGGTTTTCAGAATCTAAACAATTTGACCAACTTGAAGGTGTGAGTCGCGTGAGAGAGATACATGTACTACTTCAAGGGGGTGAAAATTCGCAGTTGAATAATTTACTAGCCTTGTCGCTGCTTAACTTTTTACTTCAGAGCACAAGTACCAAGGAAAATAGAAACTGATTGTATTTGTCTTGATTATACCTGAGTGTGGAACAACACCCTGCTGTGAGAATGCACGCTTTGTTGTGCGTGCCGTGACACATTGTCAGCAAACACGAGACGTTGAAGCAATGCTGTTTTCAATCAATCAATCAATACAACTTCTATAGCGCCTATATCCTCAACGGACCGAGCTCAGAGGCGCACAAATCCTTAGCGTGATCTTGTGTCGTGGTCGAGGCCAAATCAGGTTCGTCAGCAGGGGGGCGGACTATTGGGGAGCTAGGGTGAGAAAGCCAGATCAAATAGGTGAGATTTAAGTAGTTTAGTGAATTTAAAAAATGTTTCGGCATTACGTACGGGCACAGGCAGGCCGTTCCATAAGGATGAGCCAGATATAGAGAAAGCTTGACCCAGTCTTAGTTTTTATACGAGGAACAACAAATCTAGTTGAATTTGTGGAGCGTAGACATTTTGAGCATTTCGGCCGAAAAAGTAAGTCAGCCAGATATGTAGGTTGGTTGTCTTTTAGGGTTCGGAATAGGAGCGGAACGACTAAATCGTGGGGCATTCCTTGGTTACCACTCTTGCAAGGCAGTTCTGAACGCATTGTAACCTAGCGATATCCTTGTCTGGCATATTGTTACAAATGAGTTACAATAATCTAACTTGCTACTGACAAGAGTCACTGCAATTTGCTTGGCAAGATCTAAGGACAGACTTTTTCGAATTCTACGCAGGTCAAGGGAATGATAGAAGCATGCCCTACATGTTTGGGATATGTGTTTTCGAAAATTCAGGCTACTATCCAATACTACACCAAGATTTTTGGCTGATGCAGATGGATTTGTGTCTTGACCTAGAATTAAGCATGGGAAGTTATGCAAGACTTTTTCTCGCCGAAGTTTGGTCCGAATAAGAAGAAATTCTGTATTGCTAGGATTAAGCTTCAGCTTTGACCCTGTCATCCAGACCGACACACTCATTAAACACTGTTGCAACTTCTCAAGAGATTCAATAGCGTTTGAAACTGATAGAGACATGTAAATTTAAGTATCACCGGCATAAAGATAGGTGTTAATGTCAAAACTAGATATAATAGCGCTGAGTGGTGTAGTATATAAAGTAAAAGGTACTGGTCCCAGCACAGAGCCCTGTGGAACTCCATATGATAGTGTGACTTTATCTGACAGAGCGTTTTTAATTTTTACGAATTGGTGCCTATTTTGCAAATGAGAAGAAAACCAAATTTGAGCCTGGCCAGATATCCCATACCAATCAAAAAGTCTCTTTGTTAATGTAGCATGGTCAGAGCCGTAACTTCACCCTTGTCCAAACTAATAATGATATCGTTATGTACTTTCAGTAGAGCCGATTCTGTAGAATGATGTTTCTTATAGGCTGATTGTAATGAATTAGATATATGATTATGTTTTGTATGAGTTTGCAGCCGATTGGCTACCATCTTTTCTAAGATTTTGGAAATGAAACTCAAGTTGGATACAGGCCTGTAATTTTTTAAGTAATGGTCTCACATGAGCTTCTTTGAAATTTTTAGGAAATGTGTTTTAATGTTGGTCCACCGTTTGCGACGCTGACCCGACATGATTCCAATATTGATTCAGCGCTTCGTGTTTGCTGGACTGCCAGTCAAGTTAAGATAAATAGAGTTTATATGAATCGAAAAAAGTGATCGCTTGTATAAAGAGATAAATGAGTCATAGCCGATGATATACGACAAGAGTCGTGTTTCTAAGGAGATCTCAACATTTAAATACGTTTGTATAAACAGTAGAGACAAAATGATTTTTTGTTCAATTTGAAATCATCATGAATGTCTTAGTTAGCTATTCCAGCTTCATTTGAATACCTATGTTATGGGTCTACGACCAATATAAATATTTTAATTCTTTCAGCGTGGGGAATACCTTTATACGTCAGAATCTGACGTCTATAAAAGTTTAATTCTGATATAAAATACGGCTCCGGCGCTGAAAGAGCTTCGAGCTAATCTCCTAATTTAAGCTACTATATATGTTAACCCTTAGAGCACTGAGCTATTCAATTTAATTTTTTAGTCACTTGAAGTTGTGTCTCGCTACCGCGACACACAACTTCCAAGTTACTGAAAATTTGTGTTATTTTTGAAATTTAGTCCCAATATATCAGTGTTTCAAGTTTGAAGGCATATTTTATTTTTAACAACTGGTTATCAGGGGTTATACAGGTGCTAAAAAAACAGAAATTGGGACGAACTATATATTTTGACCGCTTATAGGGGGATACGCCCAAACCTGTCTAAAATGAGGGGGTAGGGTTACGCAAACGGCATTTGAGTCTATATTTATTTTTTCGCTGGTTTTTACATAATTTGTGTGTGCTGAACTCGAATCTGTCGGATAACATTCTATAATTGGTGTCCTTCACCTTTAAATAAGCAAAGCAAAAAATGTCCGCCAAAACCCCACCTTTTCATATTTTTGTTAAACATTATTGCACGATTTCTGTTTTCTCCTTGATTTGGTGTTGATAAATTGATGTCTCATGTTTTTTGATCTAAATGGCCCTTATTTGACCTTTAAATTTAAAATGGTTACCACCAACACACAAATAAAAACGATTCTTATGCATGTGAACTAAAATATCATAAACAATATTTTTTTAATGGAAATCTAGAAATTGACTACGAATAGGCCTAATACAAGTCATTCGAAACTGTGCTTAAGCACAGTGTATGCTAACATGCTTTGATGTGCTTAGTATTTAGAATGACGTCATTATTTTAATAGTAAATATCAAACATGACGTCCATCTTGGATTTTGTGATAAAATATAGGTCACACGATGAACAATAAACATCAGAAATGTTTGTTTCGGCCCCCAAATCATACAAAATCAATAAATTAAGCAATTCCGAGCCATAAACGAAAAAAGAGGTTTAATTTACATTTAGATGGCCATTTTGTTTCTTGTTCATGTGGAAAATAATATCACTCATTTTTAAACAGACACATATCTGGGCTCAGAAAACATAGGCCAGCTATAGTTATGCCCAATAACTACGATTTATTATGTCGTTTTCTTCGACCATGTTGACTAGTTTGTTTTGTTCATTTTGATTATTGTTTAATAAATAAAAAAATATATAAAAATTAGTAAAAAATATTTTTGAGCGTATGTGGAGAGACGATTATTTACTCTACTGCAATGCGTAATGTATTAATAAAATGTAAAATTAATTATCTGTTATATGGTATATCGGGTGTGCTGATTGGTTAGTCAGAAAGTCAATGACGTACGTTTACGTAAACCTACCCCCATTAAACGGTCAAAATATAAAGTTCGTCCTTTTTTCTTACTGATAACATCTCATGTAATGTTTTGGACATATCAAAACTTAAACAAAAGTTGGTGTGGGGTGAGTAGTGGGGGAGGGGGTGCACGGTGACCAATTCTACATCCTTACATTGTATGGTACCGTTAAAATCACCCAGTAGCATGACAATAACTCACAGCAGCCCTATATAGGCCTACAATAATGATATCTAGTGTATTGTCTGTTTACATATGTAGAACGTATCTATGAACTGTCTCTAACTTTAAAAAGAACCATAGCTTGTGTCTCTGTTTCTTTTCTGGCCCAATAGATGTCGATTATTGACAATTTTGTCATCGGTGACGGCCATTTTGATTTTTTATACAACCAACGGAGGAAAAAGATGGAAACAGTTTTTTTGTTGATCTGTGGGTTGTATATTAGTTGAAAAAAACATTAATTCAAAATCAACATGAACATGACACAGAATTATACACTAACATATAATATACGTGGTATGCTCAACGCCTGCTGCGCAAAGGCCAACAGAAGTAACCGCTTACTTGAAAATCAAGCAGTTACTACTTCTTACCTTGGTAATTAATAAATTTTCTTATGCCATGTTAAGCGAAATTGACAGCATTTAAACAACGACGAATTATTTTTTGTATAAACCATGGAAACTAAAGGTTTTACAATTTTAAATCATCACAAATGTCTTAGTTAGCTCTTTCTGATTCATTTGAATATCTATCTTATGGGTTTACGGTCAGCTTAAATATTTGGACAGTGTGCGGATCTACTTTAGACGTCAGAATCTGACGTCCACAGACTCAGATTCTGACGACTCAAGTTGATCCCCGCACTGTAAGGGTTAAAGGAAGAATGTGTCTCAATCGGTCAGATACAAAAATGTTTGGTCCCTGGTTTTCCAAATCTAAACAATTTGACCAACTTGAAGGTGTGAGTCGCGTGAGAGAGATACATGTACTACTTCAAGGGGGTGAAAATTCGCAGTTGAATAAATTACTAGCCTTGTCGCTGCTTAACTTTTTACTTCAGAGCACAAGTACCAAGGAAAATAGAAACTGATTGTATTTGTCTTGATTATACCTGAGTGTGGAACAACACCCTGCTGTGAGAATGCACGCTTTGTTGTGCGTGCCGTGACACATTGTCAGCAAACACGAGACGTTGAAGCAATGCTGTTTTCAATCAATCAATCAATACAACTTCTATAGCGCCTATATCCTCAACGGACCGAGCTCAGAGGCGCACAAATCCTTAGCGTGATCTTGTGTCGTGGTCGAGGCCAAATCAGGTTCGTCAGCAGGGGGGCGGACTATTGGGGAGCTAGGGTGAGAAAGCCAGATCAAATAGGTGAGATTTAAGTAGTTTAGTGAATGTAAAAAATGTTTCGGCATTACGTACGGGCACAGGCAGGCCGTTCCATAAGGATGAGCCAGATATAGAGAAAGCTTGACCCAGTCTTAGTTTTTATACGAGGAACAACAAATCTAGTTGAATTTGTGGAGCGTAGACATTTTGAGCATTTCGGCCGAAAAAGTAAGTCAGCCAGATATGTAGGTTGGTTGTCTTTTAGGGTTCGTAATAGGAGCGGAACGATCAAATCGTGGGGCATTCCTTGGTTACCACTCTTGCAAGGCAGTTCTGAACGCATTGTAACCTAGCGATATCCTTGTCTGGCATATTGTTACAAATGAGTTACAATAATCTAACTTGCTACTGACAAGAGTCACTGCAATTTGCTTGGCAAGATCTAAGGACAGACTTTTTCGAATTCTACGCAGGTCACGGGAATGATAGAAGCATGCCCTACATGTTTGGGATATGTGTTTTCGAAAATTCAGGCTACTATCCAATACTACACCAAGATTTTTGGCTGATGCAGATGGATTTGTGTCTTGACCTAGAATTAAGCATGGGAAGTTATGCAAGACTTTTTCTCGCCGAAGTTTGGTCCGAATAAGAAGAAATTCTGTATTGCTAGGATTAAGCTTCAGCTTTGACCCTGTCATCCAGACCGACACACTCATTAAACACTGTTGCAACTTCTCAAGAGATTCAATAGCGTTTGAAACTGATAGAGACATGTAAATTTAAGTATCACCGGCATAAAGATAGGTGTTAATGTCAAAACTAGATATAATAGCGCTGAGTGGTGTAGTATATAAAGTAAAAGGTACTGGTCCCAGCACAGAGCCCTGTGGAACTCCATATGATAGTGTGACTTTATCTGACAGAGCGTTTTTAATTTTTACGAATTGGTGCCTATTTTGCAAATGAGAAGAAAACCAAATTTGAGCCTGGCCAGATATCCCATACCAATCAAAAAGTCTCTCTGTTAATGTAGCATGGTCAGAGCCGTAACTTCACCCTTGTCCAAACTAATAATGATATCGTTATGTACTTTCAGTAGAGCCGATACTGTAGAATGATGTTTCTTATAGGCTGATTGTAATGAATTAGATATATGATTATGTTTTGTATGAGTTTGCAGCCGATTGGCTACCATCTTTTCTAAGATTTTGGAAATGAAACTCAAGTTGGATACAGGCCTGTAATTTTTTAAGTAATGGGCTCACATGAGCTACTTTGAAATTTTTAGGAAATGTGTTTTAATGTTGGTCCACCGTTTGCGACGCTGACCCGACATGATTCCAATATTGATTCAGCGCTTCGTGTTTGCTGGACTGCCAGTCAAGTTAAGATAAATAGAGTTTATATGAATCGAAAAAAGTGATCGCTTGTATAAAGAGATAAATGAGTCATAGCCGATGATATACGACAAGAGTCGTGTTTCTAAGGAGATCTCAACATTTAAATACGTTTGTATAAACAGTAGAGACAAAATGATTTTTTGTTCAATTTGAAATCATCATGAATGTCTTAGTTAGCTATTCCAGCTTCATTTGAATACCTATGTTATGGGTCTACGACCAATATAAATATTTTAATTCTTTCAGCGTGGGGAATACCTTTATACGTCAGAATCTGACGTCTATAAAAGTTTAATTCTGATATAAAATACGGCTCCGGCGCTGAAAGAGCTTCGAGCTAATCTCCTAATTTAAGCTACTATATATGTTAACCCTTAGAGCACTGAGCTATTCAATTTAATTTTTTAGTCACTTGAAGTTGTGTCTCGCTACCGCGACACACAACTTCCAAGTTACTGAAAATTTGTGTTATTTTTGAAATTTAGTCCCAATATATCAGTGTTTCAAGTTTGAAGGCATATTTTATTTTTAACAACTGGTTATCAGGGGTTATACAGGTGCTAAAAAAACAGAAATTGGGACGAACTATATATTTTGACCGCTTATAGGGGGATACGCCCAAACCTGTCTAAAATGAGGGGGTAGGGTTACGCAAACGTCATTTGAGTCTATATTTATTTTTTCGCTGGTTTTTACATAATTTGTGTGTGCTGAACTCGAATCTGTCGGATAACATTCTATAATTGGTGTCCTTCACATTTAAATAAGCAAAGCAAAAAATGTCCGCCAAAACCGCACCTTTTCATATTTTTGTTAAACATTATTGCACGATTTCTGTTTTCTCCTTGATTTGGTGTTGATAAATTGATGTCTCATGTTTTTTGATCTAAATGACCCTTATTTGACCTTTAAATTTAAAATGGTTACCACCAACACACAAATAAAAACGATTCTTATGCATGTGAACTAAAATATCATAAACAATATTTTTTTAATGGAAATCTAGAAATTGACTACGAATAGGCCTAATACAAGTCATTCGAAACTGTGCTTAAGCACAGTGTATGCTAACATGCTTTGATGTGCTTAGTATTTAGAATGACGTCATTATTTTAATAGTAAATATCAAACATGACGTCCATCTTGGATTTTGTGATAAAATATAGGTCACACGATGAACAATAAACATCAGAAATGTTTGTTTCGGCCCCCAAATCATACAAAATCAATAAATTAAGCAATTCCGAGCCATAAACGAAAAAAGAGGTTTAATTTACATTTAGATGGCCATTTTGTTTCTTGTTCATGTGGAAAATAATATCACTCATTTTTAAACAGACACATATCTGGGCTCAGAAAACATAGGCCAGCTATAGTTATGCCCAATAACTACGATTTATTATGTCGTTTTCTTCGACCATGTTGACTAGTTTGTTTTGTTCATTTTGATTATTGTTTAATAAATAAAAAAATATATAAAAATTAGTAAAAAATATTTTTGAGCGTATGTGGAGAGACGATTATTTACTCTACTGCAATGCGTAATGTATTAATAAAATGTAAAATTAATTATCTGTTATATGGTATATCGGGTGTGCTGATTGGTTAGTCAGAAAGTCAATGACGTACGTTTACGTAAACCTACCCCCATTAAACGGTCAAAATATAAAGTTCGTCCTTTTTTCTTACTGATAACATCTCATGTAATGTTTTGGACATATCAAAACTTAAACAAAAGTTGGTGTGGGGTGAGTAGTGGGGGAGGGGGTGCACGGTGACCAATTCTACATCCTTACATTGTATGGTACCGTTAAAATCACCCAGTAGCATGACAATAACTCACAGCAGCCCTATATAGGCCTACACTAATGATATCTAGTGTATTGTCTGTTTACATATGTAGAACGTATCTATGAACTGTCTCTAACTTTAAAAAGAACCATAGCTTGTGTCTCTGTTTCTTTTCTGGCCCAATAGATGTCGATTATTGACAATTTTGTCATCGGTGACGGCCATTTTGATTTTTTATACAACCAACGGAGGAAAAAGATGGAAACAGTTTTTTTGTTGATCTGTGGGTTGTATATTAGTTGAAAAAAACATTAATTCAAAATCAACATGAACATGACACAGAATTATACACTAACATATAATATACGTGGTATGCTCAACGCCTGCTGCGCAAAGGCCAACAGAAGTAACCGCTTACTTGAAAATCAAGCAGTTACTACTTCTTACCTTGGTAATTAATAAATTTTCTTATGCCATGTTAAGCGAAATTGACAGCATTTAAACAACGACGAATTATTTTTTGTATAAACCATGGAAACTAAAGGTTTTACAATTTTAAATCATCACAAATGTCTTAGTTAGCTCTTTCTGATTCATTTGAATATCTATCTTATGGGTTTACGGTCAGCTTAAATATTTGGACAGTGCGCGGATCTACTTTAGACGTCAGAATCTGACGTCCACAGACTCAGATTCTGACGACTCAAGTTGATCCCCGCACTGTAAGGGTTAAAGGAAGAATGTGTCTCAATCGGTCAGATACAAAAATGTTTGGTCCCTGGTTTTCCAAATCTAAACAATTTGACCAACTTGAAGGTGTCAGTCGCGTGAGAGAGATACATGTACTACTTCAAGGGGGTGAAAATTCGCAGTTGAATAAATTACTAGCCTTGTCGCTGCTTAACTTTTTACTTCAGAGCACAAGTACCAAGGAAAATAGAAACTGATTCTATTTGTCTTGATTATACCTGAGTGTGGAACAACACCCTGCTGTGAGAATGCACGCGTTGTTGTGCGTGCCGTGACACATTGTCAGCAAACACGAGACGTTGAAGCAATGCTGTTTTCAATCAATCAATCAATACAACTTCTATAGCGCCTATATCCTCAACGGACCGAGCTCAGAGGCGCACAAATCCTTAGCGTGATCTTGTGTCGTGGTCGAGGCCAAATCAGGTTCGTCAGCAGGGGGGCGGACTATTGGGGAGCTAGGGTGAGAAAGCCAGATCAAATAGGTGAGATTTAAGTAGTTTAGTGAATGTAAAAAATGTTTCGGCATTACGTACGGGCACAGGCAGGCCGTTCCATAAGGATGAGCCAGATATAGAGAAAGCTTGACCCAGTCTTAGTTTTTATACGAGGAACAACAAATCTAGTTGAATTTGTGGAGCGTAGACATTTTGAGCATTTCGGCCGAAAAAGTAAGTCAGCCAGATATGTAGGTTGGTTGTCTTTTAGGGTTCGGAATAGGAGCGGAACGACTAAATCGTGGGGCATTCCTTGGTTACCACTCTTGCAAGGCAGTTCTGAACGCATTGTAACCTAGCGATATCCTTGTCTGGCATATTGTTACAAATGAGTTACAATAATCTAACTTGCTACTGACAAGAGTCACTGCAATTTGCTTGGCAAGATCTAAGGACAGACTTTTTCGAATTCTACGCAGGTCACGGGAATGATAGAAGCATGCCCTACATGTTTGGGATATGTGTTTTCGAAAATTCAGGCTACTATCCAATACTACACCAAGATTTTTGGCTGATGCAGATGGATTTGTGTCTTGACCTAGAATTAAGCATGGGAAGTTATGCAAGACTTTTTCTCGCCGAAGTTTGGTCCGAATAAGAAGAGATTCTGTATTGCTAGGATTAAGCTTCAGCTTTGACCCTGTCATCCAGACCGACACACTCATTAAACACTGTGGAACACTGTGACTTTATCTGACAGAGCGTTTTTAATTTTTACGGATTGGTGCCTATTTTGCAAATGAGAAGAAAACCAAATTTGAGCCTGGCCAGATATCCCATACCAATCAAAAAGTCTATCTGTTAATGTAGCATGGTCAGAGCCGTAACTTCACCCTTGTCCAAACTAATAATGATATCGTTATGTACTTTCAGTAGAGCCGATTCTGTAGAATGATGTTTCTTATAGGCTGATTGTAATGAATTAGATATATGATTATGTTTTGTATGAGTTTGCAGCCGATTGGCTACCATCTTTTCTAAGATTTTGGAAATGAAACTCAAGTTGGATACAGGCCTGTAATTTTTTAAGTAATGGTCTCACATGAGCTTCTTTGAAATTTTTAGGAAATGTGTTTTAATGTTGGTCCACCGTTTGCGACGCTGACCCGACATGATTCCAATATTGATTCAGCGCTTCGTGTTTGCTGGACTGCCAGTCAAGTTAAGATAAATAGAGTTTATATGAATCGAAAAAAGTGATCGCTTGTATAAAGAGATAAATGAGTCATAGCCGATGATATACGACAAGAGTCGTGTTTCTAAGGAGATCTCAACATTTAAATACGTTTGTATAAACAGTAGAGACAAAATGATTTTTTGTTCAATTTGAAATCATCATGAATGTCTTAGTTAGCTATTCCAGCTTCATTTGAATACCTATGTTATGGGTCTACGACCAATATAAATATTTTAATTCTTTCAGCGTGGGGAATACCTTTATACGTCAGAATCTGACGTCTATAAAAGTTTAATTCTGATATAAAATACGGCTCCGGCGCTGAAAGAGCTTCGAGCTAATCTCCTAATTTAAGCTACTATATATGTTAACCCTTAGAGCACTGAGCTATTCAATTTAAATTTTTAGTCACTTGAAGTTGTGTCTCCCTACCGCGACACACAACTTCCAAGTTACTGAAAATTTGTGTTATTTTTGAAATTTAGGTCCCAATATATCAGTGTTTCAAGTTTGAAGGCATATTTTATTTTTAACAACTGGTTATCAGGGGTTATACAGGTGCTAAAAAAACAGAAAGTGTCTACTGTAGTCGACATCGGTGTTCTAAGGGTTATTTAAACATCTGCCCGCTTATCACCATAATAGTCGTTTTTAATCGGTTTTATTAGCAGAGAAAATCACGGTTACTGTGAACGAAATGTGTGTTTAATCATCAAGATTTGTAAGTGTTTGGTCCCAAACTAAACAAATACGAGTAATTTTCAACCACTTGGGGTTGTGGACCGCGGTAGCGAGACACAACCGCAAGTGTTTGAATATAGCAGATTAAGGGTTCAAAATAACTTTTAACCCTTATAGCGCTGAGTTAATTTGTGAAAAACATCGCAACCAAATTTTTTTTTTTCAATTTGACATTATCATAACTGTCTTAGTTAGCTCTTTCCGATTCATTTGAATACCTATGTTATGGGTCTACGGCCATTAGAAATATTTTCACTCTTACAGTGCGGGGATCGACTTTAGTCGTCAGAATCTGACGTCTCCAGACGTCAGATTCCGACGACTTGTCATAGAAGACGCTCGCTGTAAACCATTCAGCTCATATGCAATTATTTAATTTTCTTTCTGTGTGTGGCTATAAAACCAAGTATGGTATTCTACCTACCAGTTTAAATAACAAGTGAATAATTAGTATTCGCTGCATATTATCGTACTCCCACAGGTGTTATCGACCACGAGACTTGTACTGATAACTTCCTGTATCGACCAAAACTTGTCAACAGTTCGTTTTGCGGTTGCGAATTATTTACGTTTACTGACGCATTGTAGTCTAAATAATTTAATTATCAGTTAAACATGTGGGTGGTCGTACGATAAAATGCATATGGCACTGCTTTTTGGTCGATACAGGCTGAGATCGGTACTTGTCCCCCATACAGACACTCGCCTTCGGCTCGGCCTGTATCTGGCAACAGCGTACCGATCTCAGCCTGTATCGACCAAAAAGCAGTGCCATATGCATATCTTATCGTCGCTTTTGAGCGGTCGGTTATATTAGCCTCAACATTTCAGATCAAATTATTTAGGTTATCTGTAAACAAATTAAATAACCTAATAGATGAAATATTCATTTGGTCAGACATTTACTTAGCATGGATGTTCTAGAAACCAGAACGATAAAATAAATATTTCAATGTCTATGTACATTGCCCCGAAAAGGCAAACAACAGTAACTGTTCAGTTTTCAAGTAAGCAGTTACCGCTGTTTGCCTTTGCGGGGCAGCATATAATCTCACCTTGAAACTAAAACAATCTACTGTAATTTTATAAAGTGATACAAAACTATTTTCCTGAAATGAAGTAAACAATTTGAAATCATTACCTACAGTTTAGATTTAGTCCGGGCGTCTTCTGGAGAAAGAACGACCAAGTCTACACTCTGCAGTTATACGCGAGTGATAGTGCGGAGCGGCGAATGCGGTCTTTAATATACAGCAAATAATCTGCTTTGTAGAAGGGGACTGAAAGTCAGTCAAGCATGTACACCAAACAAGTAGACATATCTGCTTTGAGGAGGGAGGGGCAGCAGGCCAGTCAAGCATGTCCACCAAACCACTAGGGCGTCTGTCACTCATAAAATAGTAAACAGTTTAAGTGTTCTCTGATGTGATTCTGTTCATTTACTTTTGTCTGTTCCCGATAATATCTTCATCTGCAAATGAAAAAACAGACAAGGAAATCAGATTTCACTGCTGTCACAAAACTGTCCCATGGTTAAAATAGATGGGTCATCACGATTCGCTGGTTGCACACTGTGAGCCCACGCACAGGCGCAGTATGGTCAACGTAGACAGCAGAGGGGTCCGCCACAGGGTAAATATCATTAATCAGTGAAGCAAAACGACCCAATCGTTTAACCCTCGAGGCGCTGAAATTGTTCATGAAAACCTTGGAGGCCAGAGGGTTTTTTTCAATTTGAAATCATCATAAATATCTTAGTTAGCTCTTTCTGATTCATTTGAATAACTATATTATGGGTCTACGACTACTATAAATATGTTTACTCTTACGGTGAGGAGATCGACTTTAGACGTCAGAATTTGACGTCAACAGATGTCAGATTCTGACATCTGAAGTCTATCACCGCGCTTTAAGAGTTAACTATTGTGTAATGCTAATCACATTTATACTTACTTTTACCCGATTGGGCGGCATAGCATAACTGTATTTTTCATTTAATGTTATATGGGGAGATGGAGAGCCCCTCGCGCCGAAGATACCTGTAAGTGACCGTTGGGGTCTCTAGTATGGGCTCGCAATGGCGGACGAGGGAAACTACCCAATCTTCACCATTTCAACACAAACTTCCTTCCCTGTCGAATCGACGGTTCCAAATAAATCATAAAACTCCTTCTCCACTTGTCATGTTTATTCGTTAGACATCTGGCAACAACAACGCACAACCCCGCGCACGGCACTCCTACTTGACTCAGAGAAAGCGACCTATGGCACGTCCGTAGTCGCCGAGTGTAACGTCTGAAGTGCGGGAAAAGTACCAAGACCGCATGGCTCCAACTGTGTGCGCCCGGCACCAAGGTACGGAAACGAGGCAGTCGTCCACAGCTTCTCGCGTCCGGGAAGCCGGGGATAACTGCCACATAAACTTAACGAAGTAAGGATCCTACATTACCCCCGGTTAGTGATAACGTAGGACCCAACTGACGTGTAGGAGACTGCTTCGTGCAAGTAGCGGGGGTTGTAAAAATATGTAACCTCTTATAACTAAGCATAGTTTAAAAATTATAGCGTGTGTGGTTACAGCGTGGGTGGTTGAAGTCGCAGCATTATACATGAATTGTCCCATCCTCTTAACACCAACTGTCCTTTATGTAGGTATTTATATGTTGCAAGCTGCGATCAACCGATTCATTTATTTAACATAAATTTCTATTCGTATTTTAGCAATTAACTTGCTAAAAAAAATGTCTTTACATTTTATATATCTGTACACAATGCTGCCAGGCCTGGCATATTCATTTACAATTTAAAAACATTATTATTACGGTGCATGCGGTTGGGCCTGCCATAGATGTCGTTAGGCGCCACTATGGCGTGAACCATCTGCACGAACCGGGCAGGAGTCTGGATTATTCGTCCGACTCTAGTTTTTCGCACTGTTGTGTCGGTCGAAATTTTGCCGCGATTAGCGATATTCGAACGGTTGATTTTGGTCGAGTCGATTACGGCGTCAGCAGCACCCGGGGTTTTACCCCGTAGATGTAAAGGTATGCGGGAATACGTTCGTAAACCACCGCCGTTCCTGTTAGCGCGGGATACGGTGGGGGCTCCCTTCCTTCCCTGTCGAATCGACGGTTCCAAATAAATCATAAAACTCCTTCTCCACTTGTCATGTTTATTCCTTAGACATCTGGCAACAACAACGCACAACCCCGCGCACGGCACTCCTACTTGACTCAGAGAGAGCGACCTATGGCACGTCCGTAGTCGCCGAGTGTAACGTCTGAAGTGCGGGAAAAGTACCAAGACCGCATGGGCTCCAACTGTGTGCGCCCGGCACCAAGGTACGGAAACGAGGCAGTCGTCCACAGCTTCTCGCGTCCGGGAAGCCGGGGATAACTGCCACATAAACTTAACGAAGTAAGGATCCTACATTACCCCCGGTTAGTGATAACGTAGGACCCAACTGACGTGTAGGAGACTGCTTCGTGCAAGTAGCGGGGGTTGTAAAAATATGTAACCTCTTATAACTAAGCATAGTTTAAAAATTATAGCGTGTGTGGTTACAGCGTGGGTGGTTGAAGTCGCAGCATTATACATGAATTGTCCCATCCTCTTAACACCAACTGTCCTTTATGTAGGTATTTATATGTTGCAAGCTGCGATCAACCGATTCATTTATTTAACATAAATTTCTATTCGTATTTTAGCAATTAACTTGCTAAAAAAAATGTCTTTACATTTTATATATCTGTACACAATGCTGCCAGGCCTGGCATATTCATTTACAATTTAAAAACATTATTAATACGGTGCATGCGGTTGGGCCTGCCATAGATGTCGTTAGGCGCCACTATGGCGTGAACCATCTGCACGAACCGGGCAGGAGTCTGGATTATTCGTCCGACTCTAGTTTTTCGCACTGTTGTGTCGGTCGAAATTTTGTCGCGATTAGCGATATTCGAACGGTTGATTTTGGTCGAGTCGATTACGGCGTCAGCAGCACCCGGGGTTTTATCCCGTAGATGTAAAGGTATGCGGGAATACGTTCGTAAACCACCGCCGTTCCTGTTAGCGCGGGATACGGTGGGGGCTCCCTTCCTTCCCTGTCGAATCGACGGTTCCAAATAAATCATAAAACTCCTTCTCCACTTGTCATGTTTATTCGTTAGACATCTGGCAACAACAACGCACAACCCCGCGCACGGCACTCCTACTTGACTCAGAGAGAGCGACCTATGGCACGTCCGTAGTCGCCGAGTGTAACGTCTGAAGTGCGGGAAAAGTACCAAGACCGCATGGGCTCCAACTGTGTGCGCCCGGCACCAAGGTACGGAAACGAGGCAGTCGTCCACAGCTTCTCGCGTCCGGGAAGCCGGGGATAACTGCCACATAAACTTAACGAAGTAAGGATCCTACATTACCCCCGGTTAGTGATAACGTAGGACCCAACTGACGTGTAGGAGACTGCTTCGTGCAAGTAGCGGGGGTTGTAAAAATATGTAACCTCTTATAACTAAGCATAGTTTAAAAATTATAGCGTGTGTGGTTACAGCGTGGGTGGTTGAAGTCGCAGCATTATACATGAATTGTCCCATCCTCCTAACACCAACTGTCCTTTATGTAGGTATTTATATGTTGCAAGCTGCGATCAACCGATTCATTTATTTAACATAAATTTCTATTCGTATTTTAGCAATTAACTTGCTAAAAAAAATGTCTTTACATTTTATATATCTGTACACAATGCTGCCAGGCCTGGCATATTCATTTACAATTTAAAAACATTATTAATACGGTGCATGCGGTTGGGCCTGCCATAGATGTCGTTAGGCGCCACTATGGCGTGAACCATCTGCACGAACCGGGCAGGAGTCTGGATTATTCGTCCGACTCTAGTTTTTCGCACTGTTGTGTCGGTCGAAATTTTGTCGCGATTAGCGATATTCGAACGGTTGATTTTGGTCGAGTCGATTACGGCGTCAGCAGCACCCGGGGTTTTATCCCGTAGATGTAAAGGTATGCGGGAATACGTTCGTAAACCACCGCCGTTCCTGTTAGCGCGGGATACGGTGGGGGCTCCCTTCCTTCCCTGTCGAATCGACGGTTCCAAATAAATCATAAAACTCCTTCTCCACTTGTCATGTTTATTCGTTAGACATCTGGCAACAACAACGCACAACCCCGCGCACGGCACTCCTACTTGACTCAGAGAGAGCGACCTATGGCACGTCCGTAGTCGCCGAGTGTAACGTCTGAAGTGCGGGAAAAGTACCAAGACCGCATGGGCTCCAACTGTGTGCGCCCGGCACCAAGGTACGGAAACGAGGCAGTCGTCCACAGCTTCTCGCGTCCGGGAAGCCGGGGATAACTGCCACATAAACTTAACGAAGTAAGGATCCTACATTACCCCCGGTTAGTGATAACGTAGGACCCAACTGACGTGTAGGAGACTGCTTCGTGCAAGTAGCGGGGGTTGTAAAAATATGTAACCTCTTATAACTAAGCATAGTTTAAAAATTATAGCGTGTGTGGTTACAGCGTGGGTGGTTGAAGTCGCAGCATTATACATGAATTGTCCCATCCTCTTAACACCAACTGTCCTTTATGTAGGTATTTATATGTTGCAAGCTGCGATCAACCGATTCATTTATTTAACATAAATTTCTATTCGTATTTTAGCAATTAACTTGCTAAAAAAAATGTCTTTACATTTTATATATCTGTACACAATGCTGCCAGGCCTGGCATATTCATTTACAATTTAAAAACATTATTAATACGGTGCATGCGGTTGGGCCTGCCATAGATGTCGTTAGGCGCCACTATGGCGTGAACCATCTGCACGAACCGGGCAGGAGTCTGGATTATTCGTCCGACTCTAGTTTTTCGCACTGTTGTGTCGGTCGAAATTTTGTCGCGATTAGCGATATTCGAACGGTTGATTTTGGTCGAGTCGATTACGGCGTCAGCAGCACCCGGGGTTTTATCCCGTAGATGTAAAGGTATGCGGGAATACGTTCGTAAACCACCGCCGTTCCTGTTAGCGCGAGATACGGTGGGGGCTCCCTTCCTTCCCTGTCGAATCGACGGTTCCAAATAAATCATAAAACTCCTTCTCCACTTGTCATGTTTATTTGTTAGACATCTGGCAACAACAACGCACAACCCCGCGCACGGCACTCCTACTTGACTCAGAGAGAGCGACCTATGGCACGTCCGTAGTCGCCGAGTGTAACGTCTGAAGTGCGGGAAAAGTACCAAGACCGCATGGGCTCCAACTGTGTGCGCCCGGCACCAAGGTACGGAAACGAGGCAGTCGTCCACAGCTTCTCGCGTCCGGGAAGCCGGGGATAACTGCCACATAAACTTAACGAAGTAAGAATCCTACATTACCCCCGGTTAGTGATAACGTAGGACCCAACTGACGTGTAGGAGACTGCTTCGTGCAAGTAGCGGGGGTTGTAAAAATATGTAACCTCTTATAACTAAGCATAGTTTAAAAATTATAGCGTGTGTGGTTACAGCGTGGGTGGTTGAAGTCGCAGCATTATACATGAATTGTCCCATCCTCTTAACACCAACTGTCCTTTATGTAGGTATTTATATGTTGCAAGCTGCGATCAACCGATTCATTTATTTAACATAAATTTCTATTCGTATTTTAGCAATTAACTTGCTAAAAAAATGTCTTTACATTTTATATATCTGTACACAATGCTGCCAGGCCTGGCATATTCATTTACAATTTAAAAACATTATTAATACGGTGCATGCGGTAGGGCCTGCCATAGATGTCGTTAGGCGCCACTATGGCGTGAACCATCTGCACGAACCGGGCAGGAGTCTGGATTATTCGTCCGACTCTAGTTTTTCGCACTGTTGTGTCGGTCGAAATTTTGTCGCGATTAGCGATATTCGAACGGTTGATTTTGGTCGAGTCGATTACGGCGTCAGCAGCACCCGGGATTTTATCCCGTAGATGTAAAGGTATGCGGGAATACGTTCGTAAACCACCGCCGTTCCCGTTAGCGCGGGATACGGTGGGGGCTCGCGAATGCGGCGCTATATAAGTATTGTCTCTGTTAGACAAGTTGACTTTAACATCTAGTTGCTTTGGGACTGTGGCCAATTTTTTACTGCTTCTGACTGCCGTCGACTTTTTCGTTTTAACACTCGTCCTGTTGGACGTCAGAGTGTCCGCACTACCAGGTCTAGGTGGACCCTGTGGATTCCTACTAGAGGTCCTGGTAGCCTTCGAGCTCTGTGATTTGTTTGGCGTTTTACGCTGTATTGTCGTACCTGTCGTAGGCTCGCACTCGAGATGTGCGGGTTTAACGCGATCTAAAGAGACTGTCTCAACCTTGCCTTTAGCTAGGATTTTCATGACTCTGCCACTTCTCGCGACGACCTTATATGGTCCGTCGTAAGGGGCGGTCAGAGGCGGCGCAATTGCGATTCGGCGCAAGAATACATGTGTGCATGTAGCTATTTCCTTGAATTGGAAAATGTTGTGTTGTTGTGTGTCACGTGGCGGACATAGACGGAGACGCGACATGGCCACGCGTAGCTTGTCTGAATAATTCTCCAAATCAGTGTTAGCGTCGACGGTGTACTGTTTCGTAAACTCTCCTGGGAGTCTAAGGGTTGTCCCGTATACCACCTATCGGCAGCCGACCTGCCTAGTCTCTCTTTAACTGCGGAACGAACTCATAAAAGTACAGCGGGTAACATGATAGTCCACGGGTTCGGTGACTCGTGCGCCATAATGGCGGCTTTCAATTGACGGTGGAAACGTTCGACCTTGCCATTCGACTGGGGGTGATTAATCCCGAATTGATTACACAAACTATCCCACAATTTGGACACGAATTGAGCGCCCCTATCAGTGGTGATAGTGGCTGGAGTACCATAACGTGCTATCCACCCGCTGAAGAAAGCATCAGCGACCGTTTCGGCTCTAATATCTACAATAGGTATGGCTTCGGGCCAACGTGTAAAACGGTCAACGCAAGTCAGTAGATATCTAAAGCCATCAGCATAGGGTAAAGGTCCGACTATATCTATGTGGACATGATCAAATCGCTCGGTGGGTTCAGTGAACTTTCCGAAAACTAGGGTGTTGTGACGTGAAACTTTAGCAGTCTGGCAACCCTTACAGGTACAACACCATCTAGCAATGTCGATATTCATGCCATGCCAGACAAATCGGGTATTAATCAAAGGTTTGGTAGCTCTATGCGATGGGTGGCCTAAACCGTGTAAGTTTAAAAAAACTTTTCGGCGAAATTTCGCGGTAAGGTACGGCCGGTTGTGTCCCGTGGACACATCACACCAGATCAATTGATTATCGAACGATTTAAGTAGTTTGAAATTCATAGTGGATGTAGTCGAGTGTCTCAATCGCGTGAATTCCGCGTCTTTAGCTTGGTCGAGACTTAACTCTTTATAGTCTATCGCAGGTCCATCATGTATCGCAGACACTGATGGTCGTGACAGCGCATCAGCGACGAAATTTGTCTCGCCTTTTACATATCTAATATCGGTGGTGAATTCAGCGATGAAAGCTAAATGACGTGTTTGTCGTAGGGACGCGTGCTAAGTCACGGATGACATTACGAATGTCAACGGTTTATGATCAGTATTAACGAAGAAATTTCGTCCTTCTAAATTGTGTCTAAAATGTTTAATTGTGGCGTATACCGCCAAAAGCTCATGATCGAACACGCTGTAACGTGTTTCTGCTGGGTTCAGCTTCTTGCTGAAAAACGAAAGTGGCTGCCACATACCGTTTAAAAATTGCTGCAACACGCCACCGACGGCGACATCAGTAGCGTCGCACGTGATGTTGATCTGAGCCGTAGAATCTGGGTGTACCAGAAGCGTAGCGTTTGCCAATATTTGTTTTGACTCAGAAAATGCTGACTCTGCATTTTTATTCCACTTCAAATCGAAATTTGACTTCGGTGACAGTTTTGTATGTCCACCGTTGGCAGCTGTCAGTAAATTATTGAGTGGTGTCAACAAAATGCGTCGCTGAGGTTGCGCCTAAGTGCTGTGCACTAGTTCACAAAGGTATATATTTATTTTAGTGAAAACTGAAGGTCTATATTTGACATAAAACGTTTTCACTTATTCACACACATGCATAATGGTATCGTGAAAACCGTAGGTCGAACCTGTACATAAAAAAATGCCAGATACAATTATGACATGCTATGCTAAGCTAAGATAATAGTATAATGTAAGTCGACCTGGGTGAGAAAAAAGTAAATATTGGCAATGTTTCGCGATAGCGCAACTGTCAAATCGAATATTTCTGTATTTATAAAAAATGTAAACTTCAGAAATAAACTATCGTGAGAAAATTTCGTTCTCAAACTGATAGACTAAATGTGACTGCAAATAAAAACAGTTACATTTATTATTTTAGAAAAATATTTAAAACATGACTGACAGTAGTCTATGCTGATTGATGATATAGTATATCATTTCGCTGAAAAATGATGATGATGAACATTCCACGTTTTTTTTATAATGGCACGTTCATCACCGAGTCATTCTTATAAACGTCCGAATCAATCGCTCTCTTCAATTCATTGATTGCCGTATAAATCGGCTGTCGTCGTAGCGGTTGTGTTTATTTCGTCTGTGGTGGGTGTGTGTATGATGTATTGTCGGTGTTGCTAACATGTGCGGCAGACAGCATGTGGCTGCTTGTCTGTGTCAGCATGCGTGGAACGGTGTGTACATAGAAACATGAGCAGCGGCCCCGTTTCGCCTCACATTAGCAGATTCATTACCTACTGTGTGCCCAAATAAGGCGCTAAATAGGCTAGAGCAATTACAAACACCGAAGGGCGTTTAAAAGTGAAAAAAATCTCACACAATTAGTGTTATAATTACGTTTTCGAAACAACTTATTTATATTTCCTCTCTTTCAATCGTTTTGAAAAAGAAAATTTATAAATAATCTAAAAAATGTTATTAAAACTAGTCCGTGTATAGTTTTGAACACGTGAGGAATCAGCTCCACCAAATCAAAATGGCGTCCTAATTTATGCTAATGTGATGTGGCGATACAGGTTCACTATCCAAATGCATGCCGGTTATGGCGGGACACGTGTTTGATCGGGCGATCAGCTAAGCAGGGGGAACCAGCGTCCAAAATGGCGCTCACCTACCAAATACATGTACAATATTCAGCATTCTCTGAAATAACATATTATAATAGTGATCAAATATTGACCTACGGTCCTGGGAATATTTCTAACAGACCAAATAGGACTGTTTATTGACATTCATTTATGGAAACAATTTTATTTTGGCCCTAAACCTAATAAAGGTTACCCGAGTCGAAGCGATATTTATAATTTCTTGTCGATTTTGCTGAAAAATCGAAAAAATGACGAGGCTTTGTCTATGGACTTTAAAATCGAGTCACCCAATTATGGTAATCAACGATAAAAATTGAGTTTCCGAAAATACCCACTTCCTATTCGCCTACAGTGGCATTAATAGGATGAAAGCATTTAACAAACTCTTTCATTTAAAAAATGATAGACTAAGTCTATGAGAACAATTTTCAGGATTCTTCTAGAGAAACCGACATGGTCGCCATCTTGAAAAAGCGCCAAACATGTGGGATTTCGTCCAAAAATTAGAAATTTACGCCGTTTTCGACGTAAAAAAACGTGCTTCTCCTCTGATAACTTTTTCTGACTAATTTAAACTGGCATATTAAGAATGACCTACAGTTTTCACGTACCTGATGAAAAAAATGCTATTGATTTTTTTCAAAAAATCCCCTAAAATTTAATCAAAACTATACTTGAAAACAGCGGTTTTCAATTGGCGTCTTGGTGAAAACACTGTTGCGTTGACTATCAGTCGTCAGGGGTCACCAGTATGGGGAGATGGAGAGCCCCTCGCGCCGAAGATACCTGTAAGTGACCGTTGGGGTCTCTAGTATGGGCTCGCAATGGCGAACGAGGGAAACTGCCCAATCTTCACCATTTCAACACAAACTTCCTTCCCCGTCGAATCGACGGTTCCAAATAAATCATAAAACTCTCTCTCCACTTGTCATGTTTATTCGTTAGCCATCTGGCAACAACAACGCACAACCCCGCGCACGGCACGTCCTACTTGACTCAGAGAGAGCGACCTACGGCACGACCGTAGTCGCCGAGTGTAACGTCTGAAGTGCGGGAAAAGTACCAAGACCGCATGGGCTCCAACTGTGTGCGCCCGGCACCAAGGTACGGAAACGAGGCAGTCGTCCACAGCTTCTCGCGTCCGGGAAGCCGGGGATAACTGCCACATAAACTTAACGAAGTAAGGATCCTACAGTTGTACCTCATTTTTGGCTAATTTGGATAGGCATAGACTGATTACGTTGGCATGGTTATGTTTACGTTTTAATGTCATCCAGAGAACAAAACCAGTATGGCAGCCAATGTCCGACACGAAAATTATATATATTATATGTTTACCACCGACTGTGTTACTTCATGCCTGGAATTTCAGATTTTAAATAATCTCAGTAAGGTTTATATCCACCTTGTTGAAGTTTGCTTAATATCTACCAGCAATGTCAAACAACATTATAATGTAGACATTTATAGCTGACATGTGGGACAATACGGTTATTTAGTAATCTTTAATTTTCTATATTGGACATGATCCCATCAAACATATTAGTTAGGCATAGCGCTTGGTTTGCTTCTGAACAATTTCTGAAACACAGGGTTTACAACACACGAATATACTGGGGTTGTCAGGATTAACTTTTAGCTTCATGTAATATTGCAAGCTCAACTTCAACCGGCGATTCTGTAAAGAGGGCTGGCTGGTATCCCCTCCCCTCCCCAATGGATGATGTTCTAAATGCCCTGGAGCATAATCCCAACCTAGGTTAGCGATTGGATCGAGTAGGCCTACTGTCAAGTATGGTCGTCTCGTCGACCCATATGCAATAAGCTACAGCCATAATCCATTTTGGATCTGATATGTGTCTGGTATATCCTCAGTACGGTTGTCCAGTCACCACACCAATCCCTGCCAGATATAATGCGCAGCTGTTGTAATATGCCTTCCTGTAGTTATATTTTATACATTTTATATGTGGAATTAAATTCAGCTTCCTGTCAAAGAAAATACCAATGAATATGGACAACATGAAGCTGTTGTCCATAGCGTTTGAGACTAGGTTCAGGCTGTAAGCCATTTTTTTGCCAAAATGCACACACAACGTTTTTGTAGGGGAAAATTTAAAGGTGTAGTCAACTGACAAAATTCGCGGGACAAGGGTCCCCCAGAAGGCAATAGTGCCCGTGGGTAGGCAAAGGCCCTATTCCATAATAATACTAAATATGCGTTTCATACCCAAAGCCTCATTAAGAGCAAGTTCTCAAATCACAGCAAGCTCATATATACTTGAGCGACATCTATGAGGTAATAATTCAAAGCCCTTGTCCTTTGCCCCTACTTGGTCGCCTACTTGCAAACAAACTGACTGTATTACTGGGGGTATTTGGAAACTGCTCGACCCCCAAGCTTGTATTGTCACCCAGTAAACACAAAACATTTGTATGACTTTATGCAATGTTGGACCAACGTCGAAGACATTGCCCGACATTGTATAAATGTTATACAAATGTCTTGTGTTTGCTGGGCAGGAGGACTTTCTCTCAAACATTGTACATTTATCTAATGTTGGTTCAATGTTGGGTTGGCCTAACATTAAAACAGCATTGTATCAATGTCTCGTTTGGGTAGTATCTTGTAATCAGTTCAGTGGCTATAATAATGCCGTCAATCTGTACTCAATAGGCTACTGTTGGCCTACACTTGACCGTCCCAGGCATGCACGTTTTGCAGCTGGATTATTCTTTAAAGCTATTTTCGTCCGCACAAGTTACCAACTTGTCCAGGAAATCCTGCAGGCATCGTTCTGTTATTGTCATGGTGCTGGACTGGCAATAAACAGCCAGGTCATCAATAGCCAAAGTTTTTTGCCCGAGTGTAGGGACACTTTGGCTAGGTCATCAACATATAAAGATTTCTCAATGCCTTTCGACAGAGCGTCAATCATGCTGTTTATCTTGATGGTAAATGAAGTTGGTGAAATAATACTCTCCTGTGGGACACCCTCTTCTTTTGAATTTAGGGGGGCTGTAGAGAGGGTGTTATCGCAACGGACTTTAAATTTTCTACCCCTTAGCGAATTTTCACAAATAGAGGAAATGTACCCCGCAAGCGTATTTCGTGGAGATCTTTAATGATACAGCCCTTCCAGGTGGTAGCATGGGCCTTTTCTAGGTCAATAAATATTACAACTGTGTGTTCATTTTAGCAAAATCTTGACAGATATAGTCACCAGCCTGACTAGAACTAACGGCCTGAGTACTGTTCTCTCAGGTACTCAGACCTAGCTTGCCATGTTTAAATTTGTGACCGTCACATTTTTAATCTACTTTCTTGACAATAAGTTTGAACATAAACATAGGCCTACTCATCTTATGTTGACACATCCAATACACACTCGTTTATCTGAAACAGTAACTGTCAAATGTCAAAATATCATTTTTGTCCATAAAAAAACACATTTATTCACTGTAACAAGCTTTTGAATTCCCCCCAAATTGTCAAACGTGTGTACAACGAGTGTACACGTCACATGATGACATAGTCCATCTGCTACTGGAGGTCACACGCGATTCTATTGTTAAAAACACAATCATTGTGGTAGAAACTCAGGTACAGTGAGTGACAGTACGAGACCTACATGTACCCTTATATTTATGCATAAAATCGCAAAATATAGTGAGCAAATATTTACTAGCAACACCAAATACGGTGACCAGCATGTTGCTGTGTTCAAATTCGTATCCCGATGTAACCCATTAAATATGGTGTCTACCTACAGCTCTTGTTGAACTAGGACTACACTGTTCCACGTTTTCACTTAAAGCTTTACATAAATAAATTACCTAACGCTCAACACCAATAAAATATTGCGGTCTAAAAATTATTACATAGGCCTAGGCAACTATGATTATCTTGTTTGTTTCCGGCTAAATCGTATCAATTGTTACAGGTACTCAACATTTAAAATGTCTGCATGATAAATCAGGGTACCTGTAGGATCCTTACTTAGTTAAGTTAATGTGGCAGTTATCCCCGGCTTCCCGGACGCGAGAATCTGTGGACGACTGCCTCGTTTCGTTACTTTGGTGCCGGGCGCACAGGGCCGGAGCCCATGCGGTCTTGGTACTTTTCCCGCACTTCAGATGTTACGCTCGGCGACTACGGACGTGCCGTCAAGTAGGACGTGTCGTGCGCGGGGTTGTACGTTGTAGTTGCCAGATGTCTAATCGAATAAACATGACAAGTGGAGGAAGAGTTTTGTGATTTACTTGGAACCGTCAATTCGACGGGGAAAGGAAGTTATAATGTTATAATGGAGAATGTTGGGCAGTTTCCCTCGTCCGCCATTGTGAGCCCATACTAGAGACCCTAATGGTCACTCACAGGTATCTTCGGCGTGAGAGGCACCCCATCATCCCATATACCAACACTCTACAGTGTTGCATATTTAAAGACGTCAAGACAATTTAACCTTTTACCTTTTTGTGTGAATTAATTTAAAAGGGCGTTTATAGAATGTAGTTGTGAAAAGGTTAAACCGTCTTGACTTTTTTTAACATTGACCAGTGAGTGTGGGTACCAGTGTCTTAGCTAGCGACCCCTCAGCCCGTCATTTGTGACGGGCAGTGTTGGCGTTTACGGACGGGCACTCATTAAAATGACATTAAAATGACGGGCAGAAATGCTTCCCCTCCAAAAATGAAAAAACTCCAAATATCCTGGGTTCTAATAGCATTATTAGCAATTTTTTGAACTGCCCACCGTGGGGTTTAAATCGAAGCAGACGGTCTCTTTCAACTTTAGTTCTGCCGCAGACATTTAATTTGAGCGATAATGAAAGAAATAATAAGTGTATTAAATTTGGCCGGCCCGCCGCGTGTTTTACGTTAGTGCTGCCAATAGATGCCATTGAGGCCCACATACTCATTTTGTGTGCTGTGCATCGCTGCATTAGTTTCACCCCAGTATTCATCGCTGTCGGCTGAGAGGCTGAGAGGGAACAATGCAAATACCAACGACACTTCAATGAAGTATAGCAGAAAACGAGCTGTTGGTGATAGAAATGTACATATAGGCCTATAGTTAAATGTGTATTATAGTCGAAATGTTGCCGGCTCTGATAAACCAAATACTGTACTGAAAAACCTTTGTATGATTTCATATTTAGTAACGTCGCGAAATCGCGCGATTTTGTTAATAGTCAGGAAGCCAAATCCGATTTTTGTACTTTTCGTGTGCATGCAATATATATTTGCATATGTGGTATAACTGGAACGGTAAAACTCTTCAGATTATCAATCTGCCTGTTTTAGATTTTCAAAATGCGCCTTTTTCACCGAATTTACCCCCTGAAGTTTCCCATAATGCACCAGCGCGTTATATATGCATACAGCTCTTTCAAGTGTCCACTGTCATCAACATGAACGGAATATGATCATAATCACTCGTGCATCCTCATTTTTTCTTTGTAACATAACTAATATAAGGGGATTCGATTTCTAAAACGGATGAATAAAAACATGGTATGATCGTTACCATGGCAACGGTAGCCCTATCAACAATACACATATACCACCGTGATGCGTAGCGTTCATTGGTTCCATAAAAAATACCGGCATTAATCTGATTTTATCTTATTATTTTTTAATGTTTTAAAATACAATACGTTATTTATAGTATTATTATGTATAGGTAGCTCGTTGTGGGAGGTTACTGGTTGTTTTCATGGTAACAAGCATTAATTTGCCCCTGACATGTTATCTATCAATCCATACCTTGACTTGGAATACACAATCGGTATCATTATCTGCATATGAATAGCCTACATATACACTCCCACAGGACTTCCAACATTTTCTTATCTACATGGATTCATATTTTTCATGCTTTGAAATATAAAATCTTACAAGTCCACGTCCAAATAAGGTTAATTTGCATCAAGCAAAAATGGCCACCAAGTCATTCATTGAAAACTGCTTATATTTCCATTACTTTCTATGTAACTGATGTAAAAACTATAATTATAATATAATGTATTTTCTCCGTATATCGGTGACTAATATATAGATTTGAATATTTTGGTATCTCGTATGTTTTTTGGAGGTGCTGAATGAAATGGCAAAGGTTTTGGAATGATTGAAGGTCAAGGTCATGTGTTGTTTTATCAAGGTCAGAGTTCTAAAACTCATTATATCCATATTTTTCACCATACCTAAGGGACTATTATATTGATTTTAATGTTTTGGGGACATACTCTCGAGGTGCTGAATCGAACCGGAAAGGTCGTAAAATGGTTTAAGGTCAAGGCCAAGCGTTTTTATCAAGGTCAGAGCTCTAAAACTCCCAAAATGTAAGGAAGACATATTTTTCTATATATAATACTATGAGGATTTTAATGTTTTGGTGCATGGCTATTATAGTGTTTTTCGAGGTGCTTAATCAAATTGAAAATATTTTACAGTTATGGAAGGTCAAGGTAATCATAGACACCAAGATCATGAAAATCCATCTAATGGTTATGACCATCTACGATTGCAGTGACCGCTAATTTTAAACTCCTTTTTTTGCGCGAGCTAGCAATAATGTGAATCCTCACTAAACACTCAAGTTCGTAATAATGCGATTTTCATACAGCACATTTATTCCACTACGACATGTAGTTCACATCAAATTATTTTAATATCAACATAGCATATTGTATATTGCAATGGTCCTAGCTCAAATACAATGTTTTAATGAAGATGTGTCGGGATAGATGAAGTAGATGACAGAAATTTTCATAGTCAGGATTTTTACAGTGTATCAACATTTCCTACTTAATAGCTACTGTTTCCATGGCAACAATTCAAAAAAAAACAAATATCACTGATTGGAGTGTAATCACGATAATTTGGACTAAAATTAAAATAACATAATATTTAAAATATTTTTTTTCAACATGTACACCAATTTCTATGCCACATAATTTTAGGATTCAAAAGTAATGATATGAAAATAAAAACTTATGTAAAAATTGGAAATATGTCAAATCTAGGTCATTTGGACTCATAAGGGCCCTAGCATCGTTTGACAATCGTTTGCATCGTTTGTGCGACTTCCGACTCATTTTGCCAGATCGGAAATGAAATTAATCGGGCTTTAGGCCACCTTTGTGCACATATAGGCTAAACTGGGCCAGGAGAACCT
Organism: Flabesymbios commensalis; assembly: GCA_964017125.1. Lineage (NCBI taxonomy): Eukaryota > Metazoa > Annelida > Polychaeta > Terebellida > Flabelligeridae > Flabesymbios > Flabesymbios commensalis. Next base: position 17,504,842 of record OZ024918.1, on the reverse strand, counting down.
CCTGAGGATGGTGAGATGATTGAGATGACACTTTCTCCAGACACAGGATTCGAAATTCGAGTCCTGGCGGTCTGAGGCCGAGCACGCTACCTCTCGGTCACGGAGGCTCCCCACAATACTAACTTTCACACGTGGATGGGGAAGAAACATTTTTGTTTCTTTCAAACCGCCGAGACCGGGAACCGAACCCCGAACTCTGGCGTGAAAGGCAGCGGTGCTAACCACTACCCTAGGGCCCCCGCCCTTGCCAGATCGGGTCACATATATAAAACACAAGACATTGGTTCAAAGTCAAATTAATGTTTGGACAGCGTCACAGATGGTGGTCCGACCTTACCCCAGAGTTGGCGCAATGTCTAGGATTTGCTGGGTTTTCAGTCGAACACCAGTAAACAAGGCATGACACAATGTCGATTTAATGATGATTCAGTGTCATAAACGATGGGCCAGCATTAAACCATTGTGGTTTATTGTTTCGCACGCATTCCAGACAATGGGCCAGCATTAAACCGACATTGGTTCAGCGTATTGTGTTTTCTGGGCTTGCACTGTAGAGAGTTGTACTGGTTACTGTGGCTACAATGCAAGGTGTTTCAAACTGCATATTTCAGTTTTTTTCAGTCTCTGTATTAACGTTATTATACTTGTTCACTGAATAAGAGAAAATATATTAGAACAGCAAACGCAAAACGTTGAACCAGTTATTGGCCCACCATTTACGACTCTGGTCCGGCATTAAGTTACCATTGGTTACAATAGACTCTGTTGTAACCAATGTTGTAACCCATTTTCAAATTGATCGGTTGACAGGGTTCCTAAACAAAAAGGGTTCTTTATAGAACATGGCACCGTCGATAGCACTGTGAATTCCACGTCTTTGAACAGATTGCAACATTGTACATGTGCACATTATGCACATCAACGATGCAAAGCATTCGGCCCTACCGAGATTCAAACACAGTAGACCTACCTCTGAGATTTAAGGCCCAGACGAACTGTAGGCGTAAGCGTTGATCATACGTAAAATTATCTGACATTGAAAAGAAATATTGAATTTAAGATGTAGGTCCACACGATAACAGTGGTTTTGATCATCATCATAGAGCTATAGACTATTATAATTTCTATAGGGGCATGTGACACATGTGCACGCAATTAGTCGCATCGAACTTCTTCTGAAGTGCAGAAATGCAAAAAATAATATTTTATATTTTTTGTTTCAATAAATAGATTTCCAAATGAAATAGGCCTAGTTATCTACAATTGCAAAGATAAAGCATGGATTACAAATTTCCATTTTAAGGACACTGTTTTTTAAAGATGCTTAAAATTCAAAACTATGCAAATGTTCCCAAGTATGAATAGAACAGGTGGAACTCAAAAGCGAATCGCCCATATCATTTTACAAAGACGTATAGTTACAAACAAGAAGTAATGCATATTAAATGAGGATACATGACAGAAGCATGATGGATGACTTGTGGTGACATCATCCATAGACACTAAGCACTATTGTGTTCAGATATACGCAAGCTTGTCTATACTCCTCATTTTTTTGGCAAAGTAAGACTGCGATGACATGTTGAGTGAAATTAGATCTCTGCCATTTAATTGTGAGACTGGAATTAAATTAAGAGCCCTTTGTTGAAACTCGGTCAGATTATTATCTGGATCCGCACCTGTAGAGGCTTGGTGGAAGGGAAAGGAACATCACGTATTCATGTCATGGCTATATTGATGGTCAACTGCGAATAATAACAAAACACAGCTACACTGTAGAACTTTGCTGTTGTTTTTACATCCATTTACTGTTTAATTTGACACCAGTTTACCGTACTGTTGATTCAACAGTAATCCACTGTTTTAAACTACATTCACTGTTGTTGCAGAGTGTTTTAACGGCGAATTACCGTATGAACAGCGAATTGCTGTGTTTTCGACATTTGCGTGGTGCATTCTGGGATAGCCAGAATCCCAGCAAGCGACGCCATCTTGAACTGAGAAAAACAATACAACTTCAATTTATGTAAGTATTCTCACTTTCTTAGTGTATTATGTATTAAAATAGCTCTGACAATATCATGAATCCGGGTAGACTAAAGTGGCATATCGAAATGGATCGTTTCTTACTTTATAATACGAGTTCATGTTGCAGTGTGATTACACGTGGAAGGTACAGTAACTTACTGTTTATGTGGCCTATACCACTGTAACTTGCCGTACCCATAGTGCACAGTTACTCGTACGGCAATTAACCATTTTGTAAATAGGCCTATAGAATAATATAGACGCTCAATTTATTTTTGCATTGATTTAATTTTGTGTGATATGATTTTTTTTGTATAACTTAGTTATATGTTTTCTTCGCAGGATCTGTTGAAGAAACATCCCATCCATCATAAGCTATCAAGTCTTGAAGCTATCGGGAAAGATGTCCTTCACAAATGACTTCACGAACATTAAATTCTATAAATTAATTTGAGACTCTGGGAAGACTGGCATGTAGGCCTAGTGCAGCTGTATAGTGTATGTTAAACTCTGTCAAGTACAATTTCCCTCCTACACAGTGGTCTGGAGCCAAGATTATAATCTCTAAAACAAGATGAGACATTCTTTATTAAGGAAATAAATGGGGTGGATCGGATACAGCTATAAAGCTTTATATTTTCAGCTGCCAAAATATAAAGCTTAGAATTATTCAGTGCGCGTTTTTTGGATGGTAGATAAATTTAATATGGTAGTTTGACATAATGATTACAGTAATTTACTGTATTTAATATTCTCAATGAAGGTACAATAACTTACCGTTTATAGGGCTTATTACAGTAATTCACCGTACCTACAGTGCACTGTTACTTGTACGGTAATTTGCCGTTTCGTGAGTAACAGCAACTTACCGTACCTACATTCCACTGTCGTTTTAACGGTAAATTGCTGGCGTTTTTTTCTGCCAGCAATTTACCGTTGTTTCAACAGTGAAAAGTTTTACAGTGTACAGCTCACAGCAGTGTTGTTTATAAACATAGGCCTCATTGAAAATGTGTATAATTGGAGACTGTGGCGCGACAGTGGAAAATTGTGGTGATGATATGCCCTCGACACATGGTTTAAGATTTAATAAAAACGGCTGAGACTGGTTTATTTTCAGAAGGGCTACACCCTTGGATATATGAGTTAAGGGTAAAAACATAGTTTAAAATATAAACGAGATGCTAATCTATAAATTGATATGTTTTTATTGTTGTGTGTTGTATAGTTTTTATCATAGGTAACATTTAATTTGGTCAATTTACAACATTTCGAGTTGTAGGCCTATATTATATGCCTTATCTATTCTTGCACATAGTCATCTAATTTGCAAACTACTTGTTGTTATATTAGTGATTTTTTTTAAAACTTTTGGATTTAATATTTGTTGTTGTGTTAACTAACTAAAATCTATAATTCTTTGAATATTGAAATCAATATGACTTTGATTCAATGCAAAATTGATGGAACGGTATTGAAAACCTCTGAGTAGACCTATTCAAATGCTAATGAAGTAGGTGGATTTAGCTCAGATGGTGATGATTATCTTGGATTGCTGCAAATTCAGTTGAATATTATTTTTATTCTTCACACATAAAAACTAGGTGTAGACATCGAAATTAATATCCTAGGTGAACTTTTTTTAATGTTATGAGCAGACATATATTTTCATATTAGACATAGATTTTTCACGCTAGTGTGGCGACCATCTTGGATTTCTGCACATTTGCTTGTGTTAAAGCCTTTGATTTAGATTTGTTGAATTCCTCATACATAAAAACTTATGTGTAGACACCAGAATGAATCGTATAAGGGCATTTTAAAAAACACGTTATGAGCAGACATAGATTTTTCATGTTAGCGTGGCGGCCATCTTGGATTTCTGTACATTGTATTGCTTTGAGGTTTTTTATTTTTGATTTTTTTAATTCCTCATACCTACAAATCTATGTGTAGACACCAGAATCAATCTTCTAGGTGCATTTTAAAAAACGTTATGAGCAGACATAGATTTTTCATGTTAGTGTGGCGGCCATCTTGGATTTCTGTACATTGTATTGCTTTGAGGTTGTCTGTTATTATTTTGTGTGAATTCCTCATACCTAAAAACCTAGGTGGGACACCAAAATGAATCTTCTAGGTGCTTTTCTTTGAAAGTTATGATCAATCATGAATTTTTCACGTGTGCCTGGCGGCCATTTTGAATTTTTGCTTCCTGTGACTTTAGGTCTAACTTTTTAAAAGTCTACCCTGGTTATTTTGATAGCCACATGACCCCAGTACATGAATGTAAAGTCAAAGTCTCTGCCTCTTTCATTGTATACGGGGTCCTATGACAGAGCCAGGAGTATTGTGGCATCACGCCTATCTAGGGGAGAGGCGGATAAGTTGAACCACTTTTTACAATATTTTGTCTGGTGTTTTCCCAGTTGATCGCAGAATGGTTGGGATAGTTTTAAAACATGGCTATATATTACATATGTATCCAACATCAATGAAAGATGAGAAGAACAATTTAAAAAAAAGTTATGGATGCACAACTGAGAGTGGTGAAAGTGGCTCAACTAACCCGCTGTATGGGGTAAGTTGTGCCAAGCAAGGGGGTAAGTTGATCACCTATGGTAAAAATTCACAATTGACAAATGTACATGCCAAAATGTTATTTTTTGTCCAGAAAATGCAAAAATAAAAAAAAATAACATTTCTGTTCATCACAAAATCCAAAACACACCAATAGTTTACAAGGGTAATATAAAGATTATATGTCACCCTGATGTCACACCTGTGTAAAATGGTAGAAATGAACCGAATACAACAATTTTTATTATTGTATTTTTTTGATAAATCGTGTGGGAACATGCATTTGCTTGGACGCCATAACTAGTGTACCATGGGCTTATTGTCCCGTACACCTTTTTATCACTCTGTGCTCACTCGGAATGTGCTCTGTAGTTACCGTGTATTGATAATCATCATCAAATCGTTGATTATAAACCGTGGCCACGGATTATAAATAGTGGGAACGGATTATAAATCGTGGAAATGAATTATAAATCGTGTGAACGAATTATAAATCGTGGGAACGAATTATAAAAAAAAATAAAGGCCAGGGATTATAAATCGTGGCCACTGATTATAAATCGTGGGAAAGGAATCTAAATCGTGGGAACATATTATAAATCGTGGGAACGAGTTAAAAATCATGGGAACGAATTGTAAATCGTGGGAGCGGATTATAAATCGTGCCCACGGATTATACTTCGTGGGAACGAATTATAAATCGTGGGAACGAATTATAAATCGTGGCCACGGATTATAGATCGTAAATCGTGGGCACGGATTATAAATCGTGGCCACGGAATATAAATCGTGAGCACAGATTATAAACCGTGGGCACGATTTAATTTTATTTTCTCCTCCACATGTGTCTCTTAAGGGGCTCTTTAAGAACCCTAAATGTTCAGGATATAATCAGAGATTGGTCATTAGTAACATCTCTGATATAATTAAGGAAATAACCAAGGAGACAAGTTAAAATATATCTTCAACGTGTATTCCTAACACCACCATGGACGGTGCTGGCCAATATTCATTCAATACTTGCTCACGATGTACCTTGTACAGAGGATGTAGGCCTTCTCACCAAATTCCGGTTTAGTGTTGGGCCAGCGTCGCAGCCCATTGCTGGTTCAATGCCAGTCAATGGTCTACGACGCTGGCCCAACACTAATCCGTCACTGGGTCTGCTGTATACTTCGCGCAAACACGTGGCATTCACCCAATGTTGTTTCAATGTTGACCCACAGTCTTCGACGCTGGCCCGACATTGAAACAGCATTGGGTGATTGTACCATGTTTTCTGACAGCTGCATGCGGGTGACTATGGGGGTGACACTTTTCATCCCGGTGTCAGAAACACCAGAAGCCACTATACATTGGCTTAATGCTGATTTAATGCTGGGCCACTGTCCGCGACGCTGGGCTAACATTATTCCAATCAAAACCCTTTAAGCTCTAACCACTATATTCAAGCGTAAAGGTATATTTTTTTCTGAACACTTTTCAAAGACGAAAGTACTTAGCCTAGGGACCCCAAACGTTATATTGGATAATTATGTTCATAGGGACTGGTGTACAGAAATGTCAGAAATGAAGATTTGTATATATGCACCACCCATAGATGCTGGCAGCCATCTCGAAATATATGTAAGTAGTCTTAGGATGCAATGATTGAAACAATATACAAAATACGGCGTCAGCTCATCTGTGTTGGCTCTATCACTGAAGTTAAGCAACGCCGGGCCCGGTCCATAATTGTATGGGTGACCGCCTGGGACTGCCAATACCAGGTGTTGTACCCAGCAAACACGACTAGTTGACCCAATGCTGGGATAATGTTGGCCCAGCGTCGTAGACGGTGGGCCAACATTAGCCCAGCATTGGGTCAACGTGTCGTGTTTGCTGGGTATACACTAGGACATGCGTGCAGCGATGTCGTGTCGTGGGGCTCAGAGAACCACGTAAATCAGATGGCTTGTCTGACTGAACTAGAGTTGGACGTAAAAGAACCTCGATGGACGTAGGTGCTGTTTCCATCCGGCGAGACCTTAGAAAATCCACAATGTGGTGCGATAGCACCCGTGGCGAGATAGCACAATAGTGTGTACTGCCACGTAACATACAGATACATACAGATACAGATAGGGGCTTACAGTTTCCGTTTAGTCCTATTTGAAAAAATAACATATGATAGGGCCAAACAATGCGTGGACCGGCGACCACGCCAGCAACACAAAGCAAAGCGTGTTTTAGTCAGTGAGCACGCCAAATGTTTTGTGTCCATGATAATGTTTACAGGTTTAGAGGATTTCGCACAATACACTGTTTGACGGATATCTCGAAAACCCCCTCGACCCCCTCGACCCACGACCCACGATCCTCGACCCTCGACTTTTTTTTATAGTCTATTTATAAAATTCGGGAAACAATATCAGGTCAATATATATGTTCGCTCACCGTCTGCAACGCTGGTCTATTATAACATCGGCTGAACGCCTCGTGTATGGTTTATATAGAGGCACGATACGCAATATACGGGCACTTGATTAGGCGTATAGCTAGACTGTCTTATGTGTCCCACCACTGTCTTACGCTGGCCCAAAATTGTTCCAGTCCAATGATGGCTATGCACAGCAAGCACGATTTTTATTTAGCTTGACCCTTGGGACATATCAAGTTTTGGTTATTTATGCCAAACAGGACGCTTTAAGCCCTTGGGCCTATTTTACCGTTTTTTAGAAGGACACTAAAATAAAATTGACAACAATTCGAAAATTTGTTAAAAGTAGTAGTAGTTTTATTTATTTTCACTTCTGTTTTAGTCATAGCCCTCGGCCATATACACATGTAGATCACTGAAAAATATTTGTGCCCAGATTTTTTTTTGAATATTTTTTTCAACCCTTTTATCAATATGGGCGCCTAAAACACACAAACATTATAAAATATGTGTCAAGTTCGGAAATCTGCCATTTTTGTTGAGTGCTATTTAAAAGCAAGCTAATTCGCAAAAAGTGGCCCCATTGTGTTCCCAGGTGACTGGAAGTTGAAGTTAAAAAAAATCTGTTGCCAAGTTTTTTCTATAACTACATATTTAGGATACCCGCGTCTTTATCGCTAACTCTAATTTGCGGTAAAATTCAAATGTGCTGATATTTCTGCCTCCAGTAGGATATTATAATTAGGTTAACTCGACATGCTATGGTTATTTATTAATATATTTATTATACATGAATCTGATATTGGTGTTTGTTTATATTTTAACGGAGAACGAAATAATATATAAAGTGACACTTTGAATGCTAAGGCTGATTTTTGTTTCTAAAATACTATATCTACTATGGTTGTTTAACATTTTTATTAACATAATTATTTCATGTTAATTTCATATTGATGTTTATGTCTACATGTTGTATGGAAAATTATATACATAATGACACTTTGAATGCCAAGGATGGGTTTTAAAAATAAATTTAAAAATAATGTAAAATAAGGCACAATGTTTGAGACTTGCTAGGTTGTATCTTGATCATTATGGCATTATCCTAAATATACCTGAAGATTATAACAATTAACATAAATTTCTGTCTACATGTTTTATGGAGAACACACTAATATGTATATATAATGACACTTTGAATGCTAAGGAACAATGTTTAAGACATTAGATGTCGACTCGTATCTCGAGCATTATTTTATAATACAGATCTCCCTAAAGATAATAGCAATAAACAGAAGATGATTATAATATATTTATGCTAATAAATGATCATAAGCACAAGGTGAAATTAACATTTTTATACAGCTATATATGTATAAAATTAATTTTAAAATACTGATCTTTCCTGATCAGACAATTAATGAAAATAGTCATGTAACATGATTTCATTCAAATGATAATATAAATTTAATTTACCCACCTCATCACACAAACACTTTTAGTAAAAAATGCAATATTTTTTCTTAAATGTAGAATAAATATATTCAACATTAATTTTAGCGAAAATATAGGTATACCATACAACAAGCAAACGAATAAATTACCGCCTACTTCTTAAATTTGGAATATTGTTTAACTCCAAAAATCTGCTTGTGTTAATGAAATTGGGATCATGTTGTTTCATGTTGTTTTATTCAACATGTTTACTTCAAACATCATGATGTATAACATGTATGATGCTTCGTTGAATTGACATGTATCATAACCAGATGCCGCACCAACGCTATACAAAAAAATACGGGCTTAAAAAGAAATTAGGGTTCATAAGTAAAAACGCTAATGTATTTATTATTAAACTCGCATTAAAAAAATAAACCCACCAAAAATGTTGGTGGCTAATGTCAAGTACCATAAGAGCAAACACACCATGGAGCTGAAACACTTCTCAGAAATGATGCACCTGGTGCTGCACGATTCTCAATTTCATGAAATCATGATAGGACAATAAAGTATAATGGGACATGCAAATTCGTCTTCCTGCTCAGGTCCAGACCGCGGGGTTAAATAGAATCAAAACAAATCTTTAAGTCTATTTCAAATCAGTCAAAGCAACTTACGAACTAGTTGATTATGTGATGGCCGCTCATAAAATGGGTGGTAGGCCATAATTTTATGTGGATAAAGATGAGTACCAAAGACTTTTTTCCAACACAGGTGAAACGTAGTGAGATCATAACCATTCATCACCATGGTCACTGTAGATTTCACTAGCTTCACAAATCCTTTTGAAAGTGATAATGAAAAACGTTTGATACTTGTCTCTCCTCAGGTGTACAAGCTGATTTTAGGAAGGTGAATTGCAAACGAGACAATTTTGCCCTACCGCCGATAGCAAATAACCTTTTATCGATGACGTAAATGCCAGATTTTACATCAAAGATGTTTCAGCTTAAATGACCGATGTTATTGATATACTTTTACCATCCATTCATTGTATGTAGCACTCACTCGTACTAAAAAGGATATGTAAATTATCTGAACTTCTCAGAAGTGGTCCACGATTTTTAAATAAAAGGGGATAAGTAAAGACCTGCAGACTGACAAAGTTCTTGTTGTTCAATAACGAACATAAACGTCAACTGATAAGTCTGCTTAAACTCAAGTTGTACTATAATACCAATGCTTTAGAACTTGAAAAACGGCATCTTTTGCCATCTAGAGGGTGGTGAAGCCACATAGTTGTTTTCAGATATTTCAACAATACCAGTATCTGAACTAAATTTTAGCCCTACACAGTACAGAAAGAAACTGATTCTCGAATTATCATGCGTACACATTGAATATGTTAAAAAGAGTGAATACACCTCCGAATCAAAAGGAACTCAATTGCTTCTATATTATCACAATGTGCCTTTTTGTAATAAAACCAGATAAGTTGATTGAGCAGGTTATGATAATAACACAAACAATACTGAGCAGCTTTTAACCGCTTCGTGTATTCACTTGAGCAGGTTCTGTTCTGGTCATTTGCTCTCCTGTGAGCTTTACAACCTGCTAAAGTTGATTGAGCAGGTTCTGCTTTCACGAGTAGCAATGCTGTTTCAACATTTAAACGATGGGGTAAAGTTAAACCATACAAAGTTCTGAGAATTTATTCAGTATGTACCTACATTAGCAAGCTTAGGTGAAGAATGGGCTCCTTAAGAATATCTGTTGAATCATTTAACATAATTTTGTTGCACTGTTTATGTTTACATATACTCTAATCATGCTAATAGGCTAAAGAAGTTCGGGATGTCAAAGTTAAGAATGTATGTGAAAAATTGGCTACCGTCAAATCCTCAGCAACATGATTTATTAAATTACCCACCTTGTCATCGCACTATAAAACAAAAATAACACATTTCCAAGACGCCATTTGGAAAAGATCGCATCAATCCTCTTTGAGTGTGTCACTTGCTGCTACACATCATGGATGTGTCATTGAAAACAAGAGTGGATTAAAAACACTGTGGTTTATAGATTACATAATTATACAGCAATTAGTTGACATTTTAACGCAGCAGGTGTCATCTCTAGACAATTAAATAGATTATGCAAATATTGCACAGTCTGACGATTTTTGTTTTTACAATAATTTAAGTTTTCTCATATGCCGCTAGGTACACGTAGGCCTAAAATTTTAGGGTACAGATCAGTAAAGTTGGTAGAACGGTTTTGACATTTATTAGCACCAAATTTGCATCAGTCCTGATGGTTTGTATCGATACACCTATGTTTGTTTTTTCGGCGCATACCAAATGTTAACCCCACCTCGTTCTTGTAGTCACTTTTGAAATATAATAAATTTATCTTGTGTTTTTTATTATAATCAGTAGGGATACTCTGATTGATGACAAAATGAATTATGAAATGAATGGGGTTTTAGGCCACATTTGTACACATATAAGCTGATAAATGAGGTAACACTGCCCTCCAGACACAGACTTCGCCATTCGAGCCCTGACGGTCTGAGGTCGAGCACGCTACCATTACGAGTGAGCGGGGAAAAAACATTTAGTTTTTTTGAAGCTCGGAGGCCAGAGTGGGGTTCGATCCCGCGATCTCCGACTTTCCAAGCAGGCAGCTGTAACCGCGGCACCAAGGCGTCCGCTCATAATGCTGAATATACAACATATTCAATCTCAAGCATTGTTCCCTATATTAAAATAAAACTAAATAGCCTCAGCATTTAAAGTGTATTTATATATATTACTGTTGTTCTCCATAAAGAATTAAACATCAATATGCGACTAACATAAATAATGTATACTAATCATAATAATAGCCAGATGTTTTATAGTATTTTAAAAACAAAAATTCTGCCCTAGCATTCAAACTGTATAAAAACAATTTTTAATTACCTTGTTCTTCCAGCCAGTTATTAAATATAATATATGTATCTTGTACTTATTGTTATAATCTTTATGAATATCTGGATAACGCCACATTGGTCAACATACAAGTCTTAAGCATTGTGCTTTATTATACATTATTTTAGATTCATTTTTAAAAACTCCATCAAACGTTCAAACATATACATTAATATGAGACTAATATTAAATATTTATTTTACATACAATATTAAATATCCACAGTATATATATACTGTAAGCAAAAAAAATGGTTTTAGCATTCAAAGGGTCATTTTATATATTTTTTCTTCATATGCATATAAACATAAACATCAATATGAGATTCACATAAAATATTCATAATAAATATAATGATAAATATCCAGAACACGAGTTAACCTAATTATTTTAGCCTATTGAACGCAGAGATATCAGCACATTTAAATTTTACCGCAAATGAGAGTTAGCGATATTGACGCGCGTATCCTAAATATGTAGTTATAAAAAAAATTGGCACTATATTTTTTAAATTTTTAACTTCCAGTCCCCTGGAGACATAATGGGGACACTTTTTGCGAACTAGCTTGCTTCTAACTACCACTCAACAAAAATAACAGATTTCCAAACTTGACACATATTTTATAATGTTTGTATTTTTTAGGCGCCCGTGTTGATCAAAGGGTTGAAAAAAATATTCAAAATGAAATCTGGGCACAAATATTTTTCAGTGACCTACATGTGTATATGGCCGACGGCTATGACTAAAACAATAGTGAAAATAAATAAAAGTACTACTATTTTGAACAATTTTTCGAATTGCTGTGAATTTTCTTTTGGTGTCCCTCTAAAAAATGGTAAAAAAGGCCCTAGGACTTAAAGCGTCCTGTTTGGCAAATAAGAACCAAAACTCGCTATGTCCCAATGGTCAAGCTAAATAAAAATCGCAGTGAAAATTTCTTAGATTTTGTGATCACGAGGACCAGATCTGGCTCCCGGCCTATGTCGTTTGATATGACTGGCAAGTGTTTTCTTTAAAAGCACCAAAAATCAAGAGGCATTCAATCCCATGCTTGGGTTAAAGTTAGGCAAGCGTCGTAAACAGTGACCCAACATTGAAACGTGTTTGTCCAGCTGTAGGCCTACGGATCGATGGCCACCCAGTAAACAAGAGACATTAATTAAACCAACGTTGGGTGAATGCTGGACCAGCGTAGCAGATGGTCAGCCAACATCACTTGATAGCCAGGCTAGCATCACACTAGGCCTATACCCTGCAAACACGATTCGTTAAAACAAGGCCGATTCAATGTCGGGCCGACGTCTAAGACGACGGGCCAACATTAAATCGGCATTGGTTTATCGTGTTGCGCTGGCTGGGATAGAAGAAGAAAGTTTATATAACCGTAAATACATGGTTTGGGAGACCTCCATTAAGACCACATATGGTCGCTGGCATAGAGGCCACCCATTTGACAGTTCAGTTATTATGTAAATCAGGTATACAGTATGTGTTTGAAATGATTAAATATATAAAAAGTGAAGCGAGAAAATTATGCAGTATGTGTATCAAGTGAGGAATACTCTAACCATTGATGAGAAAATACTATTACAAGAGTAACAATTTAAAATATCACAAATATACACAATGAAACGAGAAAAAATTATGCAGTATATGTATCAAGTAAGGAATACTATTGCTATTGATGAGGAATACCATTACAAGAGTAACAATTTCAAAATATCACAAATATGCTAAGGGAAACGAGAAAAATTATGCAGTATGTGTATCAGGTGAGGAATACTATTGCTATTGATGAGGAATACTATTACAGAGTAACAATTTAAAATGTCACAAGTATACCAAGTGAAACGAGAAAATTATGCAGTATATGTATCAAGTGAGGAATACCATTACTATTGATGAGGAATACTGTTACAAGAGTAACAATTTAAAATATCACAAGTCGTTGAGTAGTTGTCTATAAAATATGTTTTTGTGTAAATGCAAAAGCCCTTAAAACTGTGAGTGTTTACTTTTTCTATGATAGATGGTGATGTTTTGTTAACAATATATGACTCGCACCGCTTTTTTCTGTAATTTAAAAATCCGTTTATTTGCAGAATGCAGTAATTTATGTGTGGCATTATCAAAGAGTTATATAAATAAGAAAGGATATTTTGTGGGAGGATGAATTTCAGCTTATTCATAATACCTATAATTCTTACTATTTTATTAGATACTTTACTTAAGTGAGATTTCCAACTAATATTTGTGTCAAAATGTACACCGAGAAAATTAAAGGTTTCAACGTATTCTAATTCCTTTTGGGTAATTTCAATGACTGGTATTTAAAAAAAAAATTGTGGTTTTCTGAAGACCATAAATTTTTATTTGGTTGTGTTTAGTGAAAGTTTGTTTAGTTGAAGCCACATATTTATTTTTGACAGTTCAGCATTTAACATTTCATCTCTATTTTCTTTTTTAAATTCGCCAAGGGTAGATAACAAAGTAGTGTCGTCCGCGTAGATTATAAATTTAAATATTTTACTGCAGAGGGGAATGTCGTTTAGGTAAATTATGAAGAGTAATGGTCCCAGGATTGAGCCTTGCGGCACTCCTGTGGAGATTGGGCTGTAATCTGATTTAATACCGTTGTGTTCTACATATTGTGATCGATTAGCAAGATAACTTTTTCTAAGCTGCAATGAACAATTTTTAATTCCATAATAATTTAATTTATCTAAAAGTATAGAGTGATTCAACGTGTCAAAAGCTTTCGAAAGGTCCAAAAAAATGCCAAAGGGAATTTCGCCTCTATCCATCTCTTGTGTTGCTCTATCAACTAATTCCATAGCAGCCAATTCGGTCGAGTGTTGCTTTCTGAAGCCGTATTGACTGCTATGGAATAACTTATTCACATCAAAGTAATCGTTCAATTGGTTACATATAACTTTTTCAAAAATTTTAGAAATTGAAGGTAAGATAGAAATAGGGCGATAATTTTCTATGAGTGAAGGATCATCTTTTTTAAAGATTGGGATTACTTTGGCAACTTTTAATTTTTCTGGAAATATGCCTGTACTTAAGGATTGGTTGATAGTGATAGTTAAGGATTCTATAAGTGGTTCTTCAATTTGTTGTAGTAATTTGGTGGATAATCCATCTGGGCCGGTGCTGTGTCTAGGATTAAGCTCGTTTATTATTTTTGTGGTTGCAGTACAGTCTACTGGCTTAAAACGGAGCCTACTATTGGTGGGATGTTTCAGATAATGTTTGTAGGATTTGTTTGGGTTCGATTTAATCGAAGACGCTAATTTAGGACCTATATTGCAAAAGTAATTATTAAAGCTGTTTACAATATTCTTTGTGTTGTTTGTTAATAGTCCATTTAAATCAAAATTATCAGGTAATTTGCGTTTTTTATTATTTCTATTTAAAATGGTAATAATTGTTGACCACGTTTGCTTCATATCATTCTTATATTTGTCAAAACATAATTGGTAATACTGTTTTTTGGCAATGTAGATACTTCTCTTTAAAATGACGTTATAAGTTCTAAAATTAGTTTTTCGGATGTGGTAATGTTCAGAATCTGGATTAGTTGTTCTTAATTTCCGGTACATAACATTTCTAATGTTTATTGATCGAATTATTCCCTTTGTTATCCAGTTAGACATTTTATGTTTGCGTTTATTAAATTGTGCTGGTTTTGATTTTGAAAACATATTTATTGTTCTGGTTATTGATTCATCTATAATATTATAATTTATATTTGGGTCAGCTGTGGGATAATTTGTCAATAGTTCGAAAAGTTTATCTTCACTAAGTTTTTTCTTTATGTTAATGATGTCTAAGGGCGATAGCTTGGAAATTGCTACGTAATCGTTTTCTTTTATTATGTGTTTTTTCTTTCCTACATTTAGAGACATAAAGTAGGGGAAATGGTCTGATATTTCGCTCACGAGAATGCTTTTTTTCATATCTGCTGTGGCAGTGGAAAGTTTGCAGTAAAAGTTGTCGAGTAATGTGCCTCTTCGTGTGGTTAATCTTGTAGGTAATGTAATCTTTGGGTAGGATCTGTGCGATATTACAGTGTCAAGAAATTAAATTTAGGTTTGTCATTTATTTTAAGTAAATTTATGTTCAGATCTCCGGTGAGAATCGATTCGGTATTTTTTTCTCTCTAGCTCTTTTAGTATTGGCTCAATTTCTTGTATAAACATCTGATAAGTTTCCCGAATGTTGTTATTATGGGCAATTTCACGTAAAGGGCACACAAAAATAGCATGTCAAAAATAAAAACCTTCCATGTATGATAATTTCACAACTTTTGACAGCAAGATGTCATTCCCTAACATCAGTTAAATTTCCAGAGCTTAATTATGCCCATGAATGAAGATATTGACTTGTGAAATGTATGCTGTTTTTGCGTGTACTGGAGGGGACATTTGTTTTAACAATCTTTAGTCTCTTCTCAAATGCTAATAATGTAGGTTATTTGAAAATCCCAACCCCTAAATTTGTTGTTTTTTTATTGTCGTCTTTCTAAAGGGAAGATCACTATGTGTTGTACCCGTATTTCACATGTATATAGATTTGATATTCATTTGAAATGTGACAAATGAAATTTTGCAATACACTCAAGTATGAATTGTACAGCATTTACTTCGACAGCTCAACAAATTAGTGCTCTGACATCAACTAAATATACACATATATGACATATTTTGTGCATTTTTACAGTGCTTTTTCATGCGAATCCTATATGTGTGACAAACTGTACTGGAGGGGACATTTTTTTACCGGTTGAAATAACAACATCACAAGTGCTATAAATGCATACTTTACATCAGTAAAACATGATATGTTGCTCAACATTTCATATTCTAATTTTGCTCCAATATATATTGTTATTAATCAACATTTTGTTTTCAAATTGAGCTGAAGTAGCATAATTGTATAAACTTTGCTAAAATAAAATGATTTTTAAGTGGTTTATCACGGGTAAAGGCCGCAGCTATTTGTCTGCATCGTATTAAACACAATCCAGGAATAACAATGGAAAATAATTTTGATTTTTGTGACATAACTTGGACAATGTCACGGTGTTCAAGCTAATATCATAAAATGTACTGGAGAGGACATATTTTTTTTAACAACAATAACAAACCTGTAAGCATGAATGATCACTCAATAATTCAACTGAATAACAAGTAAACTACTAGAAAGAGATAAAATAGCATCATCAGTCATAATTAACAAACATCTACATTACTATTATTCCAATATAACCGCAGAGACAGTTAGTGTATCCATTCCAACCCCCTCACGAAAGTCTAGAAAGCATTTTGTTGGCACATCCTTCCCTTAAACCTGACATTTTGTTTTATACTATAAAACAAAATGTGAGGTATATGGCATAAAACAAAATGTGAGGTTTGAGGGAGGGATATATATGCCAACAAAATACTTTCCGGGCTTTCATGAGGGGAGTTGGATAAATTATAGTACTGGGCTAGGTATCTGGGATGCTTTGCCTGATATCAAGCATATAGTAAATAATGGGAAATAGTCAGCCATCTTGCATTTGATAGAGTTGAAATTTGTCAAGGTATATAAATGAAAACAACCATTTTCAAATGCATATTCCTCCCTTATCTTCACTTCATCATGGCTGTTAGGAGCATAAGCTTGTTGTAGGGTCTAGCTAGCTAACATACCGTAGTTTGCCAGATATCAGGCATATTCAATAATTAAATAATTGCCGCAAGTCTGCTATTTTGAATGTGATCAAGTTCAAATTTGTTAGGTCACAGCTGTCACTCCTTGAAATCTAGCATTTTCTTTTTACAGTGTAACTGTTTTATTATGCTAATGTATCGTACACAATATATTTATGTACAGTGGTTTAAAAATAATATTAACTCCAGCCGATCTTGAGCTTATATAATTGGATACAAAGTTTTGTATGTAATGGCACATATAATTAAAAAAATAATAATACATACCTCAAACTGAATACAAATTTACATGCATGCATCAATAGCCCTACCATTATTTTACACCAAGCTACGTTTTTACTACGGTAAAGCAATTACTGGTTAACTATTTTAGTATATTACAAATAATAATTTATCATGTTTATATAACAATACCGTTCTCTCACTCCAGCCTAGGCCTATATCTACAAATCTGGGATATATTTGTATTCATAACAAGACCTATTAAATTTGATTTTTTATCTCGATAATCGGCTATTTTTAGTTTGCCAAAATATCTCCCTGAAACCTCACATTTTGTTTTAGCATAATAACCTTTGAACTATCTGGAACATTTTAGCAGATATCACATATATTAAAGTAGGCCTAAACATGACGTCATTAGGCCAATTCCTGTTTTATACCGGATGCTATCGGCAGTAACAGCGGTTAAAATCCAGTATTCAACCATTGTTATTATGCGACTATATTTTTCGCCTTTATCGGCCCATTACTGGTCCAATGCGGAAAATAGATCATAAACTGTATTGGCTGAAAACAGCACCAATGTGCAAGACATAATGATAATCAGGCCCAATTAAACCATTTTATTGGGCCAATACTGTGATGTTATCAGGGTAATTTTGAAATTGATGGGAGTTGAAATTTTTCAGGGCATTTCCCTCGACCCTTAAAACCTCACATTTTGTTTTCTTATTCTATGGTCTAGCTGTCTGGCAATATTTGCTGTAGTAGTAAATCTATTCGGCACAAAAGGTCTTTTAAGTGACATTGTAATACGATAAAAACGTTGTAGTCAATTGATGAGATGAATGATGTACAGATGATGATGTGAGGGTGGGGGTGATAGGGCATGGTGGGTTATTGAGAGCGTTTTCCTTCGCTCGCACGATAAGGGGTTCTGGGCATGTCCAGGGGATATACCCCCAGATATGGCCAGACGACCGGAGACTTGAGTTTTCCCTGTGCAATTTAATGCTGAAACTCTGTGGCATTTTGCGCAGCTCCGCTATCCTCGGGTCGGATAGTCCCCAGAGTAACAATAGGAAGGATAACTCCCTCTAGGTAACTCCATTCATCCCACGTGAGAGACATAAATGTCAAACACGCTATTGCCGGTTATTTAAGGCTACCATAGCCTACATCAGCGCCAGCACTGATGCGGTGCTGCATCGGTTTCGCTGTTGAGCGGAGGAGCCAGGGAACGCCACTGGCAATCCGCCCGAAGATTATGGCCAGATACGAGGAGGCTGCAGCTGCCCTTGGATGATTGCTGTAGACGGCAATATTTGCTAGATATATCAGTTGGCCATTTTGAACCTGATAGATTTGGAAGTATTTCGAGGCATACATGTATATTTTATGAATATACCTGGTATGCTGGTAACACTTTCTCAAACCTCACAATTTTTTATAGTTATAGTCTAGCTATATCAAACGATCTGCTTAGCCTTGCCCTCCTTAAAACCTCACATTTTATATTATATCAATTAATTGTCTGGCTATTTGGCATGGTTTGCCAGATATCACTATCAGGCATAGTAAATTAAGGCCATACAACGCTGCGCCAACTTGAGCATTGTAAGATCCTACATCATGTACCAGTGACATGTGCGCTATCAACTATTATATATCTGGGGGCTGGGGCCATGTTATAAGACATGACATAATTTTATATCCTAGCATATAACCTGTAGTGAAACCACCTCCTGGGTGGATAATGAACAGGGGCATTAGATAGTATGTAGTTCTCATTTCTGGTCATATTTTGAAAGTCAACAAGACATTTAAACTCATTTTTTTGCAATAGAAAATGTATATGACAATCATACATTTAAACTATTAAATCCATTTTAAAGTAGGCGGGTCATCATGGTTCGCTGAGCAAACATTATCCACCCATCCTGATGTGCAGCATCGTCAAGGTCCACAGGAGTGGGGCCGCCGAAGCGAAACTATTATGGTTTGGTGAAGCAAAAGGACCCAGCTGCTACAAACACATTTTTTTTAATTCAAGTAGTCTAGTAGATTGTGTATCGGTACAGACCGCTTAAATCGCTTGACAAGCATGAAAAATACCACAAGTTCTATACCTGAGTAATTACACTTTTAGTGTTACATACGTTCTGTCCCCTCCAGTACGCAGTGTACTGACAGCCTATTATAGACAATATAGAGCACATTTGTTTGATGATATATACGCCATAAATGTATATATATTGTACTAGTAGGTCTTGTAAGTCAGAACAGTGAAGAAATTACATTAACATGCTAATATTGATTTAAAAATGAACAAAGGAAACACCCACAAAATATTTTTTGGTTACAACTTATCCATTAATGAAATACATATATGTATTTTTAATAAATATCAATTTGTTGGTGTCTAGTGGCTGCCATTAACGAAGGCTTTATTATAATAATACATAATTACCAATATAGATCAGTAAATTACAAAAATTATGTCTTATCACACAAAGAATACTAAATATTGATATTATGTACTGGAGGGGACAATTCTAATTTAACACTATTTTCATCTAAAAATGTATAAATATGTGGTTGTTGTAACATGAATTTCCAATTAATATCCACGTGGGGGCTCAAAGAGGCAGGTTATATTGCAATAATAATATATCTTAGAAAAACACACTGCGTGGATCTTGAATAGTGATGTACTGGAAGGGACATCATTTTAACGGAATTTTCACATACATACAGGTAATTCTAATTAATTTGCTAATGTTAATCAGCAATCAGTTTGAAGTATTTGTATGCCATATATAACCACCAGACCTATTCAAAAGAGTAATTAAATGTCTATATATATGTAGATAGTTCAAGCTGGGCAGTGATGTACTGGCGGGGAAAAATGAAAAAAAAAATTTACCGGAAAATACTTTAAGCTCAATAAATACACATAAAATCAGATTTTGTGACTCGATTTTTGTCAAACATGTGTCGTTTAACTCGTAAGACCAATAACCATACCACCAATAAAACTTTATTTGTGTGTTAGATGCATATCTGGAATAGAAAAACCCTCCTATGAAGACAATTCCGGGATGAGACTGCAAAATGTGTTGAAAATAACATAAATACCACTGATTCATGAAGAAATAATTGACAAAACTTTATAAAATTTGGTCTGTTGTTTCCCCATACAACCCTTGTTAAAATAAAAAAACGTTTCATATAAATATCTAGCAGTATTTGCTAAAAAATTGTGTAAAGTTTCAATTTTTCCTAAATGCACCCTTTATGTGAAATTGCCCTTATACAAAAATTATAATTATATAAACAAACATTTTTTTAATTAATTAAGTCGAGGGTCGTGGGTCGAGGGTCGTGGGTCGAGGGCCGAGGGGGTTTTCGAGATACCCCTGTTTGACCCCTGGTGGATCACGATGGCTAATGCTAAATAAAACATCAATATTACGGGCACAGACATGTCTGGTGGCGCTTATAAAGGGCTGTAGTAATATCAATGGAGATGAGTAGATCTACATAATAGATTGGGTACTGGTATAAATATAGCGGCACTACACATAATCACTTTATGTTATCTGTACACTATCTCCCAGCTGCCGTCTATACAACACTGAAATAGGTTAGTAGTGTGGTACACAAAAGTAGAGTTAGTAGTATCTGCAATAGGCCTATATATAGTACTAATATATTCAATAACGTCACATGCTTCTTGCTTTGTTTTCATTATTATATACACAAATACGTACGGATGCGAATACGATTTATTTAGAAGTATTTGCCATTATAATAATTTAACAAGGACCTTCATTTGAGTTAATTTAATGCGCAGGATACTGGCCGGTTTGTTTAACACTGACGAACGACATTGCACAGGCTACCACTCTACGAATTTAGTAACAACAGACACAAAATAACAGACTGTAGTATTAACAGTGCGATCTATGTATTTACGTTTAGCTCGAACTAACTGACAGCTGAGCATTATATAGGCCTTTTCATGCCAAGGAGTTTAAAGTATTTGCTCATGCCGATATACTGGGATTCGATAGACCCAGATAGACATCAACGTTAGGCCAGTGACGCAGACGGTGTACCAACATTGACCCATCAAAGGTCCACTCTCCACTAAACACGAGTAATCTAGTCAATGTTGGGCCAGCATCACGGACTATACGTTTATCCACCAACAGTGGGGAAACGTACAGTGGATATATGATATATATCTGACTTAGCTTTATCATATGAAACATATATTGGGTTATATCAAGAATATATAATAACTATATATTCTTGGTTATATTTTGTAAATGAAGTGTTATCTCTACTGACTAAATACTAATTTATAAAATAAAATGACACGGTCAAGAGTGTCGAATACCTTTGTGAGATGTAAAAAAATGGATATATGTAGGCCTATGTTAACTCTATAACTGTTTTATGTGGTTCTGTCAAGAAGTTCAGTCGATGGTAACTCAGGGTAATATCCATGCAGCCTCAAAACCATAACAACTGTCATATACAAGTTTTTGTTCATTTAAATATGTACTCAATTCTTTGAAAATTGTTTTTTTGCCAAAAAGATATGTGAGAGCTAGTATTATTTATGATTTAATTTACTTTTTTAATCTCAAATAGAAATATCATCAAAACCTGAATTAGATTTATTAGGTTGTCATTTAATTACTTTAAGTATCGAAATGTCGTTAATTGAAATGTACATTTATGCGTGCATGTTAACAAATATTTTGCATTTATGTTTTTGACGATGTCCGATGTCGGTGAAATATTTACATGATTTACAAAATTGATTAGCCATAATAATTATCTCTGGAATAATCTTCCATTAGAAATTAGAACATATCTGATACCCTTACAATATTTCAAAAGAGAGACACATTTATTTGCCTCGTGCTTTCTGACCTAGTAAATCAGAACTCATGCTGACTGAATTATGATTGGCAATGTACATTATTGATTATGTTGTGTTGTAATGCGCCTCTGAACTTGTATAACGTATTTAGCCGCACAGAAAGTGATAGGCTATATGTCCTATCATATCATACATTGATTCCAAGCCAAAACTAACAGAGACCCTATGCTGGTTTAATGCTGATCCAGCATCTGAGACGGTGTTCTGCCATTGAACCATTATAAAACTATGGTTAATCTATGCTAAAACCAGCCTCTATAACCCACCTTTCGTTCTTACTAGGTTAGTAAAGTATCATAGTGTTATAATATTGTAATCGTTGAATGGCTATCAAAATGTAAATTAACCCTCTTTTTTGGATTGCCGCACAATAATGTTCAATTTATTGTGTTTGTATGTCTTGGGGGCAGAAACACTCATTTCTGATGTTTATTTTTCATCGTTTGACCTATATTTTGTTGTAAAATCTAAGATGGTCGTTGTTTTATACATTTACAACTCAAATCATGATGTCCTTCCAAAATACTGAGTACATCAAATAATGCTAGAATATACTGCACCTTAACCTAGTGTCGACTGCGTTGTAACCTAATCTGACGTATTACCTAGTCTATCTTTTTGTAATTTTCATAAAATATGTTTGTTTTTTATAGTATGTTAAGATGCAATAAAAACTTCTGTATTATGTTGTGGCGGTAATCATTTTTGACGTGATGGTCAAATATAACTTATTTTGGTCGAAAAACATGAGATATAAATTTATCAAATGCAACTGAAAATACAACTTTGATGTGGTAGTATGCTGATGAAATACATAAGTACATTTTCAGGGTGTTTTCTCCAAATATGTTCTATTTTATCGATCCTTTTTATTAAATAAGATTATATTTACATAAAATGTCACAGGAAAAAACATTACACAAATAAAATAATTCCATTGCATATGCATTACCTGATTATAGTGCAAAAGGGAAATTATGTTTGAATGACCCCCCCCCCCCATGTCTTTAACCGCCCATTACTTTCCTCTAGGTGTATATAGAACCACACACCTGGGCTCAAGTTTCTCCTAAGATGATCATCTTTCCAATGATACCCACAACAAATGTTGCAGAAGGGGTGCAACAATTACTACCATACATGACGGAAATTTCCGTCGGATTTACTATAGTTACACCAGGATCCCTGGATCCTGGCATGCACTTCGACCTGGAAGTGAAGTGGTTAAAGGCTTTTTCGACACTGGCTCCCAGTCAAAACACATTTATTATATAATTGTGATTGTAGATTTGTTTTCTCATTCAGGATGCCTTTGTTAACCACTGTGATCGGCAGCTACCCCAAGCCGTCTTATCTGCAAATTCCAGATTGGTTCTTCGCACACCACAGTGACTACACACCTCAGATGTACAACAAGTACCTGTTATCGACATCTCATGAAGGTGAGACCTCATGACATCTCATAAGTCATTCAGTTGTCCCCAATCTAAATCTAACAACGCCCAACTGCTATTTTGTTATTTGATAGAGAAACAATATGATGCGACACATTTGTAAATGTTTCTTTTGGACCAACCCATATTTGTTTAAATAGTTACAGCTGGATGGCACTTCATTCTGCACTGACAAAGAGTAATCAATTTTGTTGACTTTGTTGATTTCTTTCAGAACGAGTAGCTGTGGAGGTGAAGGGAATGCGAGAAGTGGTAGAAGAACAAATCGGTCTTGGTTTGGACATTATCACTGACGGCGAGGTCACGAGGGAAAATTACATTTTCCATTTCTGGTAATAATTGTCAAATCACAAAAACTTAGACTTTACAAGTTTAAAACATACGACTAGTGTGTATATTTACACCGCACCCCGGATTCGCAACAACCATCACCACGCAAGAGAAGAGTGTATAAAAGTTGTTTTTTTATAAAAATATTTTATCTATATGTAATGTTATATCTATTGTCAGATTTCCTAACCAGTAGATAGGGATAGGCCTAGCCTTAATAATTGCGTCCACTACTTTTTTTTATAATTACATTCCGCGTTGTTATTTAATCATGTAATACCATAGTATCTCAGCTGATTACATTTCTTTTTCCAGTCGTCATCTGAATGGCATAGATTTTGAGAACCCCACAAGCTGCACGTATCGTAACGGCGCCCTCACTGCGGACCTGCCCACCGTGACATCACGTGTCACCTCGCGGGGTGATGTAGGATGGACTGTAGAAGAATGGCGCAGGGCACAGAGTCTATCATCTAAACCAGTCAAGATGACCCTGCCTGGACCAATGACCATCTGCAGCACCTCAAGCAGTAAGATCAAGCGGAGTCTGTAATACCGCTCTGCAAAGCCAAAAGGCAGTGAATGCTTATTTACACAGTAAGCAGTTACTGTATTTTGGCTTTGCACGGCAGAATATTTAGGCGATGCTATTGTGTCAAGATGAGCATAATAATCTTTCTAAAATACCTCTTTTTGCCCTGAGGAATCATCACCTTAGACATCACCGTAAATAGATACAGAATATCTGGTATTTAATATTAATCTTACCCCAAAAAATCAGCACATTTATATCACAGTGGTTTCATTCACAGTGATTTAATTTACAATAAGTTATAAACTGCTACACAATTCCCATCCCAATGTGCATGAAAATATGATGAATTAAACAAATTCCTAATTTGAAGCTCAAAAAACACGATTTTAAAGAGTGGCGGCATATTATATTTTGAGCAGTGTACATAAATGATTACGATCATCTGCTTAGAGTCAAAAGTATTGCTATTAGCACTTTCAATGGCTCACGACAGAAAGCTAAAATTATTAACGGAAATAATATTGTAAAAATAATATCTTTATTAATATATTAGATCCCTATGAATGAAATTCGAACTATTTTTCCAGTGGATGAACATCTCAAATATTCTACTTTGGAGCTTAATGCGTTTGGATACATTTTAAATGGACATGTCAAATGCTGTGTAATCGTATATTTGTATTCTTCCAATCAGATAAATTCTACCAGGAGGTGAAGGATCTGGCAGCTGATTTAGTTAAATGTGTAAATAAGGAAGTGCTTGCACTGGCTGCAGCTGGTTGTCAATATATCCAAGTATGTGTGTTTGCTTAACGTGTAAACGATTATATAAATACACTATTTGACAGTAAATAACAACTTTATGCTATCATATATTTATAATCACATTCTGTTTTACTGATTTAACTGTTTTTATTTGATAACATGTAATTTGTCCCCTTGGATATGAAACGGTGTATCTGCCAGTTTACAAAGTGACAGATACACCCTTTCATATCCAAGAGGACGGTATAAATCACACTTGAAAAAACTGAATAGTGTCATTAGATTGCGAATATCAATTGCATTTATTCCCAGTATCATGATTCTGCTATAGCATGATAATCATGTCTATATTGATGGTGTTGATATTACCTAACTGTTATTATTTATGGTGGTGGTGATACCTTCAAAATAACTTGATTGTTATTACCAGGTAGATGAACCTGTTCTTGTTCGTGAACCGGAAAGAGCAATGCAATATGGAATTGAATTTCTGGCGAAATGTTTTCAGGTAAGAATTAAATACTAATAATGTATATTTTATTCAATATTTATGAAAGTTTCAAAGTTTAAAACACACCGCCTAAAGTGAAATGTTTTATATTGCGTTGGTCATGCTGATTGAACTAATATTTTTTTGTCATGACGAATTTCCGCTTAGTCAATGTGCAAATTATCTTGTACCGTCACTGTGTGTTTTAATAAATAGATATGTGACGGGCGAGCGGAACCCCACCATGCATTAAAATCTAATACGCAACTGTCAGGATGACGTATTAAAATCGAAATAAAACTATTACCGACTGATGACTCATACAACTCATAACTCAGATATAAAGTTCACATTTTTATTATGTAACAGGCCTCATTGCCTCCGGTGCTCCATACATATACATATAAATGCAAATATGTGCTGTCTATGACTGGAATTTGGACCAGACTTCACAACACTTGCAACATTAGAACTACAGTGTAGGCATGCAAAACTACCACCTTTAATACCATAGATATGTTTAAAGGAAAAGGAGAATTAGGCAGGTAAGCAGTTAAATAGGTAGATTTTAAGCAGGATAAGCAGGATTTGGTAGGTATGTGCAGAATAAGAATAATAAGCAGGAGGATAATAATAAGCAGGGGCTACAAACTGATATGTGAATTTGATAAGTAATTTTAATCAAACATGAGTGAAAGAAATCACCCACAATTAACACTCGGATTCACTGATGACAGTCAACTGGACTCAAGTCAGGCATTCACCTGTCAACCAGAAAACCCTGTCAAAAGTGAAGTTTAAGAAATTTAGAACTGTGAGTAAGTGAGGACCAACAGAACAGATTCACCCACGACAGCGAAAGAGACTCAACACAGGAATAGACCTGTCAACGAGCCAATACTGCCAAAGGAGAAGCTGGTCTACAACTGTCAATATTACCGATTATAAATACGAAACATTCATTGGTGGCGGCCAGCAACTTTGAACAGGAATAGACCTGTCAATGAAAATAATGCTGTCACCAATGAATCAAAAGACAGACTACAGAACTTAAGCCAGAAAACTTAGTTTCACCAAAGACAATCAGCCTAACTCAACACAGGAATTGACCTGTCAACATAGGCAATTGTATGAAGTGAAACCAATGACACCTGGTGGGAATTAAACCCACACAAACATGTCTTCGGCATAACCATGTAGTAAGTCCAAGCAAGGTTGTAAGTATACATTATATCCTTCCTAGATCAAACTAACCCTATAAATTATCAAGTATAAAATTATCAGGAAATTACATCCCCTGGCTCTGAAGTCTACGCCTGATATATCTAAAAGCAGTGGATTCAAAAGAGATGCTGAAACCTAGGACAGCAACCGACTGGAATTAACCAGGGTGTACTCAATCTTACTCCTTCTATTGCCCATATGATAACCTGGCCCCCAGTTAAGCTAGCTGCCTCCAGACCTACTGCAGTTTGACCTGATACTCATGCAGGCACCCACAACTGAACACTGGGCCAGTTGCCTCCAAACTACACATTCTGACCTGACACTAAGCCACGTGCACTTAACCCCAGGCACCCACAACTAAGCCTAAGCGCCTCACATAACCTGCATAATAAAAATACTACATTCCCTTCTAAACATTACACCACTGAAATATAACAATACACACTCACAACCAAGCTAGACTACTTGGCTTTAGCCTAAATCAATATCCCAACACAGGTCCTTCATTGAATCTCTGCAATATGACAGCTGACTCACATGGACTTGATTAAATTATCCTAGTACTCAAAAGGTCTACAACAGCTCACAGTGGACCTAGCCTAGTCTCAAGACCTAGTCCAGACCCTAGTGTTACCCAATCTAGACTAAATAAATATTCACTACCTCACAAATAAAGTCTAGCCATAGCCCACAGGCATAGGCTTAACCCAACTCCAAGCTGCACATGTATGCAGTCCAGAATATAGTCTAGAACTAGGCTACATTATAACACTAAAGTCTAGAGCAAGACCAAGGAACTAACTTTCTAAGTCTAGTCTAGTCAGATCTCACATAATTAGTCTAAAAAGGCCTATCCACATTCTAATATAGGACCAATTAAATTAATTAGTCTAACTGGCCTAACTACTCTAGCCTACTAAACTAGGCTAACAGGGTGAATTAATAATTCCCCTAGCCTAAAACTCATTGTAAACTAGCAGAAAACACTCCATCTCACCAATCAATCACAATCAAGGCTGACACAGAAAATATAACAATCAAGTAGGGTCTAACAGATTCCCAGTTCAAAATTCAAAATCAACCAGGCCCATGGGAAAACTTCTCTTATATAGTGCGGCTAGCCTAGGACCCTGGAGAATGGTGGAATCTAGGTAGAAAGTGGTGGAAAGTGAGTGTGGAATTCGGTGGAAAAATAGAGCCAACTGCACATGTCGTACATGTCTTATCAATACAGCCCTCCAAAATCACACCACAGTCCCGCTAAACTGCACTATACTTATTTCCTATTCAAATATAATTTAAAAGTGAATATAATATGCTAAAAGATGAAATAATCATCGATTGCGTGCTCGGATTAATTTGAACTGGGCGCGTATGTTCACCAGGCCATCGCACGGGAAACAGACTTCCAATACAGCCCAACCTATGACCCACCGATGACCTAAATACCGATGTCACGTGATCATAACAAATGGCCGCTGCCACAAAAAACACCCGACGCTCATTTCAACCACAATTATCGCCTCAATTGATCAATATTTGACATGTTTGTTAAATACAAACACAAGATTATATTTATATCAGGTACATTGCTGCTTATGTCAAGAAAAAATATATGATGATAGCGTTGTAAAACGCCGTACAAGCGATAATACTTGTAGCCAATGTGCCCAGTCAATATTTTTATTCTGAATGACAGTGACTGTCACACGTGTTACTGTTATAAAGTGGCATCCGGCGAGGCCGTCATTGCAATGCTTTATACATTACTGTCACTATAACCCACTCAGTCCGTGTCAGTCACACTGGCAGAATACTTTTAATATTCTAACAGTGTGCCTGCCAAAAACCGTTAACAGAACTTTACAATTTAGGCCTAGATTTAAATTAGTAAAAACAAGAGTAGCCCAGGCCAAAGGCCTACCCTGCGATACCACTGACAGTGCAAAGTTATTCAGTACACATTAATTATAAATTCTGCCTTGAAATATTTACTCAGCCAATTTCCCAAAATATAAAGATTTTAAAGTGACATCACCAACACACAATATGGTCTACATTAAAACGCGGTACCCCCTCCCTAGGGGTTTATCACATCACCCCCTACCTAGAGTGTTGATGCCCACACAACACTCAAACACTGAAAATACCTGAGCTTAAAAAGCTTTGGGTACAATTATAAAAAAACATTAACTTTAAAATTCACAATGTATCAACATGGAAACTAGCGGCGATGTCTTCTTTCTTCTCGGCTACGGCTTTGAAGTCGGCGTTCGTCTCGTGGCCTTCCTTCCCTGTGGGGCTCCTCATGAGGTAATACGACTGGGACTGTTGTCTGCGACCTCATGTGCTGCAAAACATCTGCCATAATGTCGGCGTGCCGAGACATCGTGGTTCTGAAGAGTGTCACCTCAGCAAGTAGGGATTCTATTTTAGCGTTTAGGCGATCAATAGAATTGGTCAACGTTGAATGTTCAGATGATAGGCCTATGCGGGCGCACTTGGCCTCCCGGGCGGGTGGTACATCATCAGTGGTGGAGTCATCCTGGTAATCAGGCACAAACTCTGACTCATCCAGCAAGGCGGTGTCAGCTGATCGTTTAAGAGGAGTCGTAACTACACCTGGGTTTGGCCTTGCCGTAGTAGCAGAAGGTACCAGTGACAAAGAATCCGGGGACACAGCTGATGGTAGAGGAGTGAGAGGGGTTGATAACGTATCTGTAGAAGTAGGAACTGCAGAGGTGACAGTCTGAGTGGCATCATTATCGTGGAGTGCCTCTTCCATCCAGGAAGCAAAATCTGCGTTGTATGGATCCGCACCTCCCAGCTGACTTCTTGATCTCCAATACTCGTTCGACTCTTCTTTAGAAAATTGCCTGGCATGCAAGCCGATTCTCATAACTGTCGGTTTTTCAGATTTTAGCAGATGGGATTCATCTCGCACCACTTGTCCTTGCATCTCGAGTTCTTTCTTGCGGCGGATATGAGGCTTGTAACCCTGCACATGCTTTTCCAGGGGCGTCTGGGTTTCGCTGTGGCAGCCACATAACGTACAGTAAAAAGGATTACAATCCAGCGGGACGTGATACTTGTAAAAATGGCTCTTCATTTTAGTGCCATCCATCCTCTTTACACTCTCTGGTTCACATTGGAGACACTCATAAACACGCCCTCTTGTGTTCACATAATTGACCTGTATTTCCATGTTGAAGCTATATGAAAAAAAAATAATTAACACACATTTAAGCATACATTTGATAACCATCACCAGGAGCACCTTTGGCATGTATGACCAAACCCCTACGTGGAAATATTTCTACTTTGACGCTTTCTTTAAAGCAGACTTTGCCCATTTTGGCGGTGATGAACCTACATAAGGCTTAAGTTTATTGAAATGTACTACCCGTCTTCTCCCTTCCCCATCTAATTGTAAGCGAAAATCTAGTTCACTCAACTTCTGCACGATTACACATGGACCTTCGTAAGTCATTTGCAGTTTCACAGACTGTTGTCCTTTTCGGGCCTCTGATAAATACCAGACAAAATCTCCAACTTGATACTTGTTAGTACTGGCTTTTACGTCATAGTTTTCTTTCTGGCGCTTTGCGGCAGTCCCAAGATATTTCCTAGCCAAGTTATGTGCTTCCTGCATCCTTCCCCTTATATTGGTGACATATTCTCCATAAGACGAAACCATTTCATATGGATGACACGTACGGCTGCCATACTTGATCTCAGATGGGATGCGAACTTCATGACCCAACATAAGTAAATTGGGTGTAAGCTGCGTTGATTCGTGTATTGAGGCTCTGTATGCACCTGTCAAACAACCTAAATATTTGTCCCACTCGTTATGCTGATTTTTAAGGTAACACTTTAACATATGGATAAGAGTACTGTTGAATCTCTCCGTCTGTCCATTGCAACGAGGATTGCGGGGTGTAGTTCTAGTCTTGCGTACTTCAAGTAGTTTACACAATTCCGCAAATAGGTCGCTTTCGAAGTTTCTTCCTTGATCACTGTGGAGTTGAATCGGTGTCCCATACCTACTGAAAAATTCGTTGAGGAGAACATCGGCACAAGTCACGGCCGTCTGGTCAGGTACCGGAAAGGCTTCTACCCACTTGGTAAAATAATCAGTCGCTACCAAAATATATTTGTTTCCTCGCTGTGTTAGTGGCAATGGACCTAGTATGTCAATGCCTACTCTATCCAGAGGTGAGCCCACTCTCATAGAACCCATTGGTGCTTTTGGATTTTTCCGAGGCTTTTTTACTGCTGCACATGTATCACACTGTAGCACCCACTGTTTTACGTCAAGGCTAACTTCGTACCAATAATAGTGATGTAGCAGTCTTTTAAGATTTTTTTTACTTCCAAGATGTGCAGATAAAATGGTATTGTGCATATCATACACAATCTGCTTCTGTAGACATTTAGGCACTAAAAGTTGTAGTTCAAAATTTTTCCCATCAGGCTTGAAAGATTTTCTATGCTGTAGTCCATCGTGCATTTCCAACAGACACCACTGGTTCCAAAAGTATCTAAGAACTGGGCCTTCTGCTACCATGTCCGAGATTGGTGGTCGTTTTCCTTCTTGAAACCACTTGAGTAAAATTCCTAATTCTTTGTCGACCCTCTGCATGCGTTGCATCTGTCCCAGACTGTACTTGCTACACCATAAATGCAATCTGTCTTCCTGACCCTGCTGACTGTTTCGTTGATTTTTCTGAACCGTTTCACTTTCTGTACTCTTTGATTCGTGTTGTGATCGAGTAGTAACTTTTCGAATGATTGCGCATTGATTGAATGGAATCTTGACAAAAGTCCATAACAGCTGGAATATTGCAAGAAGAAAGAATGTAAATTGATAACACAAATTTTTCCCGTAGTTGTCTATTTTCTTCCCGTGTATAGACCGAACTGCAGAATCCTCATGTTGAGGTAATATCCATTCACTCAACATTGTCTGTGCCCTCTTCTTACATTTGTTGCATGGACCGCATCGAAGTGATTCTAAATTATCTGGTTCATTACAGGTACAATCCCGCGGGTTTGGACATCTCGACATTGCGTCCGCATTTCCATGCTTATTTCCGGGTCTATATTCTATTGAAAAGTTGTATGCAGATAAAATCTCGATCCATCTTGATATGCGTTGCTTTGGTTCTTTTAAGCTGAATAGCCAGACAAGTGCTTGATGGTCTGTTCTGACTGTGAATTGACGTCCCAGCAAATATTGCCGAAAATACTCCACGAAGTATCGAACAGCAAGCAATTCTCTATCCGTGACACAATAGTTCTGCTCCGCTTTATTCAAGCTGCGACTAACATATGAGATCACCATTTCCTTATCATTCTGAACTTGGGACAAAACACTGCCGATTGCAAAATCGCTTGCATCAGTATCAAGAATAAATGGTCCTTCCTGTAACGGGTATGCCATGATCTTCGGTCCGGATAATACTTGTTTCAACGCTTTAAATGCACTCTCGCTCTCTTCCGTCCACTTGAAAACTTGATTTTTACATGTCAAATTCACTAAAGGTTTTGCCACTTTTGCAAAATCTTTCACAAATCTTCTATAGTAACTTGCCATTCCAAGGAACTGTCTCACTTGTGTAGGGCTCCTTGGCTGTGACCAATTCAAAATTTTACTGACATTTTCAGGATTTGGTAAAACACCGTCTTCATTGATAACATGTCCTAGGAAATCTACTTGAGTTTGTAGTAAATTACATTTTGATGGTTGTAATTTCAAGTTGGCATCCCTCAAACATTGCAGGATTTCTTGCACCCGTGACATATGTTCTTCAAATGTTGCTCCGAAAATAATAATATCATCCAAATACACCAGGCAGGTTTTCCATTGGAGACCTTGCAGGACCAGTTCTATTAAAGGAATAAGCCAGTCATCGCAGAAATCTGATCAAATGGCAGATATATTATTTAGTTAAATAATCCCCTTTTGAAACAAAGGCCAAGAAACTGTTATGCGTGTCAAATTTTAAATAAAGTGGTCATTATTCCACCCCACTGGATTCTGCCATTTTGTGCTGGGTGCCTACGTCGGGTAGGTCCCAACCTCTCACTGGAACTTTGGGACCCTTCAGAGAGGGTGTGATCATGTGACCAAGTCTCTGTAGCCTGGTGGCTGGTCGCGTGTAGAACGTCCCGTATTTTGCAGGTTAGCGCTAGAGGTACATGCGCTATCCTATACCCCTACACAGAAAAAGCCTACTCCGATTTCTATCCCCAGTGGCATCTGCATCGTTTCGGTATAAAATTAATCCCCTTTAACGACAAAAGTTGTGTTTGTTTAAAACAGTAGAGGCTGTTGTAGACTGCAGTGACAAGTCGCAGCTATCATGGGCCATGATCGCAGCTATCATGGGCCATGATAGCCTAGTTCCTATTGTGATCTGGTCTACTGGAGGCAGCATGTTTACATAGACTACCCTGATACAGCCAGATAAACAAGCCCCTCGCTCCGGTACGTTACTCTGCATTCAGTTCAACTTCAAGACATTGACAGTTTGTCAACAATTACAATAATCATTTGGCCCATGTAGGCGGACCTAGTTTAGCTGTTTAGACATGTTGTTGGATTTATTTTAAGTGTATTTTGTGCCTCTCACTCGCGGGCGATAATGGATGTTTTTATCATTCACTGTAAGTGTAACGCTAGTCTATAGATCATCTCAGAATTTATTCAGAAATTATTCACATTCCCCATGATATGGAGATGTGCAGGTGACTTTTTCAAGGTTTTACTGAAATTCAAAAAAACTTAAAAAAATTGTTTGGTCATTTTTTTTTCAAATTTTGACATCACACTCCTAACAACATGGGGATGTGCAAGTGATTTTTTAAAGATGCTACCAAATTTCAAAATGGCCGCCAGAGGTCAATTCCAACATTTTTTGTGGGCACAAAGATGCAGGTGACTTTTTTAAGGTTTTACTGATATTCAAAATGGCCGCCACAGATCAACTTGAATTTTTGTGGGGCCGCAAAAACTCATAAAATTTGTCTGGTCATTTTTTTTTCAAATTTTGACATCATATTCATAGCAACATGGGGATGTGCAAGTGATTTTTTAAAGATTCTACCAAAATTCAAAATTGCCGCTAGAGGTCAATTCCAAATTTTTTTGTGGGTGCAAAAACTCCAAAACTGAAAGTCGGGAATTATCACATTCCCCACGATATGGAGATGTGCAAGTGATTTTTTTAAGGTTTTACTGAAATTCAAAATGGCCGCCATGGATAAACTTCATATTTTTGTGGGCGCAAAAACTGAAAAATTGAAATCAGTAATAATTCACATTGTACAATCACATTACCAACCATCTGGAAATGTGCATGTGATTTTACTGAAATTTAAAATGGCCACCACAAATCGACTTTTTAAATATTTGTGACCGCAAAAAGTCTAACCCAATTTATGGCGGGGGATGATATAGGACTTCAGTCCTCTTGTTAAAATATGTATGCACCAAGGCACTGTAAGGTCTTTGTTTTTATATATCGATATTCTTGTAGGAATGTTTCATGTGATTCAAAACGCATGAAATGATCAAGTTTTCAAATTATTTATAGACGCCTAGAAAAAATCCTACAGCTATGAACTCTATGAGGTGGTAGTCCCGGTCATATAGAATTTGCTCATATTTAAATTGGGGTTTTTAAAAATGTTCCTGATAATGAAATTGGGTGAGGCGCTTAACATTTAAACTGTGACGACAAGATCCTGGGACTGACTGTATGATGCAAAATGTATGAGATGACCAAGTTTCAAAAATATTTATAGACGCCTAAAAAAAATACTATAGCTATGAAACTCTATGTGCATGTCAGAATCACAATAAGAACTTCCGTTTCAACTTTCACAGGTGTGCAAAAACAACAAAAAAGTGACATTTGAGTGTCAATGTATTTCGTCACGTTAGCACGAAGGTAAAACTTTGAAATACACATAACAAATCTTTCCAATGTGTCTGAAAGTGTAGGCCCACGATACTTTGATATAAAAATGCCATCTTTTTATATATAGTTGTGAAATATGCATATAAATAGAAGGAATGACATATCTTGCAATGCTATCGTGGCAGTGTCGAGTCCTTAAATTCGTTCAGGTCTCATTTGATCCTTCATATATTAATGTGCCATTTTGTGTGACACTGGAACTGTCAACGTGACAGTGTCATTTATAGGGTAAGTGAGATAGATCCTTCTTCTCATCCCTCAAAAATAAGGTGTCCAAATGTGAAATACAAAGATTTGTGTTCAGTCCAATTGTGTTTACATATCCAGTAATATATCAGTGGTTGGAAAATGTTCTTTAACAACAGAATACTTTGAGAAGTGTCATTGGCTTATGTCACGTTAGCACTTGATGTTTATTCCAAAAAGCAATATATAAAATCCCGTAACCATTCTACAATGCAACAATATGAAACCAGCCATTCTAGTAAATATTTCTAGCTGCATATATATATTCTGGGCAAGGATGCGAATTTTATTGCTAATGTGACACTAGCAACATGTCAAAATAAATGTCACGTTATCATGACTTAAATGCAAAGAAAAACACTTAGCTATAAAATATATAGTCCTACTTGTCTAATCATAAATATAATCTTCCGTCTTTTAATTTTCACCTGAAGCTGTTTCGTTGTCCCTACATCTTTTAGTTTTAATTGTATTTCTTTATTAGTACGATACTTTGTATCCTTGACATTCATCAGATGTCAAATCCTTGACAGTCATCAGATGTCAAGAGTCTTTAAGTTATGTCATGTTAGATGATGCTGTTTATTGCGAATCATCGAAATACAGTTATTTTAGCCATTCTACAATGCAATAATCTAAAACCAACAATACAAACACTTATTTTTGAGTGGGTGCAGACAAATTCTAGCCAGTGAGGTGGCGTCTAGTAACTTTGTTGCTAACGTGACATTAAGAAAGTGTCAACAAAAACGTCACGTTAGCATAATTTTAATTCAACAGAAATGACACTTATATTTAAACAACCTCCTCGTTTGATCACACATACACATACAAATCTAGTCTTTTAATATCAATTTGAATATTGTTTATGGTTGCTTCATCATTTCAAATTATATCAACAGATGTTATAGTAATTCTAATAAAGCATTACTATTTTTTTCACAAAAATCACTTTCTTGCTCTATTGATTAATTAAACTATCACATTGACAATTTTTTTTTGAAAACTAACATAAAGTACTGCTGAAATGAGTAAATTTTGACAACATTTTGATCATATTTACGAAAAATTTTAGTCAGGAAGTCAATGTGACACTTTATCGTATTTGATGTCATATTTCCCATTTTTTTTATATATTTGTAACAGTCAAACTAATTTTATTTTTTACGTGGTGATTTTAAAGAAATTCGCTATATATAGTCAATTATAATGCATAGCATTATCTAATCTAAATTATTATAAGTAGGCCTCCATGCCTAGATGTAAATATTAACTTGGTAAACATTTGTCAGTAACATGATAAGTGACAAACTATTTATTTTCATAAAAAAATAAAGACTTACCGAAGTAGTTTAAAGCACAATGAGGATATATTATATAAAAAAATTTTAAAATAATAACGTTTTGGATATATATAAACATATATGAAAATATGACAAGTTTTGGATATATGTCCTAAACATATATGAAAATATAACAATCTAAAGATGCAACTATAAGTATAACACTATTTTTCAGAACTCTCAGATATGTTGCAGATTACATTTAAACCTATAAAATAATAGACTCAACGTAAATATATCCCGACAGGTGACCTCATATTTTTTTTAATAGTCTGTATATACACATCGTACCCCCCCCCCATCTAATTATTCTCTTTTTCCTCATCTTGATTCAATTTTATTTAAAAGTCGATTACTGTTTCAAATTCAATCACAATGTAATCATGGTAATAAAATGAGAGCAGAGAAGGGCTAAATGCCATCTCTGGTGCAATGGTATGTATTTTTTTTTAACATATTGTATTTTTATATAATATTGTGTGGTTAAAAAACAAGTCTCAGAATCAAAATATACTTAGAGCTGTTTTGTCTTGTGCTTTTTACAATGGGTACAAAGTGTTTGTTGTTCTCCAAAAATAAGACCCATTGTGTCCGAAGGTAAGGTGGAAGGCATGATCCAGGCTCCCAGGGCATGAGGGCATGGAGGGCATGATGTGACGACCCATCAAACACTATACATTTACCCAAAGCTGTTTGATCAATGCATGCTTGTGTCTCCACCCACCCCACATAGATTTCGCAGCCAAAATACCTCAATCATAGATAAATACAGTGCGAGACCGACTCTAGCTTAGATTTCTACAGGGCCACTTCACTATATTATAGTTGAGTCATCAGCAAGAGAAGTTTGAACACATCAGGAGTTGTAGATTGTAATGAGGTGACAGTCAAGGTTTATGAGATTATTTAGAAGAAAAATATAACATTTGCAGAATCCTGTCAGCTGACATTCAATTATGAATATCCATTCATGCTGACCAAACAAGCGATAATAATATGATCCCGGATTGTAGTTTATTGCCGATAAATAAATAGGACATTAACACTTCCTTGTAGCAAATCAGTGAAGCAGTCAAGCTCTTAAGAGTAACACAAGATTTTTGCGGCCATCTTGGATTTTTTTGAAAAGAAATAAAAAAAGAAACACGATTCTCGAGACAAATTTCTCAGGGCCAATGAGCATAACCAAAAGATAAAATTGGGGCTGCATAGCTAGATCACAAAATTAAAAAGCAAAAAATTAGCGAAACTGATATGTTTGCTAAAATTCTAAAACGTGAAAAAAGATTTATTATCGGTTATTATCAGTGTCCCACCCAATATTATAAGCACACGTCAAGGATAAGGTCTTCCTATTAAACCTAACATGAAACAAACCCATGAAGCCGTTCAAGCCGTAGAGAGTGACATAGAATTTTGGTGGACATCTTGGATTTTTTTAAAGAAACTGAAAAACGTCAAAAAATATTAGGCAAATAGATGCAATTGCATTCTGATACTTTAATTTCAACATTTGAAAATTGAATATTAACTGCCGTTATAGCCGGTTTCCTTGGTTGTGACCTCTAGATGGCCTTGGTTATTGATGGCCATATATTGTTTTGGATCGTTGTATAAACTGAAAAACGTCTAAAAATATCAGGAAAATGTATGCAGTTGCATTCTAATACTTTTATTTCAACAATTGAAAATTGAATATTGACTGTCGTTATAGCCGGTTTCCTTGGTTGTGACCTCTAAATGGCCTTGGTTATTGATGGCCATTTAAATTTAAAAATAGTCATTCCAATGAAATCAGTGTCTTCAGATTAGGCGAAATTGAGGTATTACACAAGATTATATGGTTATTGTGTTAGTTAAAAAATCAAGATGGCCGACGGCCACTATCTTGGTTTTGACATCTAGATGACCTTGAATTGTAAAAAAATAACCATACCAATGGGACCAGTGTATTCAAATTAGTCAAAAATTATGTATTACATAAGAATCAAGGGCTATTATACCAAAACATTAAAATTCAAGATGGCCGACGACAGCCATCTTGTTTTTGACCCCTAGATGATCTTGAATCGTAAAAATAGCCATACCACTGGGATCAGTGCAGTAGTAGTAGTAGTAAATCTTTGCTTTACGTCACTTTTCGGCACAAAGGGTCTTTTATGTGACATTGTAATACGATAAATACGTTGTAGTCAATTGATGAGATAAAATGATAGACAGATGATGACGTGAGTGTGGGGGTGATAGGCCATGGTGGGTTAAGAGAGCGTTTTCCTTCAGTGCATTTAAATTGGTCAGAAATAAGGTATTACATAAGATTCAAAAAGGAAAAAAACACTTAGCTTTAAAATATATAGGCCTACTTGTCTAGTCAGAAACTGCTCAATTATCCTTAGTTCAACTCCGTTACCAAACTGAGGGGTTTTTTCATTTGTGCGACTGGCAATTTAATTGGAGCTTAAAATGGTATATAAGCTTCCTGGGGAAGAAAAAAATCAGATATTTTGTAATGTCAGATTTGTCTGAAGACACTATCAGGATCTTAGCTTATGCACAAATAATAACATGGGAAGGAGGATGCTTTACTGGTCCATAACACCAAGGTCATTTCAAGTTCACATCTAGGTCATTTTAAGGTCAAATTGGCAGATATTATTTAAAATATCCACTTTTCATCAACTTCAAGAAACACACTTGTATGAACCAAAACTAGGTTACCCCCATGCCTGCCGGACCACATTGATTATACAGACAAAAATACTCAAAAAAACACTCTGCCCGAGATATATTGGACCCGCGCTAAAAGGGTCAACTGACAATTTCCAAATAGAAAATATTTTGTAATGTATCACTATGACAAATTGCAAAAAAACACTCTTGAGAGAGATGGACGGGTTCCAAATGTTGCATGAAAAAAAAATCCTACTTCTCTCGAAATACAGTCAACTCCGTTACCAAATGTTTGTCTCGACATCAATATAAACTGTATATTCCCTTATAATACAATAGATCATAAATGGGTGCACTATTTATTTGGGAACAACAAGCCATGTTTTAAAAAGACTATACCATCTATCATTATGACAGTAAAACCCATAAAATTAGGTAAGTTACTACTGACCCCTTACTTTTGACGCATTTTTAAATTCGCATATTGGGCTAGGCTACTTCCATTTTTTACAACTGCTGCACAAAATGAGAGTAAAAATACGCACTTGCTATATGCATGATATGGGCCTATAGTTTGTCAGCTGAAATTAAGTTATCAAATAAAAAGAGTGGCTCCACGACCTGAGTTGACAGTCAATCAGTATATTTCCGTATACAACAAAAAAACAGTAGGCCTAGGTCTATCTGCTTACCTTGCAAGCAAGCAGAGACTGCCTTTTGGCTTCCAAGATAACATTGCTACAATGCTGGCAAATCCGGTCGTCGTGGTTATAATATGTAGCCTACTGTAGGCCTAGACCTTTTGCTGCCCATCACCAATGATTTTATTTATACACTGATATTGTAGGCCCTAACGCCGAGCCCACATATGTATGTTTACAGACTGTCAGTCAAGGGGTGGGCAGGCGAAATGAGTCCTGTCGCCACAAATGACTATTTTTATGTGCTCTGAATGGTCATTTTTTTATTATTTACATCACAGATATTTTGCTTCTGTCGCCACATGTGGCGACAACTTGCCCACCTTTGCAGTGATAGACTAACAATAACTCAAATCGAGATAAGGACATTACATTTGAAAAATAATGCTACGGAAATTTAAATTTGACATCTGGCTGTGGTTATATTATGTGATTAATATGGCAGGACAAAGGTAAAGACACTAGAATTAAAACTGCATCAGCTGGAAAATCTCTGAATTTGACCTATGGCCGTGTATTAGCTTGTAGGCGTATTCTCATATACTCATATGACTGGGCTCAGTCAACACTGTCAAGTCAGTGTCAATCGGCGGGGACGGGGGTCCGTTTAAAATGATTATTTGACTCCTTTTAAACCTGTTCATAGGGTTTTTACAACTTTTCTCGGTCAGATAATATAATAAAAATGTACCAGGAATTATCATTGACTTCTGGGCGGGCTTTATTTTTATTCGCAAACATGTTTTCAACCAACTGTCACATCATTTCACTGTGATGAGAGCAATGTCGACAAGAAGGGCCGAGGGTGCGCTCAGATAACACTTAAAATATAATAAATAGCGATATAACAGTCACATGCAACCAGATGATTTATTATATAACATACATAATATTCGACAACTGTTATCAAATTGGCATATATAACAATTTATAAGGGGCATTTGAGGAACTAAAGTAGGTGTTGTCCACAGTGACCTGCTAAACTGCATGTTGAATGCTCAACCGGCATGAGGGTTGGGACTTGGTCAACGTCATCACATTTAAATATCATTTGCATAATTCCACTGTATGAAGTAATGGGAAGGAACCAAGATGGACGCCCACATTAAGTCCAATTTCCGACATATTTTAGTTGTATACTCCCATCTCAAACCAGTAAATAAATCATATGCAGCATTGTTTGCTACAGAAACACTGGTTATTTGATATGAATCTAACATGACAGTTCGCTGGCTTTTTCCTTTAATCTTTCAAATGTAGCTGGTGCATTAGTGAGTCCAAATGTCATAGTTTTGAATTCGTAAAGACCATATTTCGTCACAAATGCTGTTTTCGGTATATCTTCTTTCTTTACGGCTATCTGATGGTAACCGGATGTGAGATCAAAAGTCGAGAAAATGTTCGCTCCGCCAACAGCATCCAAACAATCCTGAATTCTAGGTAACGGAAATGCGTCCTTTCTAGTTACTTCATTTAGACGACGGTAATCCACACAAGGGCGTACTTTTCCATTTTTCTTCCTCACCAATACCAACGGGGACGACCACGGAGATATGGATTTTTGAATAACATTCTTTTCCTGAAGCTCAATTATGGCTTGCCGTTCTTCATCAGCCAAAGCATGTGGAACTCGTCTTGGTCGTTGTTTAATTGGTCGCGAATCTCCAGTGTCAATACTGTGTTCTGTAAGTGTGGTGAGTCCTAAATCAAATTCGTCTTTTGAAAAAACATCTCGAAATGCTTCCAAAGTTGACGCAATTAATTTCTTTTCTTCTATAGTCTTCTTATGACTGGATGTCTCAAAAAGCTCCTGTAAGTGTGATGGTATAGAGGGGATCTCACTGCTCTTTTCTGTATAGCTTTTTCTTTTCGAGGAAAATTCCCTTTTTTCATGTAAATTACCCAGCTGAATTCTTCTGATTGAGCTATTAGGCTGCACTCGCAAATCAGATTCGCTTTCACTCAGGCAACATATATTTTTATCGACTGGCTCGATATGACCCACAATTGTGTGTTTTCTCAGTAGATAATCATTCGAAAATGGATTCAGTAGCCGAGCTTGTACTCTATTGCTGGATCTTGGTCGTACTAAACTGCTAGCCATCATTAATGGGTGTGCTTGGCTAAAAGCTGAAGATGGTTCTAACAGAGCGTCTTGGCGAATGACATGTTCATCATCATTTTTATACATGATGTCCACTTCAATAATCGCCTCAGTGCCACCAGGTATATTAATATCGTCCACACAGCGAACTCGTCTTGCACCTTTCGGTAGTTCTATTTGCATGCACGGAATAATTTTGTTCTTTAATTTGATGATCCCTTTGCTGAGGAGTAGATCTGCTGGACCTCCATCTTCATTCTGTAATATATCTATGCCCAGAAGTCCCTCATCCTGAATTTCTGCCACTATAATTTCATGATTGACCTCCAGTGGACCTAGTTTCAATCTGAATTCTGCTCTTCCTAACTCTTTTATGGTATTTCCTCCTGCTCCTGACAATTGGCGAGGGGCAGAATGTAGAGCTGGTCTCTGCTGCTCCGGTATTCTATAAAATGTTTTATCCGAAATTATGGTATGCGTAGCGCCAGTATCTGCAGTAAATGTAATAGCTTCATCCTGTATTTCCCCTTCAATGTAAACACCGTCAAATTTTGGCGCACTCCTTCGTACAAGTTGCTCTTGAGTTGTAGACTTGGGTGGTTTTGCAGAAATAGGGAGTATAACTTGACCAGATTTTTCTAAAGGACTCGTCTCCTGGCCAATTAAAGAGTCCTTGTCTAGTTTAAAGGATTCTGTCTCTTGAATTGGTGTGTTGAGTTCTCATTTGTACAGCCCCGAGATATGTGTCCAGATTCACCGCAGCGGAAACAGGTGATTGATCCTCTCCACGGCACCGGAGGCCGATTTCCTTGTTCGTCTTTGTTGACGCTCTGGCGCTGTGATTTTTCTAGGGTTTCTAATCTTGTCTCCATTTTCTCAAGACATTTAAGCACATCGGTAAGCGTTTTTCCTAATTCCGGATTAGCTTTTGATGCATCTTCAATCAATTTGCCACTTTTCTCTGGGATCTGTACTGTATACTTTTTCTGACCTTGGTTGGATTTTGTGTTAGAAATAGGCACTCTAGCTGCATGAAATTCCAGTTGGGTATTATCTTCCCAGCTGCAGGTGTCATTATCTTCTATTTGTTCACTATATATTTCTTTGGCCACCCTGGTGGGTTTTCTCAACTTCTTTTCATTTGAATTTATAATATCTGGGTTGGATTTCCTCTTATGCACTTCCGCAAAATTAATTACTTCAAATACTGCCTCATCAATATCTCTCGGATCCTTAATATATTCAACATGAAACCGAGTTTGGTCGTCAATCAGTCCATTCAGAAAACGGCGAATTAAGTCCTCTCTGCGTGTGTCTGTACTTCTTTCAGGGTATGCTTTGTTGTACAGGCGCTTCAACTCCGCAGCATATTCTTCTGGTGTTTCCTCAAACCTCTGGTTCCGATGACTAAACTGGGCTGAAAACGCTTTCGTTGTTTCTACTTTCCTGAATCTGTTCTCTAGTTCCGAAACTAGTAGTTGATAATCAGATCTAATTCGCTTAGGCAAGTGACCGAAAACAAACTCTCCGGCATCTCCCTGAAGCTTAGGCAGCATTTCATCAAGACACTTATTATCATTCCATTGTTGCCTTTCAGCTATCTCAGCGAATCGGTTGAACCATATCTTCCATGACTCCTTGCCATTGAAAGGGGGTAACTTGATAGGAGTATTTTTCTGTGAACCGGATCCACTTGACGGCAACCTTCTCATAGCATTCTCCACTGCGCGATCAACAGCTAGGGCGAATTCTTGTTCATTTCTAACTTGACCATTAGATGTTGCGGTGTGAACTTGTTCTGTTCCCCATCTCCTTCTAGGTTGTTCATATATTGGTCTGTGGTCTCGATCAATGTCACCCTGAGTTCGGCTTTGAAATTCATGTGATTCTGCTCGTGGTTCGTATGGCCTAAAAATATCTTGACGTTGAAACTGCACAGGCTCTTCTGGAACTTGCTCCAGTTGACATTCATTCCTCTGCTGTAAAGTAGGAATCTTTAATTGTGTGCGCTCAGCATCACATTCCATTCTACACTGATATTTATTTATTGCA
This sequence comes from Flabesymbios commensalis, assembly GCA_964017125.1. Lineage (NCBI taxonomy): Eukaryota > Metazoa > Annelida > Polychaeta > Terebellida > Flabelligeridae > Flabesymbios > Flabesymbios commensalis. The sequence continues at coordinate 17,460,595 of OZ024918.1, read as the reverse complement.
TTCACTTGATTTCTCTGTAATTCTTCATCACTGTAAAAACTTTTCCATTGTCTTGGTTTTGTTGCAGCTATTTCACTCCTCTGCAGATATTCTGATCTTTCTTGTGACGCCGCTAGCTCATCCAAGTCTGGAATTTCTGGTACTTTTCTCCTTTTTGGCACCGCACTGGCTTCATTTATTGCTTGCAGTTCATCATCCTCCGTCTGTACTAAGTCCGAATTCTCCGATATTCTCTGTTGAGTACTAACAGTATCATCATCATGATCACCCGTGCCTGCTATCGGTGGCGTGGTCGGCGAACAAATCTGTTCCTGTGTGGCTGGTCTCCCTACATTCAGGTTCACAATCTTCAGAAAAGTTTCCTCATTATCAGCTGATGTTGTAGCGAGTCCTGCAGGAACGACATTCTTTGCTCCACGACGACGGCCCATGTTTGTAACGTGCTTTGCATTCATCCCTCCCAAATGTGAACTAGTATTTTCTTCTAACTCAATAACTCTACTCTCACTACAAAAACACTAACAAGAATTAATCTGTGCCAGCACTCTAAAGCTCTATATACACTATCCAATTTACTGGTAGGTGAGAAAAAAAATCCCTGCCTATACCTCTACATTACATATGAGTCATCAGTATCATCTATTAGTACATGAATTGTACAAATTTTCAAAGCACCTAAATTCAGACTATGAATTCAGATCACAGGACTCACCAAGTTGAAGAATAACTTCTGTTTAGCGAATCCCACTTCTGACACCAAAAATTCTGTATGGTGTGACGGGCGAGCGGAACCCCACCATGCATTAAAATCTAATACGCAACTGTCAGGATGACGTATTAAAATCGAAATAAAACTATTACCGACTGATGACTCATACAACTCATAACTCAGATATAAAGTTCACATTTTTATTATGTAACAGGCCTCATTGCCTCCGGTGCTCCATACATATACATATAAATGCAAATATGTGCTGTCTATGACTGGAATTTGGACCAGACTTCACAACACTTGCAACATTAGAACTACAGTGTAGGCATGCAAAACTACCACCTTTAATACCATAGATATGTTTAAAGGAAAAGGAGAATTAGGCAGGTAAGCAGTTAAATAGGTAGATTTTAAGCAGGATAAGCAGGATTTGGTAGGTATGTGCAGAATAAGAATAATAAGCAGGAGGATAATAATAAGCAGGGGCTACAAACTGATATGTGAATTTGATAAGTAATTTTAATCAAACATGAGTGAAAGAAATCACCCACAATTAACACTCGGATTCACTGATGACAGTCAACTGGACTCAAGTCAGGCATTCACCTGTCAACCAGAAAACCCTGTCAAGTTTAAGAAATTTAGAACTGTGAGTAAGTGAGGACCAACAGAACAGATTCACCCACGACAGCGAAAGAGACTCAACACAGGAATAGACCTGTCAACGAGCCAATACTGCCAAAGGAGAAGCTGGTCTACAACTGTCAATATTACCGATTATAAATACGAAACATTCATTGGTGGCGGCCAGCAACTTTGAACAGGAATAGACCTGTCAATGAAAATAATGCTGTCACCAATGAATCAAAAGACAGACTACAGAACTTAAGCCAGAAAACTTAGTTTCACCAAAGACAATCAGCCTAACTCAACACAGGAATTGACCTGTCAACATAGGCAATTGTATGAAGTGAAACCAATGACACCTGGTGGGAATTAAACCCACACAAACATGTCTTCGGCATAACCATGTAGTAAGTCCAAGCAAGGTTGTAAGTATACATTATATCCTTCCTAGATCAAACTAACCCTATAAATTATCAAGTATAAAATTATCAGGAAATTACATCCCCTGGCTCTGAAGTCTACGCCTGATATATCTAAAAGCAGTGGATTCAAAAGAGATGCTGAAACCTAGGACAGCAACCGACTGGAATTAACCAGGGTGTACTCAATCTTACTCCTTCTATTGCCCATATGATAACCTGGCCCCCAGTTAAGCTAGCTGCCTCCAGACCTACTGCAGTTTGACCTGATACTCATGCAGGCACCCACAACTGAACACTGGGCCAGTTGCCTCCAAACTACACATTCTGACCTGACACTAAGCCACGTGCACTTAACCCCAGGCACCCACAACTAAGCCTAAGCGCCTCACATAACCTGCATAATAAAAATACTACATTCCCTTCTAAACATTACACCACTGAAATATAACAATACACACTCACAACCAAGCTAGACTACTTGGCTTTAGCCTAAATCAATATCCCAACACAGGTCCTTCATTGAATCTCTGCAATATGACAGCTGACTCACATGGACTTGATTAAATTATCCTAGTACTCAAAAGGTCTACAACAGCTCACAGTGGACCTAGCCTAGTCTCAAGACCTAGTCCAGACCCTAGTGTTACCCAATCTAGACTAAATAAATATTCACTACCTCACAAATAAAGTCTAGCCATAGCCCACAGGCATAGGCTTAACCCAACTCCAAGCTGCACATGTATGCAGTCCAGAATATAGTCTAGAACTAGGCTACATTATAACACTAAAGTCTAGAGCAAGACCAAGGAACTAACTTTCTAAGTCTAGTCTAGTCAGATCTCACATAATTAGTCTAAAAAGGCCTATCCACATTCTAATCTAGGACCAATTAAATTAATTAGTCTAACTGGCCTAACTACTCTAGCCTACTAAACTAGGCTAACAGGGTGAATTAATAATTCCCCTAGCCTAAAACTCATTGTAAACTAGCAGAAAACACTCCATCTCACCAATCAATCACAATCAAGGCTGACACAGAAAATATAACAATCAAGTAGGGTCTAACAGATTCCCAGTTCAAAATTCAAAATCAACCAGGCCCATGGGAAAACTTCTCTTATATAGTGCGGCTAGCCTAGGACCCTGGAGAATGGTGGAATCTAGGTAGAAAGTGGTGGAAAGTGAGTGTGGAATTCGGTGGAAAAATAGAGCCAACTGCACATGTCGTACATGTCTTATCAATACAGCCCTCCAAAATCACACCACAGTCCCGCTAAACTGCACTATACTTATTTCCTATTCAAATATAATTTAAAAGTGAATATAATATGCTAAAAGATGAAATAATCATCGATTGCGTGCTCGGATTAATTTGAACTGGGCGCGTATGTTCACCAGGCCATCGCACGGGAAACAGACTTCCAATACAGCCCAACCTATGACCCACCGATGACCTAAATACCGATGTCACGTGATCATAACAAATGGCCGCTGCCACAAAAAACACCCGACGCTCATTTCAACCACAATTATCGCCTCAATTGATCAATATTTGACATGTTTGTTAAATACAAACACAAGATTATATTTATATCAGGTACATTGCTGCTTATGTCAAGAAAAAATATATGATGATAGCGTTGTAAAACGCCGTACAAGCGATAATACTTGTAGCCAATGTGCCCAGTCAATATTTTTATTCTGAATGACAGTGACTGTCACACGTGTTACTGTTATAAAGTGGCATCCGGCGAGGCCGTCATTGCAATGCTTTATACATTACTGTCACTATAACCCACTCAGTCCGTGTCAGTCACACTGGCAGAATACTTTTAATATTCTAACAGTGTGCCTGCCAAAAACCGTTAACAGAACTTTACAATTTAGGCCTAGATTTAAATTAGTAAAAACAAGAGTAGCCCAGGCCAAAGGCCTACCCTGCGATACCACTGACAGTGCAAAGTTATTCAGTACACATTAATTATAAATTCTGCCTTAAAATATTTACTCAGCCAATTTCCCAAAATATAAAGATTTTAAAGTGACATCACCAACACACAATATGGTCTACATTAAAACGCGGTACCCCCTCCCTAGGGGTTTATCACAGATATTTAAAATTAGGACAATCACCTGAAATCTGGTAAATCACAAATATCTGAACTAATTTTAAATCAGGTGACAAATCTGACGTAGCTAACTAAGCACAATTTTTTTATTATTGACTATAGCAAGTAAAACAAGTGAAAGAAAATTTTAACAAAATATAAAACGACAAAATATATACTCTGCAGCATGGATTCATCCACGGGCACTCAACAGTCACACGATTACTAAAGGTGCACCACGATATTCGAGGACATATTACACGTTATTAAAGAAAAAGTTGATTTGATCTATTTAGATTTTGAAAATATATTTGACAAAGTTGCTCATTGAGAAAACACAAAGGTTCGGCATAGATGGATATCTGTTAAATTGAGTAAAAGTATATTTTAGTATCTAACTTCAATGTAATCGACACCTGCACATGGGCTCATGTTTGTTTCAGGGTGTAGACGCACATGTAACAAAATGTATCCATTTATGTTGTGGCTACCCATCATATCTGGTGAGTTAACTCTTAACCCTTTCACCACTGAAGCCCGTTTTTATCTGCTGAATGCCATAGCATTCAGCACATAAAAACGGGCTTCAGTGGTGAAAGGATTAACCCTTTCACCACTGAAGCCCGTTTTTATGTGCTGAATGCTCTGGCATTCAGCACATAAAAACTTAAAGCGCTGAAATATTATCATATAAACCGAGAGACTGGAGGGATTTTTTTCAATTTGAAATCATCATAAATATCTTAGTTAGCTTTTTCTGCTTCATTTGAAGGTCCTCAACCATTATAAACAGTTTACTCTTCCAGTGTGGAGATCGACTATAGACGTCAGAATTCTCTAAAGTCTAAAGTTGAACCCCGGGCTGAAAATGTTAAACACTTTCTGGAGCAATGATGGACAATGCTTTGTATTTTTAACTTTCTTTATACATGTATATACAAGCCTAGCAGCACAATAGTTAATATTTGCAACAAAATAAACGAATAGGTCATCATAATTATGTAACAAAATCTTGTCCAATTTATCTATCGAGAAAGAGAATTTATCTAATGTGTTTTAAATGTTCTTTGCCAGGATCAGACGGATTATCTTAAAGCGGATCCGCAGATTTATCAACAGCTAGCTGAGCAGATTGATAATGCTGGATTTAACATAGGTAAGGACCTCAGATAGCTAGTGATTGTTTAATATTTGTTAAATGTGGATTTCCCGAGCTGATAAGTTATAGTTGCAATAAGCTACACGTTTTAGTATCTATGTTTGCTTTATATTTTAAAAGTCCCATTGTGGATTTTTCTGTAGATAATCCTACCGCTGGAACTAATTCAAGATATTAAAGAGACTGGCCCAGGCTAAAATCATAAAAAAATCGGTGATTTTATTTCGGGTTCTTAATATGACCATATGATGTAAACATGTACATAGACTAGAACTGCAAATTTTTATAATTTTTGTGCTGCGCATTCATCAGTTAGACTAGATATAGAGACGAAATTCCCGCATTTCCTATTTTTGACATGGTTGTCAATAATTAGAAATCAGGAATTTCGTCTCTATATCTAGCCTAACTGGTGAATGCGCAGCACAAAAATTATAAAAATTTGCAGTTCTAGTCTATGTACATGTTTACATCATATGGTCATATTAAGAGCCCGAAATAAAATCACCGATTTTTTGATGATTTTAGCGTGGGCCAGTCCCTTTAATAGATGGTCAACTTTTGTTTGAAGAAATGAACCGATAAATAATAATGCATATTGTTTTAACCCTTTAACCGCCAAATTATTTAATCTGAATTTTCACTCACTTGAGGTTGTGTCTCGCTGACGCGATCCACAACTTCAAGTGAGTGGAGGTTAACTGTTTTTAAATATTGCTGATTGATGTGACATTTTATCTTTAACATGTTTAATGTTCTAATAAAAAATGAAAACCCGAATATATGCGGCACCGGCGATTAAAGGGTTAATGACATCGACGGTTGGGCTTTTTCTTTTAACCTCAGTGAATGCTTCTTGAGATGCATCACATATTAGCACATAAATATTAGCCCTGTGTTAACCCTGTCGTATTTCGACATAAACCACATATCAACGGAGTTAGCGTGTTTATTGTTAGCTGACAAGAGTGCAAATCCTTATTGGAATATTTTTGGACATCTCAAACTATTTGATACGAATCACCAATTTTAATTAAATAATTCGAATTTTGTGGGATCCGAACTTTCGAGACAGGCCGGCAAATTAATACTGCGTTATTTATCCGATAGAACGCATTATGTAGATTTTGACAACAGTAAATCTGATAGACTTAACATTACTACTTTTTATAATAGATATTATTATATCAATTAATTATTGATTACATTATTAAATGCGAAAAAAAAATCTAATGAGGGCGGGCGGTAAAAAAAGTTAATGAGGACGATACAAGAACACTTTGTATTGTAATTCGCGGTCTTAATCTAATGCGCGCGCCCATATATTAATTATGGAATAATAATTTAGGGGTCCGTTACATTAAAGAAATTAAATTAATATGAAAAATATATTAGCCGTTATGCATGAATTTGCTACTAAATGTATCTCGCACATTATCTGAAACTTTATAAATTAATTACAACCCTTAAGCAAAGATCCTCACACATAGTTAGGCCAACTCAGAAATTATATCATATAATAGTAATTATTTATAACGGCAATGATTCTAATCATTTTAGAATTAATATTTTTCTTCAGCTTTATTACCTCAAAATTAAATTATGTATTTTTAATCACGCTATCACGTGGTTTGCATCACAGCAAGTGGATTCCGTGTGATTTTGGAATCGCAGGTCACATTTGTTGACTTTTATATGGACTTGTATCATGTTTTCTTATTGTTTTTTGGGCGGGGGCCCTAGGGTAGTGGTTAGCACCGCTGCCTTTCACGCCAGAGTTCGGGGTTCGGTTCCCGGTCTCGGCGGTTTGAAAGAAACAAAAAAGGTTTCTTCCCCATCCACGTGTGAAAATCAGTATTGTGGGGAGCCTCCGTGACCGTGAGGTAGCGTGCTCGGCCTCAGACCGCCAGGGCTCGAATTTCGAATCCTGTGTCTGGATGACAGTGTCATCTCAATCATCTCACCATCCTCAGGAGGTTCTCCTGACCCAGTTTAGCCTATATGTGCACAAAGGTGGCCTAAAGCCCGATTCATTTCATTTTTTATTGTTTCAGTTTCCATAGAAGACGCTCACAGACATAACGACTTGAGTTTGTTTGATAGATTCAAGAAGGTAACTCTCACGGTGGGCGTCATCACTGTGGCGTCGTCACGTGTGGAAACAGAGGAGGAAATCCACCAGCGAGTGACGCAGGTGTTACGTCATATTCCTAAAGAAAGACTAATATTGGCACCGGACTGCGGCTTGGGATTTCTCCCTTCTGCTATTCTCAAGGAAAAAATTGCCAACATGGTGAAAGCTGCCAAACGCTTTGATTAAAACTAAATAAAATGTAAACATGATACTGTGTGGTGACTCCATTATTGTTACTTAATCGTTTAACCCTTTAACCGCCAAATTATTCAATTGGAATTTTCACCAACTAGAAGTTGTGTCTCGCTGACGCGATCCACAACTTCAAGTGGGTGAAAATTATGCATATTTGACGGAACGGAGATCAACTTTTTTCAAATCGTGCTGATTGATGTCACATTATGGCTTTAACATGTTTAAATGGCGGTACTGAATGTGGTAATACTTAAGTGAAAAACTACCTATATTAAGGGTTAATGATTACTGTTTTTTGAAGGAAAGGGGTAATTTAACGCTTTTATGACATCTATTCTTAGCAGGCGCGACACTCTCGTTCGATGTTAGGTTAATGCTGATCCAGTGTCACAGATGGTGGCCCGCATTGAGGCAATGAGCCGACATTGGGTCAACGTCATGTGTTTGCTGGGTTTGTAATATAGGCCTAGTTATTAAATCTAAACCGACTTAGAAGCCCTCATGGGCTGGGCATTAAATGTCATACTGTACATGTCAATATAATAAATAAATTAATAAATGATATATTATTATTCAGTTGAATTCCATCTGAAAATCATGGAGTATGTGGTGTGTGGAGGTGCTTAGTTGAATGACTTGATGAGAGAAGGGTCTATTCTCATTTCCACATTTTTTTATCAACACGAACAACTGTTTTATGAAACTAGTATGTGTGTTTTTTTATTTTCCACAAAAAAAGCTGTGGATGTATGGAGAAGAGGAAGCCTAAAAACCTAACATGGTTCAGGCCAGTGGAAAACGGGTCTAATGCAATAATCATAGTCAACTGAAGGGATCAGCAATCAATAATTAATTTTTTTTTTCAGCAATATTGTAGAAACCAATCAGATGGAATTTCATAAATTACTAATAACTAATAAAAAACAGATATCGGTATTTAAGTGAATTGATTCATATTTAATCCATTATCCAGGTAGGGTCATTGGTACCACAAAGAGGTACATATTGCGATTGATTGCGATTGTTATTCTACGTGTCGTAATAAACATTATTTGGTATGATAGCAATCTCAATCTGGAAGGTTAGGTCTCACACAACTATTTGATAAATCTTAGGGTAACATATATGTTCACTTTTCTAGATGGAGCCGGGTAGCATATGCTCATTATTAACACAACATATGGAATACCGTTTTTCTTTAGGTAAGCGTCGTGCCAATAATTGAATAACATGGGAGGTTAAACATATGCATTTTTCGTAAAATTCAAGATAATGCGTAGGTTATTTTGTTTTCTATAGAACGACAATTTGCCACCTAGTGAGCTCGTTGGGCAGATACAGCGTGGTGAGGTGTGTACAATCCGCGCTAATGCTTCGAGCTTGCTTTTTCGATGTTTTCTCGGACCCCATATATTATTGAATATTGGCATAGACCTGCGACTAGATGATATTGTGTTTGGTTGCGAGCCCTTTAAAAAACCATCCGATGGAAGTGACGCTGTACAAAAAATACACCGTGTCAAGAGGATTAAAAACACTTGTATAATTATGATACAACTATTTGTTATTGACAAGTAACATTTAAATATAAGTGTGTTATGTTTGACCACTCAAGTTCATCCAATGTCAACAGTAATATGTTATGTACCACTACACAGCTTATCTGGTACATCAGCGGATTCGGAACAATTGATAAATCTGTTCATTATTTATAATTTTTACTATTCATAGTGCTCAGTTGTATGCTATCACTATTTATAGTCGGCTACGTTATCTACAATTATGTTTTGATTGATGTTTTTAGGACCGGTCGGAGGCCGGTAGGCCTACTATTAGGCCTAAGTTTATTTTGCTTGAGTTTGTGTCCTATTCAGGGGAAAGAATGGTGCTGTGTTCTGTACACCAGGCCTTATAAACATGTCGAATGTACCGTTTCAGGTCCTTAGCTTAAGTACTTTGTTCTTTAACAAGTGTTCGTGGTCCAGCATTACATCAGCATTGGGCCAATGTATCGTGTTATCTGGTGTTTCTGACGCCAGGATTTTAAAGGTCACCAGCATAGTCACCCCCATGCAGCAGTCAGAAAAAACGGTAAAAATAGCTAACTTTGACAATCTTATAATAATAAGGGTTATATCCCTAGTCATTCCATTTTTGGTGAATCGCATCGGCCCACTATAGAGACAAAGAAAATATATTACAAGTTTAGGGGATCTTAATAAAAATAGTCCGTATCGCTAGTAATAGGGCGTGTTATTCTCGTTTGACATGGGATCCACTTCCGGGTCCAGGTCGCCAAACCACGGAATTTTCAAGCCACATGGACAAAATTCCGTTTCGCAGTGTTCTGTGGTGCCGTTGTTCAAGTTCAATTTTTTCACTATTCTGACATTTGTTATTGTTGCTGACTAGTCCCATCAACAAACATAGAATGTGTGAGCAAAGTGCCAATCTATAGTCTCAGGTGAGTGTTGTTTCATCTTGTAAGACTAATTTGAATCCGAAGTTTATAAAATGCCGGGACCTTGTCTCGACACGGTTTTTTCGGTTATTGGGTACCTGCAGTCTAACCTATAATGACGGAATATCGGAGATCTGTTAAATATGACACCTCCCAATTTCAATTCCTCACACAATTATCTTTAGTCCTGATGCAATTTGTTTACCATATTCGTAAAGATATAGACATAGTAGGGTTAATTTGCCACCTTTTTGGTTTACAAATTGGAGCAGTCATAATTCCAAGCCCAGGTCGCCCACTACCAAGGCGATATTTACAGGGATCTCGCCCTAAACTATACCGGAACACAATTTGAAGTGTTGCTTTTGTTATTAGAGAGCGAGACCAGTCAGTATCCCTGACAACAAAGCTACATCTGCACTGTGACGTCACAGTATGCTGCAAGGCATGCAAGGCCTGGTGAGTGTGAGTTTGACAGCACACTCACTTAGTCATGTCGGCAGTCACCACTCCAAATCCCAATAGACTGCCTTTGCACTGGTCATAGCAGATTCAAGGCTCAATGCGTCAAGCTAGACTCTAGAGTCTAATTAACCATGAATATTATTAGCACCGAGATCAACAAACCCCAGCTACCCCCTTACTTCAGATCGTGGATCCGCCCCTGGCCCTGGAACAATCTTTAACCCCTTCAGTTTCACTTCAGCGCAGACAACCTCTTTAAACCGGTAATGATGAAACCCGAAAGCAAGCCAATTGCCGAAAGCAAGCGAAAGCAAGATCACCGCACCGAAAGCAAGCGTTTATAGGCAGAGTTCAAAACTCAAACCTTACTTTTATATTGATTTATCATGCGCATATATCGCTAGTTAATGTATATTCAAATATATATTTAGATCGGTATTTACCGAAAAAAAGTATAATAACTATTACCGGCGACGAAAGCAAGATCCCCGCACCGAAATCAAGCCTATAGTAGGCCTATACAGGCAGAATTCAGGTGATAATCATAGGCTAATATTTCTTATTTTCTATTGATTTATTGTGTGTACATATCGTTGAAAAATGATATAGATTAAAGCATGTTCGGTCAGGTAATTCGCGAAAAAATATAAAGTATAATAACTATTACCGGCCACGAAAGCAAGATCCTACTACGCTACATCATTAAATTGTACAGCGAAACTCAAGTCTCCGGCCGTCTGGGCATGTCTGGGGGTATATCCCCTAGACTTGCCCAGAACCCCTTATCGGGCGAGCGAAGGGAAACGCTCTCAATAACCCACCATGCCCTATCACCCCCACCCTCACATCATCCTCTGTACATCATTCATTTTATTATAGGCCATATATATACTATTGTCATCTGAGACCGTCAAATACTACCCAGGGCCTTTTAAAAATACGGCTAGGCTACAAACGGTATTTATTATTTTACAATCTGTAGATTATCATTTGCGTTTGTGACAAGCAATATCTATTTTTTGGCAACTCATGCATGATATGCGCCACGCATTTACGCGTGACAAACACGTCAAACAGTAGCTGCCATCACTTTGTGACCAACTGAGCGATTACAGTGTTGTGATACCATTTGAGAGAGGGGTGTGTCACTTTGATGACGTATTAACACTAAGTGTTATGACTGATCGCACCTTTCTCAACCCAGGAGGTTTAATCGCGACTAACACTAACACGAATAATCTATGATACATATAGTATACTAACACACAAAGAACAATAAACAAGTATAAAAAACAAGACAAACATTACAAATATTGTTACTCTTACAGTGCGGGGATGGACTTTAGTATAAAGTCGATCCCCGCACTGTAAGGGTTATTGTATATTGTTTAATTATTATAATATAAAAAACGCAGCTTCAGTGTATGAAACGGATGTAAATGAAAAAAGACAAATCAGTCCATTGACTGCAAGCACTTGTTATTGGGTGGTCATTCAACATAGCAGGACTTTGTACAACTTTATTCCTATTATCATGATTATAGTAGCATTCTCGTTGAGTGACTGACTGGACGTTCAATATAGCAGAACGTCGTACCAGAATAAAATAGCTTCATACCCATTTATTTTTGGGTGGTCAAGCATGTAACATAAGCAGAACTTCGTATCCGAGTATTATATATAGAAAAAATTTGTGAAAAACACCTTTAATTTTGGTACGAGTAGCATACTCATAGCAAAGAGAAAAGTGTTTTTAATGATCAATGCCATTGACTTTGACTGGGCCAAATTATTATAATAATAATAAATAATATTATTAGTAGTAGGCCTATACATAGGCCTAATTGTAACCGTGATAACCGTTACGCGTGCTAGTCACGGGATATAGGTGGAGCATATCATTACCAGGAGCAGCATGTCAGGAGAAGCCGCAAAAAAATAACAAAGAAGTGTAGGTGATATTATAACCGTGATAACTGTTAGGCGTGTTAGCCGCGAAAAAATAACAAAGAGGTGCCATATAGGTGATATTATACTCGTGATAACTAACAAAGAAGTGTCATATCACGGTATCCACCTGCTTGACCCTATGGTTGCGAAAAAAGCGATATTTTGTTTTATAAAAAAACGAACAAGTAATATTTAGAAGATTGTAAGATTATAAATAATAGCCTGAAAGATCAATTATAAACGGCAAGGCGCGTTGGGTATTAGGCCGTATAATGACAGTTTCAGCTGGCAAGAGTATAGTATTTATGTTTCTTTGGCTTGTATAAAAGTGGGGGGTGGGGTGGGTGAGTCGTATACAGTTACTTTGTTAAAAGTAGGTCTATCCTCAACCTGGACCTTTTTCACATGAGCTGCAAATTACAACACATGACATACTATCTGAAATTACAATAAAACATTTGTTTCGCTTGGAAGCTTTTCTTCCGGGGGTGGGGATCTTGCTTTCGTCGCCTGCTTTCGCCTACCCACACCACTTGCTTGCTTAAGGGTTAATATGCAGGTTATTTTAATTGTCGATAAAACTGAATAAAAGTATTATCATTGGCATTGCATAGGTTTTATAAAGTTATTTTTGCTCTTTGGCTCTGGTAACTTTAAATAACAACACTTGCATAATAGCCTATGTGTAATTACAATTGATAAAATATTTTATTCTTTTACTTTGGATGGGGGGGGTGGGGGGGGGGGGGTGATCTTGCTTTCGGTGACAGGCTAGGATCTTGCTTCCGTCGCCAGGTGTTACACAAGTCACTCGCTTGCTTTCTGTGGTAGGATCTTGCTTTCGTCGCCCAGTGCACACAGTTTAGTACATGTTATATATAACTTAATATATACGTTTGCTCTCAGGGAAAGGATCTTGTTTTCGTTGTCTGCAATATAAAATTTTGATAAACATGTCATTATCAATGTTTTGTAGTGATTTCTTATATATATATAGAAAAATAACTCGAATGGTACTTCCGAGTTCTACCATTAAAGGCTTGCTGTCAGTGCGGGGATCTTGCTTTCGTCGCCGGTATTATTTAATACATGTAATACAATACTACATTTTGTAAAATAATTGATAAAATTATTTCTCATTTATACATTATATTTCCTACAATAATTCAGTCGTTGTAAATCATCAGAAATATTATGCCTATCACCTGAATTTTGCCTATATAGGCTTGCTTTCGGTGGGGGATAGTTAATAGTTATTATATGTTTTTTCTACGAAATACCGATCTAAAGATATATTTCAATATACACTATTTACTAACGATATATGCGCATGATAAATCAATATAAAAATAATGTTTCATTTTTGAACTCTGCCTGTATAAGCTTGCTTTCAGTGCGGGGATCTTGCTTTCGCTTGCTTTCGGCAATAGGGCGTGTTAGATTTGTAGCGGGATTTGGCGAGATACGCTACTTCCGGGTCCACTTGGCTCAGCCGGTAAAAACACGTGCTTTTTCCCACTGTAATCATGTTACAACTTTTGAAGTGTACATGTTTGCGTTCCTTATTAGAGCACGATAAACACTATATTTAAACCTGGCAGATTATATTTTGTAAATAATGGTAATTATAGGTCAAAATAATAGCGGGTGTAGTATAACAGCTCAATATATCTGTGTTTATTTAGGCTGTGAAGTTGGTCCCTGAACCGGGTGATTGGCGCTGTTTACACTCGCCGACGACGGGACACCCTTAAGGCCCAGTCACACTGGGGTACGGATTGACACGGTCACACGCGGAAGGAGCAAAAGCCCCGCACCGGGAATCAGCGTCGGTAAGCGTCTGTAAGCGTCGGTAAGCGTCCGTGGCCGTACATTTCCAGGCGGTCACCGCGTCACTTTTTGCGGCAACCGCGTCCATCCGTCGGCTGCCGCGAATCAACTCCTTGTTCAAAAATTCGTAGCCAAGCGCGGGTGTCCAGTCATCCGTGAATCAGCGTAGATACACAGCAAGATGGTGTACATGCACCGTAGGCATCGTACATACACCGTAGGTATCGTGGGCGTGCGCGACGGAGCGCAGACCGGAAATGGCTCACCCTGCACCCTTCTCCAAGACGGAGCCCCTACACTGGCACGCGCTGTCCCTACGCTGTTCTACACTGTTATACAATAGCCTACGCCACCCTACGCACGCGCAAAATTTAATGCCAATTTTCGGTGTTGCAGCCTCGGATAGGCACGCCACTCTACACGATTGTACGCTAGTGTACGATACTCACGATACTGTACGCTACTATACGCTGCGAAACCATCCGTGCGGTGCTTCACGCCATGACATGGTGCGAGTACACCGTGGGACGGTCTGCGTAGTGGATCCGTAGCTACTGGCTGCGCTTAGTCACGCTGCCTACGGTCTCTGTACGCCATGTACGGTTTCTGTACACCGTTTGACGACATATCACGCTTACTCACGCTATGTCACGGTATGTCACGCTGCCTCACGCTGTCTACGGTTTATGTACGCCATCTCACTGTGTCTGTACACAATTTTGTTGTGTCCGCCACCCAAATGTGTCAATTTGCGAACCGCGTATGAAAAGGACGTAGATCGGAGTATTTTTCATTCTTCCCTGTTGACCTTCCCCAAGTTCCATCTGCTCCGTTGCTCTTCTGTTGCTCCATCATTGTCGTCAAATGCAGTTGAGGGCTTGGCAGCTGCAGTTGGCAGAGCATTGACGAATTACTACTGTGAAACTTGGTCTTATGGCAAAAGAGAAGGAAAAGCAATAAAAAAAAGCCGCAAAGAAGCAGATATAAAGACGAAATTCCCGATTTCCTATTTGCTGAGGGCTTGGAGAGGAGAAGAAAAAGCAAGAAAAAGAAGTCGCAAAGAAGCAGATATAAAGACGAAATGCCCGTCTTTATATCTCGCTTAACTGGTATATAATGCACAACACAAAAAAAAAAAAAAAAAAAAATTTCAGGGCGCATCCTCCCCCGAAAACTCACACTTTGTTTTATAGTAATCAGGTAATGGTCTAGCCATTTAGCATGGTTTACCAAATATCAGCCATGTGAAAAAGAATAATGGCCGAAAAGGCGGCCATTTTAAATTTGATCAAGTCAAATTTTTTCAAGATGCATCCTCATCCGAAATCTCACATTTTATAGTAATGGTCTAGTCATCTAGCACGGTTTACCAAATAACGGCCATGTGAAAGTGAATAATGGCTGATTGGCGGCCATTTTAAACTGGGACGAGTTGATTTTTTTCAAAATGCATCCTCTCCTGAAGCCTTACAATTTGTTTTATAGTAATGGTGTAGATATCTTGAGCGGTTTTCATGATATTCCACAATATCAGGCCTGTCGAGGTGAATAATGGCTGATAGGCGGCCATTTTGAATTTTATCAACTTCAAATTTTTCAAGATGCATCCTCTCCTGAAACCTTACAATTTATTTGATATTAATGGTGTAGCTATCTTGAGCGGTTTTCATGATATTCCGCAATATCAGGCCTGTCGAGGTGAATAATGGCCGATAGGCGGCCATTTTTAATTTTATCGACCTGAAATTTTTGACGATGCATCCTCTCCTGAAACCTCACAATTTGTTTTATAGTAATGGTGTAGCTATCTTGAGCGGATTTACCGATGTTATAAATTAGGTCAAAGTGCTGGGTCAACTTCAAGGTCAAGGTCCAAAAACCTGAAAAGGCACAACTAGGGACCTTAGAGAACATGTATGTGCAATATGACTGTCATCGGCCCAGTACTTTTCGAGATCTGCTCCGGAAACGAAGTGCGCTTTAAAACGTCTAAATAGGTCATAGTTCTGAACCAGAAGTAGGTCAAAGTTCAAATACCCCAAAAGGCACAACTAGACCCCCTAGGGGTGTTGTGTGTAAAATTTGAAGACAATCGGACAAGTACTTTCAGAGATATGCTCCGGAAACGAATTGTTTACGGACGGCCCAACGCCGTCACATCATCATTTTCTCCTCTGCAACCTTGCGTATTGAATTCAGATTAAAAATATTTCAACCTGTCCATTAGCGACCTGGAAGTAACCCACATACCAAAAATTGTTATCCTAGCTTATTTTCTTACAAAGTTATAGGCAAAAGAAGAGGCCAAAAAAAACGGAGGTAGAATCCATAGCTCCCTCCGTCTCACCTACGGTGACGGCGGGAGCTAAAAAAAGCGTACGCAGTTCTATAGCATATGGACATGTTTACATCATGTGGTCATATTCAGAAGCCAAAATAAAAATACTGATTTTTTGATGATTTTATAGCCTGATTGTCGCTTTAATTATTTTCAGGAGAATACTGTGGAGCATAATGTTTCTTGACGAGCAGTGCACTTTTTAAATCTACATGGTGGCAAGATAATTATGGCCCTTTTATGTACACTGTGTTAAGCTATTTTTGTCACTCATTTAAGCTTGAATTATATTTAGGCTATATTCGTGTTTGTAATTCCCTGATTATTTTAAATAAACATAAATCTAAAATGAAGTCGGATCTCCTGGGATCATTGGCGGGCGGTTACGCAATGCTCGGCGACGTCAGTAACAGTAACAGTGGCTAGTTTAGCATGTCGCACCATTTCAAGCCTACGGGCTTGGCAGTTATCATATGAATAATATAACATCAGTGATATGATGTTTTATTACACAATTTGGAAAAACATAATAGTAGTGTTGTAGTGATAAATTGCGCGATATAAAAAATTGCAAAAACATCGTGTTCGTGTTGTAATGTTTTATTACACGACTTAAATAGAAAAATGTAAGGGAATATTGCGTTCGTTTTGTGATGTTTTATTGTCCGCTTTAAAAAGATTGTTATTTCGTGTTATTTCGTGTTTTGTTACACGATTTGAATAAGCATGTTCTTTTATTAAATAATTTATAAATTATATAAGCCTAACTCTTCCTTTACCGACTTTCCCCTGATAAAACTATCCCTAGAAACCGACTTCTTTTTTAAAGAGGACCCCTGAGGTAGCCCCTGGACGCAATACAGGCAATAGATATGCGCATGCGCACATCACACAAATTAAAAATGCAAGAGAACATTGTACGGCACTGACCATTCTGGTTGGCGATTTTCAACCACGCATGTAAGGAAATGTCTCCCTTTGCAATTAATGCAAGTACATACATACACTTGCGGATTTCGCATAAATGCGAGTTTGGTAATGGAAGAGTTAATAGATTTAAAGGTGTTGTATAAATATATTTATATGCTGACACGGATCACTATCATTCATTATCGATAGCTAACCAACAGGGTTGATTGACAGGCATGTACAAACTCTGATTGGTCAGTGTGATTGAAATGTCTCGTACGATCTCGCGTCGAGAGTGATATTTTCCGAGATTTGACAAGCACACATTTAGGCCTATCCTCAAAATTATGACGTCATTATCTTTCTAATAATACCATGTTCAATTTTTTTATAGGCAATAATCATGTTAATCTGATTAAGTGGACATCTGAAGGGTCCACATGGTGACATGGCTACCAGAGTTTTTTGTGGGTATCTGGACCCCTGGAATTAGATATAATTTGAAGTTATATATTGTTATAAAGATATCTTTCAAGTTAGATATCAAATAGTATAACATGCATTATAACAAATATAAATTGAGGATATATTTTATATAGGAAAACGATATTCTATAATGTACATGTGTTACACAACGAGAAATAAAGAAGCAATAAAATGAATATATCTAATATCAATAAATTCAAATTGAAATAGAATATTGGGCAAGCCAGTGTGAAACATGCATGCGGACAAGCGCACGGACCAGCATGTACAAACCCAATGGAAGAAATCATGTGCGCGCGGTTTTTATTATGTCGCATAAACACGTGCAGGTGCGTGGGTTGTCGCACTTTTTTGTACACACACCGTCTCTGGCCGTCGCCTCGTGTAGGCATTCCGTCTGGACGTGCGGTGAGCGTACACACTCCGTCTCCAAGCGTCGCAATCGCATCAGACCGTCCCCAATCGTCGGTTCCCGTGAGTGAGCGTCCGTAAGTGTAGAGACACCGTAGGAAGCGTGCGTGAGTGTACACGTACCGTAGGTGGCGTGCGCACACCGCATGCGGTATGTGTACGACACCTACGGTACGTGTGCACACATCCACGCTCGTAGACGATTCAGACGCTCACAGACGATTTCTACGGTGTGTGTACGCCATTTTTCGTCCGTCTGGGTGTGTAGGCACACCGCGCGGATTAGAACACGCGGTTGGAGACGGTCTGGCGCGGATTTCGCTCAATCCGGGGGCAGCGTGTCAATCCGCGCCCCAGTGTGACTGTAGCTTTACATTCCCTGACTTCAACAGCCTGTCATGACTACAGGCCACGCCCATTTTTGTCATGTTATGGCTTGATCTACAGCACAGAATTTTCTACTCACCCAGATAGTTGTCGTTATTTTAACAATTTGATATAACTTGCAATTCTGGAGGGACCAATTTGTACTTAATAATCAGACCAGAAAAGTTAAATTCAGTATAGCCTCTAGTGTTATAGTCAGTGTCTGTCATATCTGTAGTGTAGGCCTACTGACATGACAGTGCATGACTGATTGTAGACTTAAAATATGCCGTGACGTCATAACGAGATAAAAAATAACTGGACTAATTCTAAGACTACAGTTATGACAGTAGGCCTACAGTAGATCATAAGGTTAAAACTATAGTCTAGACTATAGTTCTCAGGCGCGGTTCCAAAGGGTGGGGGGGGGGGCGCACGCCCACCCCTTTTTGCGCCAAATTCTTTAAAAAGTCCCCTAAATTGGCAAAAAAAAACTTTTTTAAATCCTGGATCTGCCCCTGGTTCTATAGCCTATAGTCTAGTTCTATCATGGATTATAAATGAGAGTTTTAATCCGGACCATGGTTCTAAAGATTTAAGACTACTCATTTCAATGCCTATATTTTTGTAAGGACTTCAAATAGCCTAGGGTTTGTTAAAAACGGTTAAAATAAATATTCAGGGATATATATAATTTAGACTATATGGGGCTGTTCGACAATTACGTAACGCTTGGAGAGGGGGGTTATAAGGGATGCGTTACGGAGCGTGGTCAAAATAACTATAAAAATACCTACAAAGACGTGGGGGATAAATCTCAAAATAAGCATTAGGCCTAGTGTTAAATTATTGAAACGACCCCCCCCCCCAATTCTTATCCACCAGACGGAGCATGGGGGTAGCCTAGGCCTAAATAATGTTATTTATTATATATTGTGGTCTAGATTAATATATAGACAAGTTTTGTATTATATTGTATTATCTTGTTATTTAGGCCTAGATCTACAATTATTCTAGTAGGCTACCTGTAGACTACATAGTCTATTTTATTATTGTATTACCTAGCCTCCAACGGTGTCTTTACAATTTTAAGTCCTGTAGGCTTAATTAGTAATAGGCCCACATGACTTAAAAACTACGTCAACATAGGCTACAAAGCAAAAATTTCAATGTAAAAAAATGGAAAATGTCGGGTTCGATGACATTCTAGGGTAAACCCAACGCATCTATAGGCCTATCTCACAATAAAAAAAAATTAAGTGAACATATATGGTTAGATGTCTGCCAAATTATTAGGAAATAATCATTACAAAAACGGTAGATAATTGACTGAGTATAAATCATGATAATCAACGAAAAGCTGATTTACACCAGTGGCCATAGTCCATACAGACAGAGTAATAATACAGCAAAATAAAACATTTTAATTTTAAAAATATTAGACTAGGCCTATATATATTGGAGGGGGGGGGGGTCTTGTACATTGTCATTGGTGGAGTTTGTTTCATGCACTTATAATTATGTTATGAATGTAACGTTAGACCTATCTATTCTGGGCCTACAGGCCATGTAGGCCTAACCCATCATAGTAGCCTGCCATCACACTGACGGAAAGTGTGCGAGGGGGTTTAACCCCTTCAGACCAGAATTTTTTTTAAATATGAGACTCTACAAGAATCAGATAATCTAGCTAGACTATATCTAGATTAATATTGACAGTTTTACAGTACAAATTATAATTTCACTCTTAAATATTTGGTGGAATATTGTCCCGAAAAATGTGTAGCTTACATGGAAAATATTGGCAATGTTCATGATTTCGATTATTTCAGGGCCAGGGGCGCATACAGGTTCTGAAGAAAGGGGGGAAATGGGGTTTGCTGTTTTTGTTCTTTTTCGGGCTAATTTAATAATTAGACTCTAGCTTGAGCCTTGAATGAGTTGTGACCAGTGCCAGGCAGTCCACAAGTGGTGACTGCTGACAGTACTGTCACCATAGAACATTATCATACAATCCATCAAGCTCTGATCATACATGATACATTTCTATGACTGTCACACTCACCATGCCTATGGGCCATGCCATGGTAGGCTACATGTAACATGCTCAGTTTGTGCATGCATGATCACATATATCATGCATTGTGACGTCACAGTTCAGTCATAGCTTTGTTGTTGTGGTTACTGACTGGTCTCGCTCTCTGATTGCAAAAGCAATACTAAACATTGTGTTCCTGTATAATTTAGGGCGAGATCACTGTAAATGTGGCAGTGAAAGTAGTCGACCTCTCTTGGAATTATGACTGCTCCAATCCTTGGACCAAAAGGGCGGGGGCCCTAGGGTAGTGGTTAGCACCGCTGCCTTTCACGCCGGAGTCCGGGGTTCGGTTCCCGGTCTCGGCGGTTTGAAAGAAACAAAATTGTTTCTTCCCCATCCACGTGTGAAAGTTAGTATTGTGGGGAGCCTCCGTGACCGAGAGGTAGCGTGCTCGGCCTCAGACCGCCAGGGCTCGAATTTCGAGTCCTGTGTCTGGAGGACAGTGTCATCTCAATCATCTCACCATCCTCAGGAGGTTCTCCTGGCCCAGTTTAGCCTATATGTGCACAAAGGTGGCCTAAAGCCCGATTCATTTCATTTCCTTGGACCAAAAAGGTGGCAAATTAACCCTACCATGTCTATATTTTTACGAATATGGTGAACAAATTGCATTAGGACGGAAGAGAATTTTGTGAGGAATTGAAATTGGGAGGTGTCATATTTAACAGATCTCCGATATCCCGTCATTGAGGGTTAGACTGCAGGTACCCAATAACCGAAAAAACCGTGTCGAGACGAGGTACCGGCATTTTACAAACTTCGGATTCAAATTAGTTTTACAAGATGAAACAACACTCTCCTGAGACTATATACTTGGTACTTCTCTCACACATTCTATGTTCGTTGATGGGACTAGTCAGCAACAATAAAAATTGTCAGGATAGTGAGAAAATTGAACTTGAACAACGGCACCACAGAACACTGCGAAACTGAATTTTGTCCATGTGGCTCAGAAATTCCGTGGTTGGGCGACCTGGACCCGGAAGTGGCTCCCATGTCAAACGAGACTAACACGCCCTATTGGCTTGCTTTCGGGTTTCATCATCACCCCTTTAAACCCATAGCCTCATAGGCCTATCATCGCATGCATATATGGCCTAACATGTTGTAGTGTAAATATTGTAAAGAAATGACATTATGCGACTGAAACAAAATAAACCATTGTTCTGTCACTGTCTCCAAGTGTCAGTGACCAGTATGACGATCAGCGATAAAGAAAGATTATCGGGAAATAGGCCCTACTGTGATATTTTTAAAAAGATTAGACTGAATTAAATTATCACCTACATTGTTCTTTAGACAGAATGTGATGATAGAACTATAACGATTTATAATTATCATCTTAACATGACTTAAAAGTGATAAAAGAAGGCTGAATCTATTCCATAAACAAACATTGTCCTCAAGTCTAGCAAGCGAAAATACAAGTCAAAGTGACAGCTGTAGAAATCGGACGACGCTAACTAAACTATAAAGTCAAGTCGGTCTTCACCAAAGAAAGACAATAATTATAAAATAAATAAATAAATTATAATTAAATATGAAAAAAGATGTTACTAAGAGACAGTTATGACGTAATAATTTGTGAACATCTAAATAAATAAATTATAATTAAATATAAAAAAATATGTTACTAAGAGACAGTTATGACGTAATAATTTGTGAACATCTATTAATTAATTTGTCATTGTTAAAAGATAATTATTAATAATACTGTTTACAAATAAGAGTGGTTGCTATGTAGTAGCTATGACGTCAAGTGGTATATTTGTGACGTCATGTTCGAGCACCAGCAGAACCAGCATAAAAGGAGATGGAGCCGACAGTCTTGTCATTCTGCTCAGGAATCAGCCATGGTGCGTTCTAAATTTCTTGGAACTTAAACCAGTGATGGCAAAAACACTATGATAGTAATAGACCTAAATGGCCTAAAAACTAATACTAAAATAGGAACCAAATGACATTCTATAAAAGCTAGAAACACTAGGCTTTGAGTGGAGTTCTTAGTAGGAACGCTGCCGTTCCAACTTGGAACGATCCGTTCCAACAAAGGAATTTGGAACGATCCGTTCCAATAATGGAAGTTGGAACGATCCGTTCCAATAATAGATCCCGGTCTTAACTTTTAGAAGAATCCTAGTCTAGCCTACACGCCACACCTGTACTATATGTTACAAGTTTGACAAGTTGAAATTATTATCCTATAGGTCGTACGCCCAATATCGCGAACCACGTTTTTCGCCATTTACAAAATATTTACCAGCTGAAATTATTATTTTTTACTTTTATTCAACTCACTAACATGTCCGGCGATCTCCAGGTATAATTTTTGTTTGAAATTTTTTTTAACTTGGGAGATCCTTTCTTTGTTATGTATAACGTTTTTCGCGAATTTCACTTAATATCGCTCACCGCTCTAATGATGAATGACTTGCACCTGTCATTATACATGACAAAGAAAGGATCAGACGATGTAAAGTATTTTTTGCCGAAAAAACGGCAGAAATAGGCGCCGGATAACTTGGCAAGTTGAATAAAGTTGAAAAAAATAAAATTTAGTCACCAAATATTTTTTAAATGGCAAAAAACGTGGTTCGCGATATTGGGCGTATGACCTATAGTCTACTAGTTTTGATGTTTGAACATTATTACAAGTTAAATGAACAAGACAACATGACTGTATATAAAGCGTTCTTAGTAGGAACGCTGCCGTTCCAACTTGGAACGATCCGTTCCAATAAAGGAATTTGGAACGATCCGTTCCAATAATGGAAGTTGGAACGATCCGTTCCAATAACAGATTCCGTTCTTAACTTTTAGAAGAATTCTAGTCTAGCCTACACGCCACACCTAGGCTATAGACTACTATATGTTACAAATTAATGAACATGGCAACATGACTGTATTTATAACCTATAAACATGCATTCCACGAGAAAGGGGAAATTTTGGTCAAAAAAATATTTACGGCCAAACGATGCCAGTGTGATGGTGAGCTGTAGAACACAATGTCAGGTTTCATTTTCCACCATAATTATTAGTGAAACAGCCTCCTATTTTTTGTACTGTGACATCACTTGGAGCACTTAAAAGCATTCTGGATCACAGGCTTCAGATTCGTCTAGAACAGCGTGTGCCACAGATGTAAAATCGCACCAAATCCGTAATTTGGTGTGTGCATCGGT
Organism: Flabesymbios commensalis; assembly: GCA_964017125.1. NCBI lineage: Eukaryota > Metazoa > Annelida > Polychaeta > Terebellida > Flabelligeridae > Flabesymbios > Flabesymbios commensalis. Next base: position 17,436,740 of record OZ024918.1, on the reverse strand, counting down.
GATTTTTTAAATGGCATCGCAAATCTACAAAGTCTTGTGGAGATTCATTCTTCACACATAGATGTCGCTCAGGTCAACCCCGCTCTCTCTCTGTAACCACACGCCATGTTTCGACAAAAACTGCTCATTTTGAGCAGTTTTGTTGATATAACAACTGTAGGCTTATAAACACCCTTGAGTGTCCTGAATATATATGGCAAATATAAAACACCACTACTCCGCCACATATGAGTTTATATTCACATAGAAATAGAAAACATTTAATGGATTACTTTTTCTGCCTACGCGCTGCTGTGAGAAGGTCCATGTTTACGTTTTTCTGACAGAATTTACAATCGGCTTCAAAACACTGGCAAATATAAATCACTGAATGACATGCGAATTGTGCTGGTTCAATTTATCCACTACTAAACAGAATAAATAGCCCTTACCTGTAACAAACTCTAAAATCAAATTAAATATTGAAAAAAGGATAAGTAATGAGTTGAAGTGAACACCAAAATAGTTCCGTGGTTATAGGAATGGTTATAAAATCACGTGGTAACGCTCACTAACGGCTGATAAATCTGGTCAATCGCCATGCGTGCATACGGCGAAATGAGCGTGTGGTATCAGAGATATAATCTCTGAGGTCAGAATGGTGGAGATTTTGAAGGTAATACAAAACTTGCAAGACTGAATGTCTTTGATATAGGAAAGCTGGAGCAACGCTCATTTCCAGGTGAAAAATCACACGTGGTGGTTGTCATTCCGTCACGATTTTTGATCATTTTTTGGGATTTTATCTCCAAAAAGCCTTCTAGACATCTTTTGTTTTTTATTCACTTAACATGCATATATATTGTATTTTTAAAATAGCAAGTGTCATTAAAAACGTTGTATTTAAAAAAATAAATGCGTGACAGAATTACACATTTTGCTGTGACGGAATGACAGAAACGTAAATAATGATAGTCTAGATCTGTCTTGCAGGGGAGATCCGGGCATAATAAGCCCCCTGACTTCAATAACTCAAAAAGTGGGTGTCTATTTTATGTGCCAACTCATATGCTGTAGGGCCTATCTAGATTTGCTCATCACCAAACAATAATTTCTTTGATTGCATTGTTCGTGGGTACAACCAGGTAAAAATACGCATCGTGGTTGTACGTCATTCTTTCACGGTGTAATTCTTCCTTCACTTTTTGGAGATTGTTATATATAAACCTTCTCTAGGCTTGTTTTTCTATTCACTTAATAATGTATAGTATATTATATAATATATAATTTATTCATATATTTTATATTATGGCAAGTGTCATTTAAAAAGTTAAATAAAAAAACGAGTTAAATAGAAAACATGATTACAAATTTTGTTGTGACGGAATGACACAAAAATAAATTTGATTGTCTTATGATTGACTAGATCTGTCTTGTAGGGGAGACACGGGCATAATGGGCCTTAAAACTTTACTGACTCAAAAAGTGTAGGCCTATGTTTATCGTAGATTCCAGCTTATATAATGTATCTACATTTGCACATGACCAGTAATACTTTCATAAAATATAATTCCAATTTTATGGCTTTGTCTTTGGATAGAAAAATTAATGTTATTTCCACCCAGATGGCCCATTGTGCCAATAGCAATGTTAAACCTGTTGTAGACTGTTATGATGTTATCTCCTATAATGTGTGTTAGGTTTCATCCATTCAGTGATGGACGGAGACATAGTAGGCCTAGTTTTGTGTTCATGCGACACTCAAATCGGATTTGGTTTAGAAAAAAGGAACAAAAAAGTGTCTAATTGTGGTTAAAAATGTAATTTTACTGCTCCAAGGCATTGTAAGATATCTGTTTTTATATATCGATTTTCATGTAGAAATGTTTCTTAACGAAAAATTCATGTCAGAATCACAATAAGAACTTTCGTTCCAACTGTTCACATGTGTGCAAAAAACAACAAAAAATGACATTTGAGTGTCGATGTATTTTGTCACGTTAGCACGAAGGTAAAACTCAAAAATACACATAACACATGTTTCCAATGTGTCTGAAAGTGTATCAATACTTGGATATAAAAATGCCATCTTTTTATAAATAGTTATGGAATATGCATATAAATAAAAGGAATGGCATATCTTACAATGCTATCATGACAGTGTAAAATCACTAAATTTGTTCAGGTCTCATAAGAACATTGATATATGAACAAGATTATTCTTTTCTGACTACCTACCATCATGGCAGGTATTAATATAAGCTGTAACGTTAGCATGGCACAGTACTGTATTTACTGCCAGAATCACAATAAAAACTTTCGTTCCAACTGTTCACAGGTGTGCAAAAACAACAAAAAGTGACATTTGAGTGTCAATGTATTTCGTCACGTTAGCACGAAGGTAAAACTCAAAAATACACATAACACATGTTTCCAATGTGTCTGAAAGTGTATCATACTTGGATATAAAAATGCCATCTTTTTATAAAGTTATTAAATATGCATATAAATAGAAGGAATGGCATATCTTACAATGCTATCGTGACAGTGTAAAATCACTAAATTCGTTCAGGTCTCATAAGAGCATTGATAAATGAACAAAATTATTCTTTTCTGACTATCTACCATCATTGCAGGTAATAATATAAGCTGCGTGCATAGAAATTCTTGGCAAGGATGCGACTTCTATTAGTACAGTTGCTAACGTGAAACTAGCAACATGTCAAAATATACGTCACGTTGGTATGACTTAAATGCAACAAAAAACACACTTAGCTTTAAAATATATACTTGTTTATTCAGAAATATAATCTTCTGATTTTTAATTTTCACTTGAAGCTGCTTCGTTGTCCGTGCATCTTTTAATTTTATCTATATTTTTTTATTAGTATAATACTTTGTATCATTGACATTCATCAGATATCAAGTCTCTTGACTTCTGTCATGTTAGATGATGCTGTTTATTGCAAACCATTGAAATACAGTTATTTAAGCCATACTACAATGCAATAATCTAAAATCAACAATTCCAACACTTATTTCTGAGTGGGTTTAGAAAATTCTAGCCAGCGAAGTAGCTTCTAGTAACACTGTTGATAACGTGACATTAAGTGTCAACAAAAACGTCACGTTAGCATACATTAAATTCAACAAAAATGACACTTGGCATTAAGCAACCTCCTTGTCTGATCACAAATACAATCTACAGTCTTTTAATTTCAATTTGAATATTGTTAATGGTTGCTTCATCGTTCCTGATACTCTCAGCAGATTTTATAGTAATTCTATTAAATCACTTACATTTTTTTCACAAAAATCATTTTTTGTTCTATTGATTTAATAAACTATCCCATTGACAAAAGTACCTGAAAACTAACATAGCACTGCTGAAATGAGTAAATTTTGACCACATTTTGATCATATTTACAAAAAATCATGGTCGGGAAGTCAATGTGGCATTTTATCGTGTTTTGTGTCATAGGCCTATTATATATATATATCAGGATTGGATTTGCACACGTCATTCCGTCACGTCATTCCGTCACAGTCATATGCACCATTAAAGCATCCGCAGGAACTAAACGAAATTTCATAAGTGTAAATAAACTGTACTAATTTGTTGGTAAATATGTAGTCATATAGTGAAAATTAACCTGTACTTTAGGCTCATAAACTGAGCAGAATTTTAACTTTGAATCACTTCACCAGAAACACCATGTCCGAAAACGTGTCATTCCGTCACATTAAATCAGTGTATTTTTTTTTTACCTGTGATCAACTAAATTAGTTTCTAATATTTGTTTTCAGGCAAACCAATTCAGACGTTACTGTAAACAAAATGTAACTGCTCGGCATTATGATGTGAAATCTGTACTAGGCAATGTATTATATAAAATTAGCGAAAACGGTCATTCCGTCACGGTGGAATCCATGTAAAGCGTTCTTAGTAGGAACGCTGCCGTTCCAACATGGAACGATCCGTTCCAATAATGGAATTTGGAACGATCCGTTCCAATATTAGAATTTGGAACGATCCGTTCCAATAATAGATTCCGTTGTTCACTTTTAGGGGAATCCTAGCATAGCCTACAGGCTATACACCTGTACTATATGTTGCAAGTTTAACAGTTGAAGTTATTACTATCAGTATACGGTCTACTAGCATGTTCTGAACATTATTATTAGAAATTACTCAACAATTATAAAGTATTACTGCAGACTCTAATGGAACAAGCCCGTTCCAATAATTGAAAGATATTCCGTTCCAATAATGGAACGATTCTAGGACCTAGTGAAATGATCTAGTCCAAACTACAACTTTAACCAGAACAATTATATTTGGAACACGTCTCCATATCTTGAGGAATTAAATGTGTTAACACTTGAAAAACTGAGAATAAAACATTTTGGACTTGAATTGAACACTCACAGCGTTCCACATTTTTATAGGAACCGTTCCAAGTTTAGTAACTAAAAAGTAATAAACTAAAAACGTATCCAGTTCCAAGCTTTGATCAAATTTCTGAAATACACAAACTGTTGAAATACCATTTACATTAACATGTATTATAAAAGCCATTGACTTTGATTACAATTATTCTGGTAGTAAAAGAAAAGAAAAACAAACACGTGACTGTTGGAATTTATTTATTGACTTGTAGCCTGTAGAAAGTCTAGTTTTATTAGAGTAGACTTAGTTTGTATGATACCTACCCCGGCAGTCACGTCACATTTGGCGCAGTTGACAGGATTTGTTTAAAAATATATAGCAAATCAGTGATACGAACTTGTAAATTATTGTGAAAAAAATGGCTACAAGTGACATTATTACCAGAAGTAAATCTAAAGACATTAATAATATAGAGAATGAAAATGTGCTTGAAGTTTATTATGGTGGTTTCCCTATTAGTAGGCCTAATAACTATTCACACATCATGACCACGACAAGTCCTTCTGTAGGTCCCATTCCTTGTGTTCAAGCTGGTACTTATGATACCTGTACAGTGAGCTCAGTGGATAGAAATTCACGTTTTGTGCCAAATTCTACTAAGCTAGTTCCTGAGCCTAAATCACAACGTGATCATTCAATGAGAAGACACAACTCTGATAGCTCATTGAACAGAGGTGGTAGCATGATCAATTCTCCTCAGATGAAGACCACGTTTTCTACCAGCATCGCCCCTGCAAGTAGGCCTATGCTGTCAGCTGGTGACAACGTACCAGTAAATACAAGACCCCACGTACCTCAAACCCAGAGGTATATTTCGTCAGGTGATGAGAGATCCTTCAATGAAGATTATGGAAGACAAGTGCATCCTGCTACGAGAGAACTGACTATGCCAAGAGAGAGTCCAGAAACAACCAGACAAAAGATGTACTACTATTCTCCTCCCAGGAATCCTGATGAAGATCATTCAAGCAGAAGACCATGTTATAAAAGGACACAGCCTATGTCCCGTCATACTGAGCGACCATACAGTGATCCAGATAGGTTTATGAGTAACCTAGAAATGTCGCAAACTGGTTATCAAGGACATTTATTTGCCAGACCAGTGATCAAGACACCTCATTTCAGTGGTAAAGGAAATTGGGACACCTTTATCAAGCAGTTCACTTCAATTGCTGTTAATAACAGGTGGTCTGACCAGCAAAAACTTGGTCAACTACTTGGCATTTTGTGTAAAGACGCAGCAGATTTTGATTTACCACCAGAAGTGATACAGAACTTTGAAATATTGGTGTATAATTTAGAACAGAGGTTCAGAATTGTTGAATCAAGAGACTCGCTTCAACACCAATTTCATGCAAGAAAATTAAAAGATGGCGAGAGTATCAGACAGTTTGCAGCTACTCTGAAATCTTTGTTTATTAAAGCCTTTCCATCTGGTGTATCAGGACAAATAAAAGAAGAAATGTTGATGAAACAATTTTTTGATGGACTGTATGACGCAGATGTGAATTTTCATGTGAAATATTTAAAGCATCCGATGAACATTGACCAAGCAGTTTCACAAGTAGAAGAATACAACTTCTATGCTAAAGGCCCGTCCAGGAAGAAATTTCAAGTCAGGACATTCAGTGATGCAGCTGAAGAAAATGAAGACCTACCAGTGAGATTTGTCAAGAATAAACATTCGCCTGAGTATGAAGAATTGAAGAAACTGTCTAAAGGAATTGCTGATTTAACTGCTGCTGTGACTCAGTTAATTAACGAGCCTCCAGAAAGAAAATTTTCAAGAGACTTGAGCAAGGTAAAATGTTACTCCTGCAATAATTTTGTACACTATTCAAGGACCTGTCCAGAGAAAATGAATCCTTCGTCACAGAAGTCTGATGAAGATGCGACATTAAGGAACCAGAAACAGGAAAACTAGTTGGGGTCGAGACTGACGGCCAAGTGTCGACCCAAGAAAAAGTAGTACTAAACAGGTCTGGTAAACATGAAGAAGGTATATACGTAAATTGCAAGATCAGAGGATCTGCAGTTCCATTTTTAGTTGACACAGGAGCCAGTACAAGTATTCTATCAATGAAGACTTATGAAGATTTACAGAAGAAACAAGACGATTGTATGTTCAAAAAATGTCTACTAACGTTACAATTAGCTGATGGTACCCCTCTACCTGTCAAGGGATCCATAGTATTGCCTCTCAGTATTGATGATTGGCAAGCTGATTATAAGTTTGTGATAGCAGACATTTCTGATGAAGGGATTATTGGACTTGATTTCCTGGAAAAATTTAACTGTGAAATAAATATGAAGCAGAAGACTGTGAAACTAGAAGAACAAGTTATTTCTGCCTAGAGAAGCAACGAAGAAAAAAATACACATTCTGATGAAATATATATCAAAGAAATAGAACATTGTCTCAAAGAATGGGATCAAAGTGAAGTTACTGTTCAGTCTAAAGAAAAGGACCAATGTGGTGAAGATATTTCTGATCAACAGGCGACGGACTGTCCTGCTGTTATGAGGTCTAAAGAAATAGACCAATGTGATGAAGAAATTTCTAACCAGCAGACAATGGACTGTCCTGTTGATAAGTGGTCTGAAGAAAGAGACGAGTGCAGTAAAGATGATTTTGTTCAGCAGAAAATGGACCATGCTGTTGATAAATTATCAGAAAATGATCCATGTAATGGTAACATGTTCCCAGATGAGACTAAGAAGAATTCACAGAGAAAAAGTGACAACACGCTGAAGAAGAAAACAGTATATATTTCAAAGAATTGTGTAATTCCAGCTTCATCAGAAATAATTGTTGAAGGAAAATTAGCAAACATTAGCTGTGCTAAATCTGATCTCATGGTACAGTCTAGCAGATATTTTGAAGAAAGATATAAGCTTAGAACTGCTTCGTCTATTGTTGCAAAAGACAAGAGTTATGTTCCTGTTAGAATTTTGCATCATAACAGATTTAAGATTGAATTAAAGAAGAATACTTGTGTTGGAACAGTGGAAGAAGTGGAAAATGTGCAGACCATTGATGGAGAAGACAGAGAAACGTTTGTCAAGAAAATAGAAGTTGCTGATGATGTTACGTTGGATAAATCTTCTGGGACAAAAGAATATCCAAGTGAAATTCCAGAGCATTTGAAAGAATTAAAAACGGACATTTATACACATTTAACTGAAGAACAGATTGTAAAAAGGTCTATGCGTTGACACAATCCTGGTCATACGCACCAATGTAAACGGGTCTTATATACGTTGACACGCTATCGTCGATGTTCTGGCACGACAAACACAACACTCGTGGATAAAATAATAAAGTCTTGAATATATATAAAATATATATTAAGCGTAAAACATTCAATTTCTCAGCACACGATGGTAGTACTTATATCTCGTTGTGTAATTTGTTGATAATTTTGCTGTTTTTTCAGTGATCTACAAGGTGTTAGATACCGAAGCAACTCCCACTAAACTTGTCCAAACCCGAAAAGTCTCTGCTAGAATTCTCCCCAATTTCTTTCTGAATTTCCTCTGAATTTTCTCTGAATTTCCTCTCTAAGGCTGTGGGCGCCTTCCTTTATAGCGGATCCCGACGGGCGCGGTCACTTCCTGTGGTGAAATGACGTCTCCACCAATCAGGATCCTTACTTTGATATACATTCACATTCCTGGGCTGTTTTCCAGAACCGACTCACACAGGCCACCAGAACTAGGGGACGTCCTGTATGACAATTAGTACTTGTCGCAGTACCGTCTCCACCAGGTGGTTCTCATGTAAACAGCCCAGGACAGAATGTTTATTCCACCCCTTAATTACAGAAACCCCCAATTTAGACACCTGTTACTTAACATTGTTACATACCTCCCCCTATGGAATCCAACTTGTTTACACGCTTGAATTCCATATTTCAAATCCCTTAGTAAAATCATATATAAAATAAAAATATAAGTTTCGGAGGTCAACCATCTTCCACCTATATTTTTCTTTTGTCACATAACATTATTGTTTCTCTACTTCATCAAAATATAATGTATAATCTCCTCTTCTCTCTCTGGAACAATGTCTTGAGTGGAAAACACTCTCAAAAATACACGATGATTACTTACAATTTACATTTTAACTACACCACTTCTCAGCATCCACTGCCTCTGGAACATAGTGTTTATTTACAGTCATTATCATCTCAAAATTATTAACTGTGTCTCGTAGGACGTCTCCTACACACGTTAACCATACACTCTATCTATAATATCCAGTCATCAGGAAGACAGTCTGATTGGATTTCTGACCGTCGCAGACAGAGCCAACAGGGCAGTGTTCTCACCACTTGATGTTTGTGACTTGCAGGTATTATAAAGTCTAGGCTGCGTATTTTTCTCAATTTTTTTTTTTTTAACAATTTATTAATTATTCCAGGGTATCTCCAGTATACTATGTCCACTGCACCTACCCCGCTATTACCAAAATCATTAACCCTCCCAGTGTGAAGGTAACAAACCTGTGGCGTTTCTCTACTGGTGTCATAGTTACGATCTTAGATCGATGTAACTTCTTTATCAATTGACTTAAGGGAATGTCATCTATGTCATTTAATTTTGGTAATCTATTTATTTCATCTATTAGATCTATGTCGTCACCTAATTCGTCGAGCGGTCCCCACACAATGTCACCCGTAAATTTATTCAAATGGACCAGCTTGCCTATAGATTTTAAATGATATTCTGATTCGTGATAGTAATAACGTGCTAAAGTCATTTGGTCAGCGAAAGCATGGCATGACATGTTTAGTTTACCATACGAAACAGCTGGACGAACTGTATTCTGATAGCGTTTATTGCCAACAACATATAGCCGTTAAAACAATGGGTTCTACTGTAATCACTACTCATATCCAATCCAGCCACCAATGTTATTATGCCTCCAGCCGCCATGAGTTAGCAAAGCTCTGGCACTGTAACACAATAACATTTTTTCTTACCTGATGCTCGTACGTTGGTTTACTTTTTTTTCTCTCTGAAAATTAAACCCATTTATACTATCTCATGTGTTGATAACTTCTTCTCCTGAAGTTATCACCTTCAGTCACATATCAGCGTAACTTTCTACTGATATCCCCCCGATGATGGTATTCTTGTGATAATTTGTATTTCTCTTTACTATTATCAACACCTCATCTTACACATGTACCAACTTACACATAAGCTGATATCTTACCCTCAACAAGGGGTATACTCCGCTACATCAGCAACTGCTTATTGATAAATTCTTGTCCATAAATTTATCACGCTTATGCTCCTTGATAAATTCTTCTCCTGAATTTTATCAAGCTTTATTATCAGCGTGCACATCTACTGATATCTGTACCATATCCTCAAACCCCGGGCGATCTCTGTTACCGCATTAATAATTTTTTCTCTTGAAATTTATCAACTTTTTAACTCCTCTAATATCCTCCTTGTTACCGCATTGATAATTTCTTTCTCTTGAAATTGATCAAATTTAATCCCATATCAGCGTTAAACCTACTACTGATATTTGCATCTCCCTGATCAGGAAAGAGCACCGTTCCTTCATTGATAAATTCTTCTCTTGAATATTATCAACATTTAATCCCATATCAGCGTTAAACCTACTACTGATATCTGCATTATCTACCTCACCTTTCTCGCTGTCGCGTTGTTGTTTACGTTTATCTACTTTTTTTAAAAAACAAATTTCCCTCCCTTTATGAACCTCGTTCTTTAGCAATTCACGTTTTCCCAATTTTTAATTGTGCTTACATAATTCTCAATAATTATTCATATTCACCTTTCATCTCCGCTATATCTGAAATGTAACATTCAGATAATCTTAGCTCAACATGAGCACGGGGAGATTGTCTTCAGATTTACCGTCAGACATGTTAGCAAATTTTGCCCTGCGTCTTATCACGCGTTACAGCTACTTTGAGCTGAACATACTTAGGTATATTTTTACTAACTTGTGATACAGGACACCGTCTAACCATGTCTGCACTGTGTCTTCTTACATTTCTTATACGCACTAATATCATGTAATATTCCTTAACCCCAAATTAAATTTTGATTGTATTTTTTTTCTACCATTAATACTGTATTTTAGATTTAAAAAAAAATCCGAATAATACATTTAGCCCCTTGCAATTAATTATTTAATTTCTGAAAATTAATACAAATCCTTGAATATATTTATTTAAATTCGAAAATCAACACAAAATCTTCTTGATTTAACCAATTTGATTTCTCAATTAACAATACCAGAAACAACCATTCTGAGTGACGTGTTCTAATAATATTATTTTCTCAACATTATTCAGGGCCTCGTTCAATGGCTCGTCTCTGATTTATGGCTGTCCTTTACTGGCGGATCATAACCAGTAACTAATTAATTTCGAAAATCACACAAAATGATTAACCAATCTGATTTCTCAGTTACACTACCGGAAACGACCATTCTGAGTGACTTGTCCTAATAATGTTATTTCTCAACATTATTTACGTCCTCGTTCAATGGATCGTCTCTGATTTATGGCTGTGAGATACTGGCGGATTATCCCCAGAATATCCTCCATTTTCACCTCTTCAGTTCGCCTTATATGTTTCCACATAATTTCTGAACTGCCTAATCAATCCTTTGATTGCTGCTTATTTACTGGGGCGCAGTTATTTGACCCGCTCATCATAGGCCTACCGCCTTATCACCTCCCCCGTCACTGTATACTCAATAGTAAACAGTCTCTGTATACACAAGTACCTCCCCCAGCTTGCTTGCGTCTTTTTAAGTATGTCCGTCCGACCGTAAGTCCCCCAGTACTCTGGGCCCTAATGAGTATTATCTTCTTATTATTCTCAGCTGTAATATTTGTCACTAGTAGTCCCGATTATCTTCCCATTTTAACCCTGTCTTGATTACAATGCTGTTGTATAGAGCTTTAGTCCCCCCTTTTTAATTTTTTGAATTACATTGTCCAAATGTGTTTTCCCCGGGAGACCAGAGATACCAGTTAACTGGAATAATTATATATATATATATTTTTCCAATGGATCAGCCAACATCTTCTCAAAAATATAAAGATAAATGAAAATTAACTACAGCAGCCTAGAAAATAACTGACCTCGGACTACATGTCTGTGTGTAGCCAACTATCCCAACGTTATGTAGCTTCTGTCTAGATCTTGTTGATCCTGCTCCGTCTTTTGTCCTCTGGGTCCGTCAGTCCTGGTAAACGCCCAACTCCGTGTCTGTCCTGTGCAATCCCGTCAGTCCTGGCAAACGCCCAACTCCGTCTGGATCCCGTTTATTTATCCCCGTCTTGATAACAGTAGCGGCTTCTGATAGCAACCACTACATTAACTAGTATTTATCCACTGATCTTTGTTCTGCCGTGCCACTGTCCAGTCACTTTTGTAACTTTACAAGTTGTTCAACCAGGTTCTTGAATTGATTTAATTTGCTTTTCAAATTAAAATCCTGGTCATGGCACCAATTTAAACGGGTTTTATCCGTGACACAAATCGTCGATGTTCTGGCACGACAAACACAACACTCGTGGATAAAATAATAAAGTCTTGAATATATATAAAATATATATTAAGCGTAAAACATTCAATTTCTCAGCACACGATGGTAGTACTTATATCTCGTTGTGTAATTTGTTGATAATTTTGCTGTTGCTTCAGTGATCTACAAGGTGTTAGATACCGAAGCAACTCCCACTAAACTTGTCCAAACCCGAAACGTCTCTGCTAGAATTCTCCCCAATTTCTTTCTGAATTTCCTCTGAATTTTCTCTGAATTTCCTCTCTAAGGCTGTGGGCGCCTTCCTTTATAGCGGATCCCGACGGGCGCGGTCACTTCCTGTGGTGAAATGACGTCTCCACCAATCAGGATCCTTACTTTGATATACATTCACATTCCTGGGCTGTTTTCCAGAACCGACTCACACAGGCCACCAGAACTAGGGGACGTCCTGTATGACAATTAGTACTTGTCGCAGTACCGTCTCCACCAGGTGGTTCTCATGTAAACAGCCCAGGACAGAATGTTTATTCCACCCCTTAATTACAGAAACCCCCAATTTAGACACCTGTTACTTAACATTGTTACAAGATCAAAGTTGTGGATCAACTTTTTAAAGACATGAAAGACGTTTTTGTTACTGATGACATGGATCTCGGAAGAACCACTGCCGCTGAGCATATCATTGATACTGGAAGCACTCACCCTATCAAAATGAGACCACATAGAGTTCCTATAGCTTTTAGAGGAGAAGAAGAAAAAGAAATAAAGAAGATGTTAAAGAAAGACGTTATTCAGGAATCCAGCTCACCTTGGGCGTCGCCTATAGTCCTAGCGAAGAAAAAAGATGGTTCTACAAGATTCTGTGTGAACTACAGAAAGCTGAATGAGGTCACTAAGGCTGATAGCTATCCTCTTCCCAGAATGGATGATTGCTTCGACTCATTGTCAGGTACCAAATGGTTCTCTACTTTAGACATGGCTAGTGGTTACTGGCAGATTCCTGTTCACCCCGATGATAGAGAGAAAACTGCTTTCATCACTAAAGCAGGTTTATATGAGTTCAAAGTACTACCTTTCGGGCTATCCAATGCTCCAGGTACTTTTGAACGCTGCATGGAGTCTATTCTCCGTAATCTCCAATGGAAAACATGCCTCATTTACCTTGATGACATCATTGTGTTTGGTAAAACATTTGAAGAGCACATAGAGAGACTAAGGGAAGTTCTTTCCAGAATTAAAGAAGCTGGCTTAAAGCTGAAGCCAATAAAGTGTAGATTATTTCAGAAATCAGTATTATTTTTAGCGCACACTGTGTCAGAAGAAGGGATCACCACAAATCCAGAAAAAACTGAAGCTCTAAACTCCTGGCCAGCTCCGACTTCAGTTACTGAAGTCAGGTCATTTCTTGGATTTTGTTCCTATTATCGAAAATTTATCAGAAATTTTTCCCTGATAGCACGACCACTATCGACATTAACTAGCAAAACAGTGAAGTTTAGATGGACTGAAGAATGCCAAGAAGCTTTCCAAGAATTGAAGAATAAATTATTAAGTGCTCCTATAATGTCATTTCCCAATGAAAAAGGCGAGTTCATATTAGACACAGATGCGTCTGATGTCAGTATTGGAGCAGTGTTGAGTCAAATCCAAGATGGAGAAGAAAAGGTGATTGCCTATGGAAGTCGAACTTTAACTAAAGCCGAAAAACGTTACTGTGTGACAAGAAAAGAACTCTTAGCTGTAGTGTTCTTTATCAATTATTATAGACATTACTTAATTGGACGACACTTTCTGGTCAGGACTGACCATAAGCCTCTTAAGTGGTTATTCAATTTAAAAGACCCTAGTGAACAAATAGCCAGATGGCTGGAAACTTTAGCAAGTTTCAACTTTTCCATGAGCCATAGAGCCGGGAAGTCACATAGTAATGCTGATGGGATGTCTCGTCATCCATGTCCTCCTCATGCCTGTACCTGCTGTGAAGAAGTGTCACTTGACTGTGGACCTTGTAAAAAGTGTGAAAAGAAAACGTTTTTTGTCGCTGATGAGGGCTGCATTAACAAAGTAACTACAAGAACTAATTCTGAATCAGTCAATGTTGAAAATATTTCGTGGATGCAAAAGTATTCTCAAACACAGTTGAGAGATTACCAGCTTTCAGACCCTCATATAGCTCCTCTGGTATTATGGAAAGAAGAATCGTCTACCAGACCTACCATGAAAACGCTGGTAAATAAAGAACCAAGTATCAGGTACTTATGGTTATGTTGGGAAACGCTATATCTTCAAGATGGTGTCTTAATAAAGAAAAATTCAAAAGATGATTCACCCAAGCTGGTTGTTCCTCAAATGCTACAGGATGATGTTTTAAAGAATTGTCATAATTGCCTAATCTCAGGGCACTTGGGGCACAAAAAGACTCGTCATAGAGTAAAACAAGATTTCTTTTGGTATAAATTAAAAGAAAGTGTGTCTGAGTGGGTTCTCAAATGTGACACATGTGCAGCAAATCGCCGCCCTCATCGTACTCCTAAAGCCCCTATGGGAGACATGAGTGTTGGTAATGTTTTAGATCGCATTGGTACTGACTTTGTCGGGCCTCTGCCCATAACATTAAGAGGAAATGCCTACTTACTTGTAGTTCAGGATTATTTCACAAAATGGGTGGAAATATATCCAGTACCTGACTGTACAGCTGAAACCACGGCTCGTGTACTACTCAACGAATTCTTTTCTAGATATGGCACTCCTCTTCAATTGATCAGTGACCAAGGTCGAAATTACGAATCAGTTCTATTCAAAGAATTGTGCAAAATTCTAAACATTGAGAAAATACGTACTTCACCACGTCATCCTTGCTGCAATGGCATGGTAGAGCGCTTTAATGCCACTATTATAAGAATGATCAAATCTTATCTAGAAAACGAAACTGAGTGGGATTTAAATGTAGGCTGTTTAAGTGCTGCTTACAGATCATCAGTACATGAAAGTACTCAGTTCACCCCCAACATGATGATGTTTGGACGAGAAGTAAGAATGCCTGTGAATCTAATGTTTGGAGACCCACCATACGAACAGCATTCAGAAGTAGAATATGTCCAGAAAATTAAAGAAAATATTCAGAAAGCTCATTGTTTGGCACGGAAGTACTTGAAGCAGAGCCAAAGAAGGCAATGTCAAAGTCATGATGTTAAAATCTCTCTCAATAACTATCCACCTGGTAGTGTTGTTTGGTGTATCAATGAGACTCGCAAACCCCGCCAATGTAAGAAACTCCAACCTCTTTGGCAAGGTCCTTTTCTCGTAATGAAAAAATTATCTGACTTAGATTACGAAATTAAAGTTTCCCCCCCAAAAAAGACAATTGTGATCCACCATGATAAACTCAAAGCACATATAGATGATACAGTTCCTCAGTGGATCCAGAAAACAATTGATAAAATGTAAGTTTATTCTATGTGTTTACAGGCAATAATTTTCACCTGTAACAAATGTGGCTTGGAGCAGCATAAAAGACAGATAGCTTATAAACATCTTTACTCCCATATACCAAAAGATGAGTGGCCCTTCCGTTGCCCTTACCCTAGCTGTGCTTGGACGGGAAAGTTTCCTTCGGATTTTAAGATACACCAAAAAATAAAGACACACAGCGTAGCACAAGCCGTATATTCCAATATTGCGGACCAGCCTATACCTAATGAAGATAGACGGGAAATCAGAGAAGAAGAGTGGTTCTGTGTGAGGGAAAAACAGCCCGATGATAAAGACGCTCCTAAAAAGAAGGAAGTGGTAATAATGGCAAGTCCCCCACCTCTCAGTAAAGTCCTTGCCATGACACCTTTACCCTCCCCCATTAGCGAAGTTTCAACGCCATGCCTGGACGAAAGAATACAGCAACGAAAGAGGAAATTTGACATACCTGCTGCACTCTCGAAACCATAGGAAACGAAAAAAACGAAGACCAGTGAAGAATTTCCTACTTATCTGCCCACACCTATCCCTTCGGTATCCAAATCCGTTGGGGAGGAGTTTCTTACCACAAGAAAAGACATCAGTAGGCATTTCGTCAATATTGCTGAAAATTTACAAACAACTGAAAGAGGAGCAGAACAAAGACATGGGGAACTGATCAACGAGATCAGAGAAATGAACAATATGACTCATGAAGTAATGCAGCTTACCGGAGCAGCCGCATCATGCCTGGTGCGGAGCGAAACATCCGCGAGATTAAAATTGGGAGGCGTCATTGATGGTTTTTTCAAAATTCTAGGTCCTTTTTACCATCATCCCAATGGAAGACTATTTTATTACGCAAATTGCACTAAATGTCAGGCCATGGAGAAGCTCTTGTACCAAGCAGTGGCAGTAACAGATGAACGCTTATTGTTACCCAATATTAGTGCAACTACCATAAATGATACTTTGTAAAGAAAGAAAAAAAAGAGCTATGTTATAAAATATTAGTAACATTCATATGCTACAGTTGATAATATTATATTTTGAAAGACTTATCGAAAGAAGTTGTTGTGTTTTATTCAGAGAAATCTATAAACTCAGATGAGTAGAGTTTATTCAGATCCCCATTGGCCATGGGATGACTTGAGATATTAAATTAAAGGTCCCATGTCATCATAAATGTTATTATAGTTCTATGTGGACATAGAATCTTTGAAAAGACGGAGCAATGTAAAGAAATGACATTATGCGACTGAAAAAAAATAAAACATTGTTCTGTCACTGTCTCCAAGTGTCAGTGACCAGTGTGACGATGAGCGATAAAGAAAGATTATCGGGAAATACTGTGATATTTTTAAAAAGATTAGACTGAATTAAATTATCACCTACATTGTTCTTTAGACTGAATGTGATGATAGAACTATAACGATTTATAATTATCATCTTAACATGACCTAAAAGTGATAAAAGAAGGCTGAATCTATTCCATAAACAAACATTGTCCTCAAGTCTAGCAAGCGAAAATACAAGTCAAAGTGACAGCTGTAGAAATCGGACGACGCCAACTAAACTATAAAGTCAAGTCGGTCTTCACCAAAGAAAGACATTAATTATAAAATAAATAAATAAATTATAATTAAATATAAAAAAAGATGTTACTAAGAGACAGTTATGACGTAATAATTTGCTAACATCTATTAATTAATTTGTCATTGTTAAAAGATAATTATTGATAATACTGTTTACAAATAAGAGTGGTTGCTATGTAGTAGCTATGACGTCAAGTGGTATATTTGTGACGTCATGTTCGAGCACCAGCAGAACCAGCATAAAAGGAGATGGAGCAGACAGTCTTGTCATTCTGCTCAGGAATCAGCCATGGTGCGTTCTAAATTTCTTGGAACTTAAACCAGTGATGGCAAAAACACTACGATAGTAATAGACCTAAATGGCCTAAAAACTAATACTAAAATAGGAACCAAATGACATTCTATAAAAGCTAGAAACACTAGGCTTTGAGTGGAGTTCTTAGTAGGAACGCTGCCGTTCCAACTTGGAACGATCCGTTCCAACAAAGGAATTTGGAACGATCCGTTCCAATAATGGAAGTTGGAACGATCCGTTCCAATAATAGATCCCGTTCTTAACTTTTAGAAGAATCCTAGTCTAGCCTACACGCCACACCTGTACTATATGTTACAAGTTTGACAAGTTGAAATGATTATCCTAGTTTTGATGTTTGAACATTATTACAAGTTAAATGAACAAGACAACATGACTGTATATAAAGCGTTCTTAGTAGGAACGCTGCCGTTCCAACTTGGAACGATCCGTTCCAATAAAGGAATTTGGAACAATCCGTTCCAATATTGGAAGTTGGAACGATCCGTTCCAATAATAGATCCCGTTCTTAACTTTTAGAAGAATTCTAGTCTAGCCTACACGCCACACCTAGGCTATAGACTGCTATATGTTACAAATTAATGAACATGGCAACATGACTGTATAACCTATAAAGCGTTCTTAGTAGGAACGCTGCCGTTCCAACTTGGAACGATCCGTTCCAATAATGGAATTTGGAACGATCCGTTCCAATAATAGAATTTGGAACGATCCGTTCCAATAATAGATCCCGTTGTTTACTTTTAGAGGAATCCTAGCATAGCCTACAGGCTATACACCTGTTCTATATGTTGCAAGTTTAACAGTTGAAGTTATTACTATCAGTATACGGTCTACTAGCATGTTCTGAACATTATTATTAGAAATTACTCAACAATTATAAAGTATTACTGCAGACTCTAATGGAACAAGCCCGTTCCAATAATTGAAAGATATTCCGTTCCAATAATGGAACGATTCTAGGACCTAGTGAAATGATCTAGTCCAAACTACAACTTTAACCAGAACAATTATATTTGGAACACGTCTCCATATCTTGAGGAATTAAATGTGTTAACACTTGAAAAACTGAGAATAAAACATTTTGGACTTGAATTGAACACTCACAGCGTTCCACATTTTTATAGGAACCGTTCCAAGTTTAGGAACTAAAAAGTAATAAACTAAAAACGTATCCAGTTCCAAGCTTTGATCAAATTTCTGAAATACACAAACTGTTGAAATACCATTTACATTAACATGTATTATAAAAGCCATTGACTTTGATTACAATTATTCTGGTAGTAAAAGAAAAGAAAAACAAACACGTGACTGTTGGAATTTATTTATTGACTTGTAGCCTGTAGAAAGTCTAGTTTTATTAGAGTAGACTTAGTTTGTATGATACCTACCCTGGCAGTCACGTCACAATATATAGACTATAGTATAGGGCCTAGTCATAGCCTACATAGGCATAGTAGGCCTAGCAGGTTTTCAAAAAAGACAGAAAAAAAACATTTGCCACTTTGGTCTCGTGGTTTATACAGAAATATTTCAGCGCCTTAGGCTTAGGGGTTAATAATAATAGGAGTACTTGGCCTACATAATTTTCAAAAAATCAGTAGTCTAGTAGGCCTAGGCCCATTGTAAACAATAGTTAAAAAGTTAGTCTATGTTTTAACATGTAATATTACAAATATAGCTCCCCTCTGGCTAAACAACCTGTTAATTTTCTTCAGTTTCAATCGTGAAATTAAATCATGGTCAATTTTTTTAAAACTTTATGGATTGCTGCATGACTAGAAATTAGAATTTTCTAGGGGCCTAATTTCTTGGAAGTTAAATTGACTGCTGCAAAATACATTATTTTATACAGCACAATCTAAATAGGTGGGGATGGGGATGAGAATTTGCAGAAATGAAAGATTAAATTAGTACATTTGGAAAAAAATGTGCCTGTTTAAACTTTGCTATGAAAAAAATGTTTGCCTTTCTCATTGAAAAAAAGGTTACATGTAGCTCTATTTCATTGAATTGTGTTTATTAATTGAAAAGTGTGAATTCAGGGATAACATTTGCCTATGTATGTATGCCACCAACCTACTCTTATGTTAATCATGGTGATTGCTCAATATTTTGCATGTAGGCATGTATACATTTCTCAGGACAAATATTCCACCAAAATATTAAGGAGTGAAATTATTTAGATGTGAAATTATTTTTGTACTGTAAAACTGTCAATATTAGAAATAGATTATGTGATTATTGGATACCAGTAATTATCATACAATTTTTATGTTATTTTTGTATTTTTTGCAGGAATTACACAATACTCCTCAAGTTTGATCACTTACTTGGCCACCTCCAGTTCTGACAACACAGCATTCTTCATCACCATCTAATAGTTACTTAATGCACTGATGAGCTAGACAACTTTCTTTGCAATAAATGATCATTATATCATATATAAAAAAAATATTCTAGTCTTAGAAATATAGATCCAAAATCTGTCGACTAGTCTGAAGCTAATACTGTGATTCATTAGATTGTATAAAGTTGTAATTTAAATAGACTACTCTTTTCTCATTTCCATTCGACTTTAGATGTGAAAAGCTGGTTCAACTCCCATTTCATTCTGAATGAAAAATGAATTGATTTATGAAACACACAAGTTAGTATAGTTATTATTATACTAATTCATGAAATGCCAGAACATCCTAATATTATTCATTTCATTTTATCATAGTTCACTTATTTATTTTCATTATTTTCAAATATGTCCTTAGATACTGTCATTATGTGTAGGTCTACATGTAACACAATGTTTGTAGGGTGGGATTCTTGGAAATGTTTGTATAAGGGTACTTTTATTCCCAAACATTACTGTTAATATTGTTCAGTTAATAAATTATATATTTTAATGATCAATATGTGAATAACAAATTCATAGGGTACCATTGTTCTAAGATTTACACATTTGTTACATATCCATTTATACTCATTGGTGTGGGAGCTAGTCCAAATAAATTATCGCAACAGAATATTACTATCTGTGCTTGTGAATCTATTGTGTTTTGTAATTTTTACAGAATATGTTGGAATATTAAGTGAAATGTGTATGACTTTAATATTAAATCAAGATTGTTATATAGCCTAGGTAGACTCTATCTTATCTTATCTTAAATTAACAATAACGCTTTTTTGGATGCTTTTGGTCCCCCCGTCTTCATAACGCTTATTAACGTTACTTTGACTACACTCCGTAACCCTTTAACCCCCCTCCTCCAAGCTTTACGTAATTGTTGAACAGCCCCATTTATCAGTTATGTCCCTGACTATTTTTTGCCGCTTCTATCAAACCCTCAAAATTGTCAAAGAGGCCTATAAAAAGAGCGTCAATTTTCTTGGTTCACGGTAGTCTTTAGTAGACCCTATATTAATTATAGCTCCAGTAGGCTCCTATATAAAAAATAAAAATTATATTCTAGCCCAGCCGGCACATGACGAGAAAATCACGTAACATGCAAGTTGAAATCTTGTCAACTGGTTATCAACCAAAAATCAACGTGATAATTACGTCTATTTGTGACATAAACAATTTTAAGTCTTATTGTCATTACAAAATTACGTCTGATTTGCGTCAAGCTAATAACGTCACCAAATGATGTGATTGTGACGTCGGTTGCAACATTCTTATATGTCACACGTGATAATGTTGTCACTATTTCACATCTATTTGACGACACGTTGTTGATGTCACAAAACGATGTGATTATGACGTGGGTTTCAACATCCTGAAATGTTAGATGTGATAATGCTGTCAATATTTTACATCTATTTTACGACATGTTGTTGATGTCACAAACCGATGTGATTATGACGTGGGTTGCAACATCCTAAAATGTTAGATGTGATAATGTTGGCAATATTTCACATCTATTTGACGACTTGTTGTTGATGTCACAAAACGATGTGATTATGACGTGGGTTGCAACATCCTGAAATGTGAGATGTGATAATGTTGTCAATATTTCACATCTATTTGACGATAAGTTGTTGATGTCACAAAACGATGTAATTATGACGTGGTTTGCAACATTCTGAAATGTTAGATGTGATAATGTTGTCAATATTTCACATCTATTTGACGACATGTTGTTGATGTCACAAAACGATGTAATTATGACGTGGGTTGCAACATCCTGAAATGTTGGATGTGATAATGTTGCCAATGTTTCACATCTATTTCGCGCCATGTTGTTGATGTCACAAAACGATGTGATTATAACGTGGGTTGCAACATCCTGAAAAGTTAGATGTGATAATGTTGTCAATATTTCACATCTATTTGACGACATGTTCTTGATGTCACAAAACGATGGGATTATGACGTGGGTTGCAACATCCTGAAATGTTAGATGTGATAATGTTGTCAATGTTTCACATCTATTTCGCGCCATGTTGTTGATGTCACAAAACGATGTGATTATGACGTGGGTTGCAACATCCTGAAATGTTAGATTTGATAATGTTGTCAATATTTCACATCTATTTGATGTCTTGTTGTTGATGTCACAAAACGATGTGATTGTGACGTGAGTTGCAACATCCTGAAATGTTAGATGTGATAATGTTGTCAATATTTCACATCTATTTGATGACTTGTTGTTGATGTCACAAAACGATGTGATTGTGACGTGGGTTGCAACATCCTGAAATGTTAGATGTGATAATATTCTCAATATTTCACATCTATTTGACGACATTTTGTTGATGTTACAAAACGATGTAATTATGACGTGGGTTGCAACATTCTGAAATGTTAGATGTGATAATGTTGTCAATATTTTACATCTATTTGACGACATGTTGTTGATGTCATAAAACGATGTGATTATGACGTGGGTTGCGACATCCTGAAATGTTAGATGTGATTATGTTGTCAGTATTTCACATCTATTTGACGATATGTTGTTGATGTCACAAAACGATGTAATTATGCCGTGGGTTGCGACATCCTGAAATGTTAGATGTGATAATGTTGTCAATATTTCACATCTATTTGACGACATGTTGTTGATGTCACGAAACGATGTGATTATGACGTGGGTTGCAACATCCTAAAATGTTAGATGTGATAATGTAGTCAGTATTTCACATCTATTTTACGATATGTTGTTGATGTGAGAAAACGATGTAGTTATGACGTGGGTTGCAACATCCTAAAATGTTAGATGTGATAATGTTGTCAGTATTTCACATCTATTTGACGATATGTTGTTGATGTGAGAAAACGATGTAATTATGACGTGGGTTGCAACATCCTAAAATGTTAGATGTGATAATGTTGTCAGTATTTCACATCTATTTGACGATATGTTGTTGATGTGAGAAAACGATGTAATTATGACGTGGGTTGCAACATCCTGAAATGTTAGATGTGATAATGTTGTCAGTATTTCACATCTATTTGACGACATGTTGTTGATGTCACAAAACGATGTGATTATGACGTGGGTTGCAACATCCTGAAATGTTAGATGTGATAATATTGTCAGTATTTCACATCCACTTGACGACATGTTGTTGATGTCACAAAACGATGTGATTATGACGTGGGTTGCAACATCCTGAAATGTTAGATGTGATAATGTTGTCAGTATTTCACATCTATTCGACGATATCTTGTTGATGTGAGAAAACGATGTAATTATGACGTGGGTTGCAACTTCCTGAAATGTTAGATGTGATAATGTTGTCAGTATTTCACATCTATTTGACGACATGTTGTTGATGTCACAAAACGATGTGATTATGACGTGGGTTGCAACATCCTGAAATGTTAGATGTGATAATGTTGTCAGTATTTCACATCTATTTAACGACATGTTGTTGATGTCACAAAACGATGTGATTGTGACGTGAGTTGCAACATCCTGAAATGTTAGATGTGATAATGTTGTCAATATTTCACATCTATTTGATGACTTGTTGTTGATGTCACAAAACGATGTGATTGTGACGTGGGTTGCAACATCCTGAAATGTTAGATGTGATAATATTCTCAATATTTCACATCTATTTGACGACATTTTGTTGATGTTACAAAACGATGTAATTATGACGTGGGTTGCAACATTCTGAAATGTTAGATGTGATAATGTTGTCAATATTTTACATCTATTTGACGACATGTTGTTGATGTCATAAAACGATGTGATTATGACGTGGGTTGCAACATCCTGAAATGTTAGATGTGATTATGTTGTCAGTATTTCACATCTATTTGACGATATGTTGTTGATGTCACAAAACGATGTAATTATGACGTGGGTTGCGACATCCTGAAATGTTAGATGTGATAATGTTGTCAATATTTCACATCTATTTGACGACATGTTGTTGATGTCACGAAACGATGTGATTATGACGTGGGTTGCAACATCCTAAAATGTTAGATGTGATAATGTAGTCAGTATTTCACATCTATTTTACGATATGTTGTTGATGTGAGAAAACGATGTAGTTATGACGTGGGTTGCAACATCCTAAAATGTTAGATGTGATAATGTTGTCAGTATTTCACATCTATTTGACGATATGTTGTTGATGTGAGAAAACGATGTAATTATGACGTGGGTTGCAACATCCTAAAATGTTAGATGTGATAATGTTGTCAGTATTTCACATCTATTTGACGATATGTTGTTGATGTGAGAAAACGATGTAATTATGACGTGGGTTGCAACATCCTGAAATGTTAGATGTGATAATGTTGTCAGTATTTCACATCTATTTGACGACATGTTGTTGATGTCACAAAACGATGTGATTATGACGTGGGTTGCAACATCCTGAAATGTTAGATGTAATAATATTGTCAGTATTTCACATCTATTTGACGACATGTTGTTGATGTCACAAAACGATGTGATTATGACGTGGGTTGCAACATCCTGAAATGTTAGATGTGATAATGTTGTCAGTATTTCACATCTATTCGACGATATCTTGTTGATGTGAGAAAACGATGTAATTATGACGTGGGTTGCAACTTCCTGAAATGTTAGATGTGATAATGTTGTCAGTATTTCACATCTATTTGACGACATGTTGTTGATGTCACAAAACGATGTGATTATGACGTGGGTTGCAACATCCTGAAATGTTAGATGTGATAATGTTGTCAGTATTTCACATCTATTTGACGACATGTTGTTGATGTCACAAAACGATGTGATTATGACGTGGGTTGCAACATCCTGAAATGTTAGATGTGATAATGTTGTCAGTATTTCACATCTATTTGACGATATGTTGTTGATGTGAGAAAACGATGTAATTATGACGTGGGTTGCAACATCCTGAAATGTTAGATGTGATAATGTTGTCAATGTTTCACATCTATTTCGCGCCATGTTGTTGATGTCACAAAACGATGTGATTATGACGTGGGTTGCAACATCTGTTAGTGCTCGATCACTCATGAAGTCTACCAAAGTGAAATCCTGTTGGCTCTCTCATTGCGAGAAGCACTCAAGCTGCTAATAGGACTAGGTCTCCCACTAGCCTGGCTACTTAAGCCACGGCTGATTCTACTTGTGCTCGATCACTTCAGAAATGGTTATTCAAAATTATGGAAAATACCAAATTGTTTTCAATTGATCTACGTTATTTATATATAGAAATATAATTTTTTTGCTTTTAAATAAAATATATTTTAATATGTAAATAACAACATAGATTAATTCATAACACTTTCGTATCTTGTATTATTTCGAATTGGCATTTCGGAAGTTCTAGATTGGTCTGTATTAAGATGTGACACATTAGAAGTTAGAATGTGATCCACAACTTCAAAGTGAGTGAAATTTACTAAGACCTGATTGATGGATCAAACTTAGGTAATGTTAATGTCATCACCCAAAGAAAAAACTATTTTCTCTTAACATGTCAAGTATAACACTTTACAGGTTGTCTTTGATGCCTCTGCTGAAAATTACTGTGTTAGAATTACTCAATTAATTTTCAAATCAATGTAAGTCAATAAGATGATATGTGAGCATAGCAGACTTAATAAGCCATCGCATAGCACATTTTCTGGGGTGCCGAAATGCAAATTCAAATAAATACAAATAAATAAATTGTTTTGAATTAGAGATACACCATTAGATATCCGGGGGGGGGGGGGCGTTACAGTTTTTCTGGTTGCATTTTGTTTTACCTCTGCAAGAAAACATAACATTTTTTTGGTGCTGAGCTTGTGAACTTCCGAAAACTTTTCTGTTGTGTTTTGTTGAAGAATGGAAATATCAGATTTTATTGTATGCCTTCCCTATTCTGTACGTTACCAACTGTTCATTAGCAGCAGCATGCAAAATTTAAACACTATAAATATAATGGTGGACATGGCCCAGACAGCGTCTCCAACCCATGGCGGCCTAGCAACCACCAACATCGAAACTATATTAAATTAATGTTGGGCCAACGTCGCACACAGTGGCCCAACATTACCAACTAAACCAGCATTCCAATAAGGTTTAATGTTTCGTACTTGCTGTGTATGCTGGTTTATTGTTTAATGTTGTGCCGCCGTCTGCGACGTTGGTCCAACATTAAATTAATATAGTTTCAACGTTGGTGGTTGCGGGTCTACCATTGATTGGAGACTTTGTACGGGCCACGTCCACCCTTATTGTGTTTATACAATGATCAGGGATGTCCCATCTTAAAGAGGGGTCTCAGGCCCCTGTGACTCATATTAAGTATAATATTGTGTTTGAACTTTCAGAAATATCGCACATTAAAACATTTTGATTATTTGAAATATTCAATTCCTTCGAGCAAAGCTCAAAATCTTCGCCTGCTGCAAAATTCTGCCCTATTTTAAGGCTGTATAATATCGCATGCCATATTTAGTGGGGTTTTTTAATGTTAAGAACATAATGATTCATCATTAGACATAATAAGAATATTGATAAAAGTCAATGAATACAATTATTTTTCGTATTTACATTTTGTTTTAATTAAAAAAAAATATCACTAACAATTGTTTTTGTCTTTCGATACTGGTTCATTATTTATGTCTACAATATGTCGGATACTACCTTGTGTATATGTTGTTGTAGAGGTTTTTTCATAATTATGTATTTGCAACATAGTGATGAAAAGACGTTCAAATGTCATCAAATAGTTACGTCCTTGTAATATAACTTTATGCTGCTAGCTGGCACCTAGCTTTAATCAAATAACACCCTAATATCACGCGTATGAATATCATGTTAAGCTAATGATCGCATGCAACCAGATAACCATGTCAATATGACATCCTGTATTGATGTTTTAAAGTCGCATTCTCGGATGTGCTTGTTACATTTAAAATCGTCAGAATATCACGTTAAGATAATTGCACAGGTAACAAAATAGCCACACATTATTGATGTCTTAAAGTCGCCCTTCTTGGATGTGTTAATTACGGAAGGTAAAGAGTTAGACGTCCAAACATCGTCATATTTTGACATCGAAAATGCGTCGGAATATCATGTTAAGCTGATGTGCTCAGACAACCAAATAACCATGTCAATATGACATCCTGTATTTATGTCTTAAAGTCGCCTTTTTTGGATGTGTATGTTACGTGATGAAAAGACGTCCAGACATCGTCATATTTTTTACATCTAAAATGCGTCGGAATATCACGTTAAGCTAATGTGCATAGGCAACCAAATAGCCACATCAATATGACGTCATGTATTTTTGTCTTAAAGTCACCCTTCTCGGATGTGTTTGTTACGTGAGTAAAAGACGTCCAGACATCGTCATATTTTGACATCGAAAATGCATCAGAATATCACGTTAAGCTACTTTTCACATAAAAACCAAAAAACCATGTCAACTTGACGTCCTCCATGGACGTCTTAAAGTCGCCTTTATTGGATGTGTTTATAACGAGAATAAAAGATGTCCATGTGTCGTCATATTTTGACATCTAAAATGCGTCAGAATATCACGTTAAGCTAGTTTGCACATGCAACCAAATAACCATGTCAATTTGACGTCCTGCATAGACGTCTTAAAGTCGCCCTTGCTGGATGTGTTTGTAACGAGAGGAGAAGATGTACATGTATCGTCATATTTTGACATCCAAAATACGTCAGAATATCATGTAAAGTTAGTTTGCACATACAACCAAACAACCATGTCAATATGACATCATGCATGGACGTCTTAATGTCGCTTCTCTTGGATGTGTTAGTAATGTAAGAAAAAGACGTCGGATTGTCATCATATCTTTTACATCCAAAATTCGTCAGAATATCACGTGAACTTAGTTTGCACCTGACACCAGTTATAACTCGTCATACGACGTCAGCATTTCACGTGAAAAAAACGTCTTTACAACGTCTTTTGCCAGCTGGGAGGCTAGGTTATTTGAAGGCCTATAGTATAGGATAATAGGCTATACAAAAATATAGGCTTTGAAATGAGTAGGCCTAGTCCTAAATCTATAGTCTAGTAGAACTAGTCTATAACGTTAGACTATTATAGGCCTAGCCCTAGTATGTTAAGAGTTGGCTATAGTTACATAGTCTAGTTCCCAGCAAACACAGAACATTTGTATTAAACATTTATCCAATGTTGGACCAACGTCGAAAACGTTGGGCCGATGTCTTGTGTTTACTGGGTTATTATTATAGGCTAAATTAGCCTTGTGATCCAATGTACTGTGACTATTATGACCCTAGGCCTAGAGGCATAGGCTTAGTCCTAGAATTTTAGTCCAGTTATTTTTTATCTCACTATGACGTCATGGCCAATCTTAAGTCTACAATCAGACATGACAGACACTGACTATGAACAGTAACGTTAGGCCTAGTCCTAGACTCCTCTGAATTTAATTTTTCTGGTCTTATTATTACTATTAGGGCGAGCTTGGACCCTCCAGAATTGAGGTTATGTCAAATT
This sequence comes from Flabesymbios commensalis, assembly GCA_964017125.1. Lineage (NCBI taxonomy): Eukaryota > Metazoa > Annelida > Polychaeta > Terebellida > Flabelligeridae > Flabesymbios > Flabesymbios commensalis. The sequence continues at coordinate 17,408,463 of OZ024918.1, read as the reverse complement.
GTTAAACTATTGACAACTATGTCTATCTGGGTGAGTAGAAAATTCTGAGCTGTCGATCAGGCCATAACATGACAAAAATGGGTGTGGCATGTAGTCATGATGCCCTGTTGAAATCGGTGAATGTGACGTGTCACGTCGTCGTCGAGTGTAAACAACGCCAGTCACCCGGTTCAGAGACCAACTTCACAGTCTAAATTAACACAGATGTATTGAGCTGTTAGACCTATACTACACCCGTTATTATTTCAATCTATAATTAACACTATTTACAAAATTTAATCTGCCAGGCATAAATATATTGTTTATCGTGCTCTAATAAGGAACGCAAACATGATTGTACACTTCAAAAGTTGTAACATGATTACAGTGGGAAAAAGCACGTGTTTTTACCTGCTGAGCCAAGTGGACCCGGAAGTAGCGTAACTCGCCAAATCCCGCTACAAATCTACGAGACTAACAAGCCCTATCCTATTCAATGTCAGATTCGTAAAGCATGACATTGTATGAGTTCTGGGGACATTCATTCCAGTTGTCATTTTCATCATCTATGCATTTTGCTTCCTCAACTACAACTTATGGGGCAAAGCATACAGAGCTCTATGTGAGCCAAGGGGGTTCTATATGAGCAGTCTGTTTGTGAAGGTAAGTCCAATACTACAGCAAGTAAGAATAGACATATGCTTGATTATAGGTATATGCACACTCTTCCATATGCAATGACATAGCCATCTGGTGTCACATATGCAAGAGATATGCAAGTGCTAAAGAGTATTGTGCTGTGAAGTATTTTCTAGTGCACTCATACTAATGAGCCCCCCTGGCAATACTGTTTTCACCTCAACATGACCGCCACCAACTACATAAGATTTGAAACTGGTTATCTTCTTTTATCTATGTAAAATATTTGTACATTCACAATATATATTGTATGTGCTGTTACACAAATATTTTGCAGTTTCTTGCTCTATGGATACGTGAACATTCTTGAAGAGTTACTTATCCTTCCTTTATATGTTAAATGTACACTACATATGTGCAAAAACATGTTCAGCACACAAAAACAATCAACAGAAAATGGATTTATCAGTATGAATGAACTGGCAAAGGAATTCACAGCACAATAGGCCTACTCATCAACACTTTTAAATCATATGTGTTTACACTTAGCTGTAACAACACGGTACATTAAATGATCTGTGAAAGCTGATAATCAAACACAAAATGGAATGTTTGGCCATCAGACTGTTTGAGTATAACGACTTAAACTTGTATGACAGGCTGGTAATGGAGTAACATAATAAATGTTCAACGACAAGAAAAAGTATTATCTTATCATGTACATGTCTTCAATACAATAACAAAGTTATATATTTCTTCGTGGCCATCGTGAATTTTATTTAAATCCCTCATAATAAAGTTCCACTATGCTTAAAGTGGTTTCATTTGATTCGTTGACCCAGAAGACATAGGTGTGGACACTAAAATTGCGATTCCATGTCATTTTAAACTCGAGAAGTTGGCCCCTCAAGATTTTCTAAGTAGGATATCAATAGTCATTTCTGGATTTTAGGCTGGTAACTGCACGATGTACAAATTCAGAGACACAATGCTATATTATAAAAAATCAGGCATGTCCTCAGTAGGCCTACTAATAAAAGTTTTATAGAATGTCAATACATAGACATTATGATTTGATAATAATTATATAGTAGGCGGCCATCTGGGATGTTTTCGAATTTGCCATATGGAAATTCCCAAATAAAATTATAACAAATTTGCATTATAGTATTGTTCCAGTATTTTTTTAAGTGATTTCATTCGATTCGTTGACTCAGAAAACATAAGTGTAGACACTAAAATTGTGATTCTATGTCAACTAGAACTCGATATATTGGCGCGGTTAAATTTCCAGCTTAGGATATTAATACGTATTTCTGGTCAATAACTGCATAATATACAATATTAGATATATTAAGCTACTTTTATAACCATATCTAACTTGATTACTATACACGTTTTTTTTTTCCAATATATAATGTGATTTTGTTGAAATGATTTTTGCCGGCGGTCATCATGGCTTTTTCCGAATTTGCCATATAGGAATGACCCAATATTTTTTATAAGTGTTTTCATGTGATTCTTTGACACTTAAAACACTTAAATTATTATTCTATGTCCATTGGAACCGGAGATATTGTACAAATTAGATTTTTATGGCGGCCATTTTGACCGAAACCCATATTTCGTCTCAACTTTTTTCTGGTAACATCGCTAATATCATTCCCAGCAGTCTCCTGAACAAAATGGTACAACTCCTCAAGTGTAGGTGACCATTTCTGGCCAATGGACTATACGTAGTAAGTAGAGGGTGGGGCTAAAAGTCACAGGGGCTTAAAGTCACTTGCGTGTTACTTTTTTTCTATGGAGAAATACTATTATATGACGTCACCGACAAGATTACAAACATTTACCTAATTTATACATGGCATTCCTGATATTCCACAAGAACATAAATACATAATCAAATGTAACAAAGTGTTATTTTGCCATCAGTTGAAACGGTATTTCAGAGTTGGTAAAAATACTTTGTCAACATTTTAGGTTATTATCCCAAGGTCGTGTTGGGGCCTAACCTTTACACATATATTGTATTTATTGGCATGCATAAGGATTTATATGCAAACCCAATAGTTTTCTGAAATTTAAAACATGAACTGAGCTGCACACCATGGGGTTAAAAGTCACAGCCACAGGGCTAAAAGTCACAGGCTGTGATTTTCACCCCAATAGTAGACAATTTTGTCCTCATTTACCCTGAGGCGAAATATCTGTACATATACCATTAGAAGATGTCATCTGCAAGATTCCAGGGTAGCATGAAGATAACAGAAAAGCAGTATGATGGTGAATACATATACTCCCCCAAAAAATAGGTATCTGTCCATACTTGACAATAAAGTAGGACGTAATTCACAATAAATAGCTATAAATGACAAACCATCAAAGACGCTGACCTGTAGTTTGACAAAATAGGTCCACTACGTCCTGTTCATTTTTTTGTCGATGTCAATAATGTGACTTTTTACCCCAGTTGCTTTATTTCTTGTGACATCTAACTCCACTGTACCTACATACACTGTGACTTTTTGCCCCAGTGTTGTGACATTTAATCCCATACTGGGGTAAATGTCACAATCTCACCAAAAAGGAGAAACAACGTTGTTTTAGAAGTTTATAAAAAAAAAATACTAGACATTAGCTAAGATATGTGCCTATGCTTTGCCATTGCCAAGCTGGTTCTGATTAAACACATGAAATCCATATAACTCGTTTCTACTTTTTGTGACTTTTATCACCATAACAGACAGCATGGTCACGCTGAGTAATCAATCACAAGCAGCATGGTCACGCTGAGTAATCAATCACAGAGATCACGGTCACGCTGAGTAATCAATCACAAGCAGCATGGTCACGCTGAGTAATCAATCACAAGCAGCATGGTCACGCTAAGTAAACACAGACATCATGGTCATGCTGAGTAATCAATCACAGACAGCAGTCACGCTGAGTAATCAATCACAGACAGCATGGCCACGCTGAGTAATCAATCACAGACAGCATTGTCACGCTGAGTAATCAATCACAAGCAGCATGGTCACGCTGAGTAATCAATCACAAGCAGCATGGTCACGCTGAGTAATCAATCACAGACAACATTGTCACGCTGAGTAATCAATCACAGACAGCATGGTCACGCTGAGTAATCAATCACAGACAGCATGGTCACGCTGAGTAATCGATCACAGACAGCATGGTCACGCTGAGTAATGAATCACAAGCAGCATGGTCACGCTGAGTAATCAATCGCAGACATCATGGTCACGCTGAGTAATCAATCAATCACAGACATCATGGTCACGCTGAGTAATCAATCACAGATAGCACGGTCACGCTGAGTAATCAATCACAAGCAGCATGGTCACGCTGAGTAATCAATCACAAGCAGCATGGTCACGCTAAGTAAACACAGACATCATGGTCATGCTGAGTAATCAATCACAGACAGCAGTCACGCTGAGTAATCAATCACAGACAGCATGGTCACGCTGAGTAATCAATCACAGACAGCATTGTCACGCTGAGTAATCAATCACAAGCAGCATGGTCAGCTGAGTAATCAATCACAAGCAGCATGGTCACGCTGAGTAATCAATCACAGACAACATTGTCACGCTGAGTAATCAATCACAGACAGCATGGTCACGCTGAGTAATCAATCACAGACAGCATGGTCACGCTGAGTAATCGATCACAGACAGCATGGTCACGCTGAGTAATGAATCACAAGCAGCATGGTCACGCTGAGTAATCAATCGCAGACATCATGGTCACGCTGAGTAATCAATCAATCACAGACATCATGGTCACGCTGAGTAATCAATCACAGATAGCATGGTCACGTTGAGTAATCAATCACAGACATCATGGTCACGCCGAGTAATCAATCACAGACATCATGGTCACGCTGATTAATCAATCACAGACATCATGGTCACGCTGAGTAAACAATCACAGACATCATGGTCACGCAGAGTAATCAATCACAGCATACATAACCTTTCTCCTGCTGATCACGACTATTGTCGTTTTATTTGTCGACCAAATCACTGTTATTGGAATGAAATGTGTGTATAAACATCAAGATTTCGGATTTTGAACAGTGTTGCTTATGGGTCGGCACCTAAGTATCTTAAAATGAAATTTTCCAAGGCTAGTGAGCGGTATTCTATCTCTACCAGACATAGTGTGCAGTCCCTTGTCTACCACATGTGAAATCATCTGGGGCCAAATCATTTCTTTTTTCGCCAGCAAAATGTGGAATGCTCTTCTAGCCTACCTTAAATCAGCTCCAAATCGTACTACCTTTAAGCGTGGGTTGAGAGATCATATTCGCATAGAAATGAACAGAAGGGAGAATGACATCTTCATTTATGGCTAGCTTTAACATAATTTATAAATTTAGCATTTAACCCGCCTGACCTGCCTTTGATTGGGCGGGAGGTCCGAGTCGCACATGACATGTGAGACTCTGGTTTCCCAAACATTCTGAGTAGGTCAAGTTGGAAGGTTCAGTCTATATGGTAGGCTACATTAAGATCGTCCGCGAATGTTAATTTGTTCAGCATTTTATGTATTTTTTAATAGCTAAGCCTCTTTATCTGAGTTTCTCTCATGCTCTAAATGCTGTCCTGTCTCCATCCTGGTTTCACTGTTTATAGGGACCACTGTGAAAATAAGTAAATCTCACCAGGTAACTTTCCAGTGTGTACTATCCCTGGTGACCAGGCGTGGTGGCTGGCGGTTTTTATTTTTTAAGTAAATTATAATTACCATGTATGCTATGTTTCATGTATGGTTTGCTAAATAATTCATATCAAATAAAAAAAAAGATTTGCAGTTCTTAAAGGGACTGGCCCAGGCTAAAATCATCAAAAAATCGGTGATTTTATTTTGGCTTCTTAATATGACTATATATGATGTAAACATGTACATAGACTAGAACTGCAAGAGTTTTTTTTAATTTTTCTGCTGCGCATACACCAGTTAGGCTAGATATAGAGACGCAATTCCTGATTTCTAATTATGAACAACCATGTCAAAAATAAGAAATACGGGAATTTCGTCTCTATATCTAGCCTAACTAGTTGATGCGCACATCATATGGTCATATTAAAAAGCCAAAATAAAATCACCGATTTTTTTATGATTTTAGCCTGGGCCAGTCCTTTTAAATTTAACAAATATGAGTGATTTTCAGCCACTTGATGTTGTGGGTCGCGGTAGCGGTCAACCCTCACAACGCTGATATATTTTTGTATAAACCACGGAGACCAAATTGTTTTTCAAAATTAAAAATCATCATAAATGTCTTAGTTATCTCTTTCCGCTTCATTTAAATACCTATGCTATGGGTCTATACGGCCATTATAAATAAAGTACTATCTCAGTGTACAGTACTTATATAGGGTTAAAAAGGAAGACGCAATTTAGAACACAAAAAAGTATGAGGGCCAAATATTCAAAAGTACCAAAGAACACATACATGTTTCTACCTGTTTTAATATTGTAAGTAATAATCTTCCTATATTCCGAACTAAAGCATGCTGTTTTTTATTGCTGTCACACATCACATATGGAGCTGTTCAACAATATTTTAAGTAACACTTTTGTTATTTTTGCCCCAAGTAACGCTTTTTAACCCTTTAAGCCCTCACGATACATTAAAGCATCATTTACATAACAGAAAACAAACTTCATTTTCTTACAACCAAGGGTTTTAGAACGAAAATTTCCATGAAAATGGTTTACTAATACATGACCATTTTCTTCAATTTTTCACCCCCATCAAATCATCTTCATTCACTACAAGTCGAGAATTGCGACAGCAATTCGCGGCTTGTAGTGGATGAAGATGACAGATTCAGGCTTCAAAGGGTTAACGTTGTTTTGATTACACTCCGTAACGCATCCGTTTACCCTCTCTAAGCCTACGTGCTACATTATTGCTTAACGGTTCCTATGGTAGCTGGACGCTAATTTAGCGCAATGTGTATCGATATGTACTGAAGTACTGGTTTACATACATCGCCCCGAACAACCAATCAATCTTTTTAAAGTTGCTACAAGACATTTGCACGAGGGAAATAAGAGCTCGTTTTTTTCGGAAAATACTTTACCATGTTTCAGGACTCAACCCCCCCTGTTAAGCATAAGTAGTTACCACTGGTTACAACGAAGTGCAACCTGCCACCATTCCGTCCTTACAGAAATCATTGTGTAACTGGGCCACGAATGAATAGTGTTTTATGCCACCTTTGTGCAGGGCCAGGGGAACCTCCTGAGGATGATGGAATGACACTGCTCTCCAGACACATGATTCGAAATTCGAGCCCTAGCGGTCTGAGGTCGAGAACGCTTACTAAAGTAACTGTCTGACTCTTGAGTGTTTCATAAGAACTAGAGCTAGGTGAGACTACAACTACACTAATTAACATTGCTTACCTGTGCCGCGTGTCAATGGCAATTCAAGTCGGATAAACTGGACCACCAGGAAAATCGCTATAAAACTTTTTTAAAAACTAGAAACGTTGATACTTCTACCCTGTATATTTATCAAAAAGGACAAGACACTTCATTGCAACCACTGATATTAGACATTTAAGAGAACCTAGGGGAAAGCCCACTTTTGCGAAGACACTTTAGCTAGAGAATGAATCAAGCAGTCATACGCAACTGAATATTCAGTACACTCAATTACACATTATCCTAAGCTGTAATTTGTGTGGAACATATACGTTTAAAAATGGCAGTGTTGCAAAACGTTTTATTCGACTTTCTGATCCTTCCAGTCTTGGTACAATCATCATCTGCTATATGTGCTGAGCATCTGACAGGAATTAAGATGGCGGCCATGATAAATCGTACCTACCCATCATGTGATGACATAGACCTCAGATTAGAGCTACCTATATGTGCGGTGGGGGGAGATGACAGTACCAGTGAAACATGCTTATCATCTAGTGATATGCCTACACTGCCCTCCTTGTCTGCGTGTCCTGATGGAACAGGGAACAGAACATGTTACCCTGGATCCACAATGAACACCATCTATAATTAGAACTGCATTTGTCACTCAATGGTGAAGCATATGGGTACTGTGAGTGACACCTTGTGGTCAGATTTTGAAGCAGTAACCCCTCCCGTGGATAGTGTCACTTATAGCAGGCGTCTCATGATGGATGGAGAAGAATGTATAGCACAGGAGTTTCTCATGATTAAACCCGTTGTTGCAGGCTACTCTCTGCCAGATGGTGTATTCACATCCTCGTCTGTCTATAGTGCTTCTTGGCTTCCTCATCTTGCTAGAATAGATGATTATTTGATCTCTCCACTATGTGCCTGGCTCCGCCACATTGATGACACTGAGCCATGGCTGGGCATAACTCTACCTGGCAATTACATCATAAACATGATAAAGGGATGTGTTATCCTGAGAGACTGCAATGCAAGAGCTGTAACCATGGCAACAGTAACCACGTGTTCTGATGATGTCACCTGGAAGGATGTCGCTGTGGGTGAGGATCTGTCCACACGTTATGGAGATGGTGTAGCTGCCTATATCTGGTTCAGTAAGTCGTATTATACACGGTAATGTACAGTACAGGTGAAAGTGTGAGCCCTGCACGTATGACAGCTGATCTGATTGGTAAGGCGATGTAACATCTGCCATGTACAGTGTAACATGAAACCTGATTGGTGGAACAGTGTAACATCCGACAGGATTGGTGGAACAGTGTAACATCCGACATGATTGGTTGAACAGTGTAACATCCGACATGATTGGTGGAGCAATGTAACATTTGACATGATTGGTGGAGCAGTGTAGCATTCCACATGATTGGTGGAGCAATGTAACATTTGACATGATTGGTGGAGTAGTGTAGCATTGCACATGATTGTTGGAGCAATGTAACATTTGACATGATTGATGTCGCAGTGTAGCATTACACATGATTGGTGGAGCAATGTGACATTTGACATGATTGATGTCGCAGTGTAGCATTACACATGATTGGTGGAGCAATGTAACATTTGACATGATTGGTGGAGTAGTGTAGCATTGCACATGATTGTTGGAGCAATGTAACATTTGACATGATTGATGTCGCAGTGTAGCATTACACATGATTGGTGGAGCAATGTAACATTTGACATGATTGATGTCGCAGTGTAGCATTACACATGATTGGTGGAGCAATGTAACATTTGACATGATTGGTGGAGTAGTGTAGCATTGCACATGATTGTTGGAGCAATGTAACATTTGACATGATTGATGTCGCAGTGTAGCATTCCACATGATTGGTGGAGCAATGTAACATTTGACATGATTGGTTGAGCAGTGGGGCATTCTACATGATTGGTGGAGCAATGTAACATTAGACATGGTTGATGTCGCAGTGTAGCATTCCACATGATTGGTGGAGCAATGTAACATTTGACATGATTGGTTGAGCAGTGGAGCATTCTACATGATTGGTGGAGCAATGTAACATTTGACATGATTGGTTGAGCAGTGGAGCATTCTACATGATTGGTGGAGCAATGTAACATTTTACATGATTGGTGGAGCAGTGGAGCATCCCACATGATTGGTGGATCAATGTAACATTTGACATGATTGGTTGAGCAGTGGAGCATTCTACATGATTGGAGGAGCAATGTAACATTTTACATGATTGGTGGAGCAGTGTAGCATTCCACATGATTGGTGGAGCAATGTAACATTTGACATGATTGGTTGAACAGTGGAGCACTTTACATGATTGTTGGAACAATGTAATATTTTACATGATTGGTGGAGCAGTGTAGCATTCCACATGATTGGTGGAGCAATGTAACATTTTACATGATTGGTTGAGCAGTGGAGCATTCCACATGATTGGGGGAGCAATGTAACATTTGACATGATTGGTTGAGCAGTGGAGCATTCTACATGATTGGTGGAGCAATGTAACATTTTACATGATTGGTGGAGCAGTCTAACATTCCACATGATTGGTAGAGCAATGTAACATTTGACATGATTGGTTGAGCAGTGGAGCATTTTAAATGATTGTTGGAGCAATGTAACATTTTACATGATTTGTGGAGCAGTGTAGCATTCTGCATGATTGGTGGAGCAATTCAACATTTGACATGATTGGTAGAGCAGTGTAGCATTCCACATGATTGGTGGAGCAATGTAACATTTGACATGATTGGTTGAGCAGTGGAGCATTCCACATGATTGGTGGAGCAATGTAACATTTGACAGGATTGGTGGAGCAGTGTAGCATTCCGCATGATTGGTGGAGCAATGTAACATTTGACATGATTGGTAGAGCAGTGTAGCATTCCACATGATTGGTGGAGCAATGTAACATTTGACATGATTGGTAGAGCAGTGTAGCATTCCACATGATTGGTGGAGCAATGTAACATTTGACATGATTGGTGGAGCAGTGTAGCATTCCACATGATTGGTGGAGCAATGTAACATTTGACATGATTGGGTCTTAGCGCGGTGTTACAATATGTTTTAAATTCGAGCCGAGCAAGCTACCTCTCCGTGGCAGATGGTGAGCCAACATTAACCCAGCATTGGTTTAATGATTCGTTTGCTGGGTGATTACGAGTTTTGTACTTTCTTTCTTTTAATTTTTCTTATATTATGCAACAGTAACTCAAAGAAAGAAAACGTATAAGCATATTTTAGTTTTGAGGGATATGGCCTTAACCCTCACAGCGCGGGGATCGACTGCAGTCGTCAGAATCTGACGTCTTTAGACGTCATATTCTGACCACTAAAAACGATCCCCGAAATGAAAGAGTAGACATAATTCCAATGGCCGTAGACATAGGTATTCAAATGAATCGGAAAGAGCTAACCGAGACATTTATGACGATTTCAAGTTGAAAAACCCTTTGGTTGCGATGTTTTTTGGCAAATTATTTCAGCGCTTTAAGGGTTAAGTTCATATTAAAAAAAACGCATTATGGAATTAGCTTTATTTACTAAATTGATGTTTTTGTTCACCCCACTCTTCAAGAAACGATTTGGCATACCTTACAAAGTACATACTATTATATATGAGAAGGATGACCCACCCCTACACAAGACTAATACCCAACGAATATTTACAAGCTTTGCTATATAATTATTATATATATGATAAATAGTTATTTAAAATAAAAATGTAACAATACAATATGTACAAGATACTCAAGGTTTTTTTTTCATCTGAATGATATAATTAAACATAATTTTATACACAAATATAGCAATATTTAATAATAATAATTAACATATTCCTCACAGGAAGGAGGAGCGGAATTTTGCAATTTGCAAAGTTATTTCTAAATGACAAAATATGAAAAATGCACTGTGTATACCCTAAGATAAAAAAAACTGTATACATGTATGTATTCGTTCATTAAACTGTCATGTACAATATATTTTACAGATGCATAATATATAAGTACACTGATTATTGTAACTGCTCAGTAAGGCTTATTAGCGACTTCAATCATAATATTAATACATTTTAACAATGAAAGTAAACACAATAGCATTAGAGACGGTGATTAAAAAAAAAACTTTTTCATCGATACATTTTTTGTTGTCGGATTCTCCAGGCTTGTGTGACATATCGGCCTAAAGGTTTACATATCGTAGACTCAGTTAAAAGCAGGATAGATTTATCCTCGGCAGTCAAGTTACAAAAGTTTGTATTGACTGATATAGCTTCATCACACAAATGTGTACGTAAAATATTTTCTAATGGATAATGATATACTAATTTGAATTAATCTTCTACGTTGGCAGTGTTACACAATGTACATAATCGTACTGTACGGCTTTGCACGTATTCATGGCTATTTCCATTGCAACAGGTAGAGAGATAATTTTATTTGGGCAATTTGTGATCATTATTATCGTGACTTTTAATTATATATGCAATTATCTGTGGCAAAACTATGTTTAAATCGGTTGCAGAACAATATTAAATGTAGATAATTAAAATTATTAAGGGTGTACACACCTGTAATGTTAGGTATTTATATACATATACAATATAGATATGACATGACTCAAATATATATATATTCACCACATAATATATATTATTACATAATATATATATTATTACTTTATTTTCATTTTAATCTTCAGGTTAAATTTTTAAAGCATTGACAGTAGACGTCCGATGTATATAAAATCATATGATAATTGCCAAAATGTTACATTTTCGCTAGGCCTAATTCTATTAGAGGGACGTGGCGCAATGGTTAGAGCGTGGCGCTCTGCCGATGTCGCCGCCAGTCGTGCGGTTTCGAATACCGCCTGGTGTAGAATTTTCTAAGAAATAGACTACCATTTTTATCCCCTCTAACTCTTGGGACATTGTTTCGATGTTGTGTCCTTAGGCAAATCACTTCACCCTCAAATACTTCACTTCACTCAGGTGAAAATGGGTAGCCCCACCTGGTAGGATAGAGATGGCAATGTGTACGATAAGTTCAATGCGCCGAAATGGCTGCAGGATTGTATGCTCTCCGTGGAGTTGAAGGGTGGGGGACATAGGGTAGTGGCTAGCACCACTGCCTTTCACGCCAGAGTTCGGGGTTCGGTTCCCGGTCTCGGCGGTTGAAGAAACATAAAATGTTTCTTCCCCATGCACGTGTGAAAGTCAGTATTGTGGGGAGCCTCCGTGACCGAAAGGTAGCGTGCTCGGCCTCAGACCGCCAGGGCTCGAATTTCGAATCCTGTGTCTGGAGGACAGTATCATCTCAATCATCTCACCATCCCCAGGAGGTTCTCCTGGCCCAGTTTAGCCTATATATGCACAAAGGTGGCCTAAAGCCGGATTCATTTAATTTCATTTCCGTGGAGTTGAAATGGCAGACGAATGAACAGGTCCAGTGACCAGGGGGGTAAAATGTAAAGTCGGGTCTTCACACTTGATAACAGACTGCACCTTTTTTTTATCTTTATTATGTTTAACAAACTAAACAATCCGATCTATTTGATCTTTAAGTGACTTTGTGAAAAGGATATCATTAAACTACGATCCATATTAGGTGATTATAACATAAAAATGTGTCCTTTTCTGGTATAAATATATAGTTACTATATGCATTAATATAACCCTTCGCCAGTTATCACAGTTTCAAAAGCCTCCAAAATTATAAGAAAAAACATGATTTTACCTTGGTGTTCTCAATGCTTCTGCTAGCAGACGCATGTGGCCGCTGCATATTGCACACATTCAATAACCATGCCAATGGCCTTTCTAGCGACAATATATGACATAAGTGTACCCCAATTCTTCAAAACGTGCAGGGGTGCGTTTTAGGAACAGGGTGCGCTGTAGGCACTTTCCCCTACTGAAAAACTCAGATGCCATGAAATCTAAAAGAATATTTCAAGTGCCTATGGAAAATTGACCATTTTCAGCAGGCGTAAACTTGTGATCTGTTTTGTCAGAGCATTGCGATGTCATCTCGTGACCTGCAGGCACAGAGAAATTGGTGATGGCTACACCTTGTGACCAAAGGGGTGAACGCCAGAAAAAGGGTATCGATCACCCGCCTGGTGACCAGGGGTCTACTTGCCCCTTGACATAAATTTAAAAAGTTAACGACGTCTCATATTTGCTGTGTGGGCAGGTTATTTTCTGTTTATAAACGTGGGCCATATTTAGCATGTGTTGTAGAACATACACCGCCAGGGCTCGAATTTCGAAACCTATGTCTAGAGGGCAGCATCATCTCATTAATCTCACCATGCTTAGGAGGTTCTCGTGATCAAGTTTAGCCTATATGAGCACAAAGGTGGCCTGAAACCCCATTCCTTTATTTTCATTTGTAGAACATACGACAACCAGCAAATATTATTGTTGACAAAGAATAAATATGTTTTAATGATTAGGCCTAGTGTTATTGGTATGTTGGAAAAGTGATAATAGTGATAACATTATTTAACCCTTTAACCGCCGGTGTCGCATATATTCGGGTTTCCATTTTTTATTAGCACAATAAGTACCACATTTTAAACATGTTAAAGATAAAATGTGACATCAACCAGCAATATTTGAAAACAGTTGACCTCCATTTTGCCAAATCTGAATAATTTTCACTTACTTGAAGTTGTGGATCGCGTCAGCGAGACACCACTTCAAGTGGGTGAAAAGTCAGATTGAATAATTTGGCAGTTAAAGGGTTAAGTCGGTCTTTGTGCTGTTTTATTGGTCTTTCTTAGAGAATAAACTACCCTGACAACAACGTGCTAACTGACGTAGAATGTAATCAACTATACCCGTCCCGATAACAACGTGTTAACAAGTTACTAATACCGAGGCCCAAATCAATTAGTGTCATCTTAGAGAGTTACCACCCTGAAAACAACGTGCTAACAACTAAATGTTCTAAAAGATTTAGAGAGTTAATGAGCATATTTAGCATGTGTTGTAGAACATACACCGCCAGGGCTCGAATTTCGAAACCTATGTCTAGAGGGCAGCATCATCTCATTAATCTCACCATGCTTAGGAGGTTCTCGTGATCAAGTTTAGCCTATATGAGCACAAAGGTGGCCTGAAACCCCATTCCTTTATTTTCATTTGTAGAACATACGACAACCAGCAAATATTATTGTTGACAAAGAATAAATATGTTTTAATGATTAGGCCTAGTGTTATTGGTATGTTGGAAAAGTGATAATAGTGATAACATTATTTAACCCTTTAACCGCCGGTGTCGCATATATTCGGGTTTCCATTTTTTATTAGCACAATAAGTACCACATTTTAAACATGTTAAAGATAAAATGTGACATCAACCAGCAATATTTGAAAACAGTTGACCTCCATTTTGCCAAATCTGAATAATTTTCACTTACTTGAAGTTGTGGATCGCGTCAGCGAGACACCACTTTAAGTGGGTGAAAAGTCAGATTGAATAATTTGGCAGTTAAAGGGTTAAGTCGGTCTTTGTGCTGTTTTATTGGTCTTTCTTAGAGAATAAACTACCCTGACAACAACGTGCTAACTGACGTAGAATGTAATCAACTATACCCGTCCCGATAACAACGTGTTAACAAGTTACTAATACCGAGGCCCAAATCAATTAGTGTCATCTTAGATAGTTACCACCCTGAAAACAACGTGCTAACAACTAAATGTTCTAAAAGATTTAGAGAGTTAATGAGCTATGTCTATTGTCTATTAACCATCCTGATAACAACGTGTTAACACGTTACTAATACCGAGGCCTATATAAATTAATGTCATCAGCGTGCTAAAAGTGTTAGGCAAAGCCAGAAGGCATTATCTTTTCGCTTTACTAGTAAACACACACGCTCGCCTACAATTGAGATATAGATGGGGATACTTGGTGACCGGAGATTGAACCGGATCTGAGACCCAGAGTCTTAAAAAGAACCATGACAGCATGAAACTTCTGGCTGAACTCCCAGCATGCCCGGTCGCTATAAACACAAACACCATCTCAATTGCAAACGAGCGTGTAAACACAATACTGCATTTTGTTTTTGCAGAGCAGTGGTGGTGAATATATTCATATTTATAATGTATAATTATGTATATTTGTATGTGAATATTTTGCATAAAAAAATATCGTTATCTGATGTATACATGTGTAAAATTCCACCTCAGGGCACATATGACAAATAGAAAGACTGTCAACAATGTAATCAATAAATAAAATAAATAAACAAACAGTTCGTTGGCTACTTGAAGCTGTATCTCGCTGCCGCGACCCACAAACTTCAAGTGGGTTAAAATTACACACATCGCATCATCTGAATTAAACCTTTTAACCGCCGGTGTTGCACATATTCGGGTTTTTATTTTTATTAGCACATTAAGTATCACCTTTTAAACATGTTAAAGATAAAATATGACATCAATCGGCAATATTTGAAAACAGTTGACCTCCATTTTGTCAAATCTGAATAATTTTCCCTCACTCGAAGTTGTGGATCGCGTCAGCGAGACACAATTTCAAGTGGGTGAAAATTCAGATTGAATAATTTGGCGGTTAAAGGGTTAAGCACATGATAATCTAGTAAGCTCTGATTTATCCTCATAAAATATTTTGAAAAACAATTACACAGGCTAAAACTCGCTATAGATCAGCCATATACTGTAACCCTTAGAGCGCTGATTGTTTTTAAATACAAACCATTGAGAGCAAAGGGTTTTTTCAATTTGAAATCATCATAAAAGTTTTAGGTAATTCTTTCCGCTTCATTTCAATATCTATGTTATGGGTATACGCTAGACGTCATATTCTGACGTCAGAATTTGACGTCTAAAGTCGACCTCCGCGTTGAAAGGGTTAAAAGAGTTCACACCTGTCTCCCACATCTTGTGCAAGATTACTATAATAATCCTCATTATCTGATGAACCTGATAACAACATCTTATTATAATGTAACACCCATGATATTTACATCCTGTAAAGGGACACGTTCACCCAGCATCGATCCTCTTCCCCATCTTTTTTTCGCCCACTTTTAGTTGTGTCATCACCACCCTGATGACATCTGCGGCGAAGGGAGTTATGCAGACTGGTCATGCCGTATATATATGATCCCCACGTCATCTTGTTATCTCTAGTTAAGTTTAGAGGGAGCGATCGTCAGCCGGAGCCAGCAATCAGCCACTGCGGTAAGACTAACACTTTATAGCAATCTGTTATGCAAAGCTAAAAGTAAGCAGATACCGCCTTTTTACTTTGCATGGAGTTATATGCATGGAAAACTGTGATTGTGTCAGGGAATATCAGGTAATTTTATAAATTTATAAAAAAAAATCAGGCGGGAAATCAAGGAATGAAAAAATGGCTATCAGAGTATTTCGCTATTACAAAAATTCTAGGCTCAACTATGGTATTCTAGCTCTAGTTAAATAACAACTTAATGCCATGCATTAAATAGTTGCATCGTGCTGTATCATACGACATACCGGTACTGAACCTAGTCAGGGGTATAGCCTACAATACCGGATCCAAAATCTAAATCAATTTTTTTTAAACTTTTCTGCCCTTGTGGACAATCTCCCCACCTGCTTTAAGGGGCATTACTAATTTTTAATCGTACCCAACCCCACTTGTCTATATATTTCTTGTAGCTTATGAGTTGAAATTAAGCATCTTTCTTCGCAAGATATGTCTTTTCTATATTCTAAACTGTTCTCTGTATCTACTGTTTTGTATTTTTACATCAGTGTCATTAAGTGACCTGAAGGAATATGGGCAAATCACGCCACTTCTAGAGTCATTGCACTCCAGCAGTCTTCTCGTTTGTAGTGACCTTCACTTTTGTTTAACTAGTGTCATCATTTAATTCATGCCTAGACCTCTCAGAAAATGTATAGTTATCCATAGCCTACACAAGAAAAATTGTGCTTTTCACCACAGGAATGCCATGCGAATGCCAATTTTGGCATGTCGCAAGCCTTAATTTTCTTCTTTGACAGGTCACTCACTGTTCATGAGTAGTTGCAACTTTTTAGAAGATACATTGTTTGCATTTGATGAACATGTAGTAGTGATAGTAATAATACAAAAAATTCCCAAATGTAATATAGATAATTCGATACATAGATATTATTTATTGACGACGGGAAGTCTGAGTAGACATATGCGTCATTGAAATTAACAGTAGGCCAACATTATATTATGCAGTGCATACTATGATAAAATGCAGTGCATACTATGATAAAATAAAAAAGTGGTGTAAACATATGAACAAGTATTACATACAACGATTACATACTCCAGTACCATAATTGTGCATTTGTATATATATTAAAGTTCCTTCGCTTTCCAGAGGGTCTTTTTTGTTGTCATATATGATTTGTGGATCATCATACATAAGAGCTATTTTATCTCTGGTTTTGGTGCGGGAAACAATATGATAGACCTCCTATATTCACATTTTGGCATTGTTCAAGTAGTAATCAATTATCTAGTATTTTATCGCAATATCCAGTGTTTTACTATGGCAATGCCTTTTAATATGCTTTTAATTTTGTATGTGATACCATGTAAATTGTCGTGTGAGATTTAGGAAATTAACCATCTTGTATATACAAGTACATAATTATATTCTATCATTTTTATGACAAAATAAGCCAGGAATGACTTTTCTTTATGTCAATGAATATCTATCTATTAAATGATTTTTAATAATTAAAATAAATGTACATGTTAATATTATGGCAATATTGGCAATGGCTACTGCCACAGTACTGTGGTACTAAAGGTCCCATTGGCTATTTTCACCAAACCAATCAGAATTAAGGATTTCAGACTGTGGCAGCAACTTTGGAAATGCTATTACCACCAAACCAATCAGCGTCAGTGTAACAATGATACTGACCAATCACAAATAAAAATAAAAAAAATAAAATAACTTTATTACCACAGTCCTGTGTCAATAAGATTCATTTCTGCTCAAATATCTAAACGGATGAGGTCATGCTACCACATTAGTGTAACAATAAGGTATCTTACAGTCCGTGTACATGTGCAAGTAATTGCTGCCACATGATTGTGTTAATAAGGGTTTGTCATTCCTGGCTACTGAATTGATGTGTCTATAAGCTTCTCGCTATTGCTAATCTTCACCCAGCAGTTCTGTGTAACTGTTTATAATGTTAGCCACAGTGCTGTGTCAATAAGGTTTCTTACTCTTTCACTAAACCTCATTGCTACCACAGTGATGTGGCAATAACGTTTCTTACTGTATCTATACACTTAAAATCTGTGCTGCCACAGTACTGTGTCAATAAGGTATCTTATTCTTTCTCTGCGCACATAAGTCCTTGCTATCACAGTGATGTGGCAATAACGTTTCTTACTGTATCTATACAGTTAAAATCTGTGCTGCCACATTGCTTCGTCAAGGTATCTTACTCTATCTCTACGCATAGAAGTCTTTGCTACCACAGTGCTGTGGCAATAACGCTTCTTACAGTTTCTATACATTTAAATCTTTGCTGCCACATTGCTGTGGCAATAAGGTATCTTACTCTTTTTCTACACATGTACGTCATTACTACAACAGTGCTGTGGGAATAACCCTTCTTACTGTCTCTATACACTTAAATTATGTGCTGCCACAGTACTTTGTCAATAAGGTATCTTACTCTTTCTCTACGCATAGAAGTCCTTGCAACCAAAGTGCCGTGGCAATAACGTTTCTTACAGTTTCTATACATTTAAAATCTTTGCTGCCACATTGCTGTGGCAATAAGGTATCTTACTCCTTTTCTACACATATAAGTCATTGCTACCACAGAGATGTGGCAATAACGGTTCTTACGGTCTCTATTCACTTAAAATCTGTGCTGCCACAGTGCTGTGTCAATAAGGTATCTTACTCTTTTTCTATACATATAAGTCATTGCTACCACAGTGCTGTGGCAATAACGTTCCTTACTGTGTCTATACACTTGAAATATGTGCTGCCACAGTACTTTGTCAATGATGTATCTTACTCTTTCTCTATGCATAGAAGTCCTTGCTACCACAGTGCTGTGGCAATAACGTTTCTTACAGTTTCTGTACATTTAAAATCTTTGCTGCCACATTGCTGTGGCAATAAGGTATCTTTCTCTATCTCTACACATATAAGTCATTGCTACCACAGTGCTGTGGTAATAACGTTTCTTACTGTCTCTATATACTTAAAATATGTGCTGCCACAGTGCTGTGTCAATAAGGTGTCTTACTCTTTCTTTACACATAGCAGCCCTTGCTACCACAGTTATGTAGCACCAACGTTTCTTACTCTCTCTATACACTTAAAATCTGTGCTGCCACAGTGCTGTGTCAATAAGGTATCTTCCCCTTTCTCTACACATAGAAGACTTTGCTACCACAGAGATGTGGCAATAACGGTTCTTACGGTCTCTATTCACTTAAAATCTGTGCTGCCACAGTGCTGTGTCAATAAGGTATCTTACTCTTTTCCTATACATATAAGTCCTTGCTACCACAGTGCTGTGGCAATAACGTTTCTTACTGTATCTATACACTTAAAATATGTGCTGCCACAGTACTTTGTCAATGAGGTATCTTACTCTTTCTCTACGCATAGAAGTCATTGCTACCACAGTGCTGTGGCAATAACGTTTCTTATGCTATGTTTACACTAGGTTCCCGGCGGCCACGTTTCAGGCCACCGTGGAGAAAACGGGATGGACGTGGGGCAACGCAGGGCGGCGGGATGGACAAACTTGGGAGGCCGTGATTGCAGTGACTGCCGTGCCAGATTTTAAAACTGTCAAAAAATTTGCCACAGCAGTCACGGTACGGATCAGAAACCTAGCAGGCCGTAGTAAAACGGGGTTAACCCAACAATACGTGACAGTGCGTAATAAGCGGCAACAGAGCTTTGAGACGGTCCGTAGTGGGACTTGAATCATGTTTCTGGGACTTTTCTGTGATTTTGATTTTGAAAATCGGTCTTTGGTCATTTATTCTCTATCGATTAAATATTAACAGCCTGATTCTGACTCGTGATAGGTCCCTGAACAACATGATACCACTTAATGAGAGTCCTGGGGATATTTTCAATCATAAATCATAACTTCAAAAGTGCATATATTTAAAATATGTATTTTTTGTCATTTTTTCGGACGCCATCTCGAATTACACCAAAAATATTGTAATTTAAAAACAGTTTTAACATATTTCTTGACCTATTAAATGTAATATTAGTCACCAATTAGTCACCAAAATCTTCTTTCAAATTGAATAAGAGGCAAGATATATTCAAACGCGCTCCAAAGCTGTCTGGTGTCCACGTTTCATCCGCAGAGAGTCTTGAGAGAACGTGAAAGACGTGTCAGTCCTTGGTTAGAACGTGAGAAACGAGAGGAGCCACATCAGACCGTGACGGCCCGGGAGGCAACGTGCTGGCATTCGTTATAGATCGGGAGCCGAACGGGCCGAACCGTACCACGCCTTTGAGCATCCGGACTAGACCACCTGCGACCCTTCACGGTCCGTCCCGCATACCGTGGGAGGCCGTGAGAGATCAGTAGAAAACGTAGCAAGACCTAATAAAATTTGAAAAAGGGCCAAAATCCCATGGTGCACTACGTTTCGGGCAAACGTGGCCGCCGTGGCCACTGGGAACATAATGTAAACCTAGCATTACAGTTTCTATACATTTGAAATTTTTGCTGCCACATTGCTGTGACAATAAGGTATCTTACTCTTTTCCTATACATATAGATCCTTGCTACCACAGTGCTGTGGCAATAACGTTCCTACTGTCTCTATACACTTAAAATCTGTGCTGCCACATTGCTGTGGCAATAACGTTTCTTATTGTCTCTATACACCTAAAAATATCTTTGCTGCCGCAGCCCCGTTTTAATAATGTATCTTATTCTTTCTCCATACATAGAAATTCTCGCATCCACAGAGCTGTGGCAATAACGTTCCTTACCAATATACACATGATACAAATCCTTGCTACCACAGTGCTGTGTAAAAAAGGTTTCTCAGCGCCCATTGCCACCTAAAAGTACTTTTTACCACTCATTGTGTACACCTTAAAGTCTTTCATACCACACTGATGCCGTCTACACATACCAGAGTCCTTGCTAGCACAGTGCTCTGTCAATAAAGTTTCTTACTGTCTCAATACATTTAAAAATATTTGCTGCTAGAGTGCTGTGTGAATACAGTCTCCTTTTTTTCTGAACTTAGAAGTACTTGCTACCATAGTGCAGTTGCAAAAATGTTTTTATTGTCTCTACACACTCTCAAATATTTGCTGCCACAGTGTTGTTTTAATATGGTTTGTGACTGCCCATGTAGGCCTACATCTGCAAGTCAAGTCTACATCTACATTCATATGTCAATGAGATTTATTACTTTATCTATGCACTTTCAAGTCATTGGTGCCACAGTACTGTGTCAATCGGATTTTTTGTCCTTGCTACCACAGTCATGTGTCAATAAGGTTGATTACTGTCTCTATGTACATGCAAATCATCGCTGACACAGTTCTGTCACTGCTACCATGAAATTGGCGAATATATGGCTACAAAAAAAATCGGCGAAGATTTGGCAAAACAAGTGTCACCAATTGTTCGTAGAGGGAATAATTTTGCATGGTGTGACAGTAGTTGATGACAAATAAGGGGGATCTCACCGGCCTTGAGACTATTTGGCGATGTTGATAAATTTGCGAAATTCTTGAAATCTTTACCAAACATTCACCAAATTTCCCCAAACGTTTTCTTCTTTCGCCAAACCTTCTCTATTCACCTTGCTATCACAATACAGTGGCAATGATGTTTATTGTACTTTCTTTACACTTACAACTCATTTCCACCACAATGTTGTTTAAGCAAGCCTATGGTTTCTTACTATCTATACACTTACAAGTCCTTGTTACCACTGTGCGGTGTCTCTCTCAACTTACAAGACATATTCTGCCACAGTTTTGTGTCAATAAGGTTAACGTTTCGTATGGTATATTTACACGTACCAATCCTCTATGCCACTGTCATGTCACTAATTTTTCTTACCACCCCTTGACACCCAGACGTTCTATGCTATCACAGTACAGCTTCAGTGTCTTTACCGTTTGAATTCCTTGTTATCATATTGCCCTGCCCTACCATATCCCAACCTAAAGTCGTAGCAACATTTATTATTATTATGGAAAAGAAAAAAAACAGTTTCATTAAAAAATATATTTATTTATTGGTTGTTAAGACACTATATTATGCCTACGCTGTTAAACTGAGCTGCCCCAACTATCATAGTCTGAAGTGGTTGGTGATTATTTCAGCATTCTGAAAAGACATAGAAACAAAATTGCACATATTTAAATATTAGTGAATAAAAATGTAAAAAACATGAACAATTTGGCAAGTTATTGTGTCTACAAACAAGCAAAAATTTGCCATTTTATGTGATAAATCATTCAGCCATTTTTATTTTTCTCAACCATTATTTTACAACTTGTCAGTTAAATGAATGGGTATTAGCAACACATAGAACAAATTTGATTAGACCTACATGAAAATCTGGCTAAGGAAATGTCAACGCCGATGTCGACGCCGCCCCCGACAATGACGCCGAACTTCAGTGGCAAAAGTCCACATTAAAAAAGGGCGGGCTAAGTGATCCTAGCCTGAACTGGCTGGTGTATATTTTAACATTCGGAAAATACATGTATATGTATATTAAATAGTAATTTTATTTTGAAAAGACATGTATTTGTATTTCAACATTGTGTATTGAAAATCTATACAAAATAAAATTTGATGGCATAGTTATGACTGTACATTTAATCTCCAATACTATAACCTGGAAAATGTCATACCATCAAAACAAAACACCACAGCTTGAACTTTTGTTTTGTTGACTGGTAAGAGTTTTTGTGCTCCATTTATATGACTTGGTCTCTGTTCTTGCTTTTTGACTGCCTAAAACATAACCACATACATGTATTGTGTTTGAATTGTAACAATTCTACTATTGGCTGATTTGTTCAACCAGATTCAGACCTATTTCATTAGTAAAAAACAATTTCGGCTATTTAAATTGAAGTATACTTAGGAATGTAAATATACTTAGGAATATAAAAGTAGCGCTAGTAAATTCCACGATGACATTTAATTGTTTAGCTAAAATGAATACAGAGTATACAACTGTATAACCTATATGCATTTGCTTTCACAACCTCGCATTTATTTTACACACCTTCGTTTAGTAACAATTTGTATTTCTTTTTCATTTCCCCCTCTCATGAAATCATTGACTCCTATCGTGGTCTGTTTGGTAGGCTATCAGCCACCAGTAGCACACACGGGCTACCAATTGGAACGTGTTTCATAAAATGTTTGGCGCTGATGCCACATCAGGATGAAATCATACTGAGCAAACAAAACCTGAAAAAAAACATAATACTTTAGGCTAATGGATCATAAAACACAAATGTATGTACATTCTGTCTATGGCGCCACGCAATTCAGTAAGTGTCTTTTAGTATGTGGACAAGATGAAAAGTAGGTAGTAATTGTTTTTGACACAGCAATGTGGCAGTAAGGACTTGTACATGTAGAGGGGTAGTAATAACCTTTATTGACACAGCACTGTGACAGCAAGGACTTGTACATGTAGAGGGGTAGTCGGAACCCTTATTGACACAGCATTGTGGCAGTAAGGATTTGTACAAGCAGAGGGGTAGTAATAACCCTTATTGACACAGCACTGTAGCAGCAAGGACTTGTACATGTAAAGGGGTAGTAAAAAAACCTATTGACACAACACTATGGCAGTAAGGACTTGTACATGTAGAGGGGTAGTAAAAAACCTTATTGACACAGCACTGTGGTAGTAAGGACTTGTACATGTAGAAGGGTAGTCGGAACCCTTATTGACACAGCACTGTGGCAGTAAGGATTTGTACATGTAGAGGGGTAGTAATAACCCTTATTAACACAACACTGTGGCAGCAAGGACTTGTACATGTAGAGGGGTAGTCGGAACCCTTATTGACACAGCATTGTGGCAGTAAGGACTTGTACATGTAGAGGGGTAGTAATAACCCTTATTGACACAGCACTGTGGCAGAAAAGACTTGTACATGTAAAGGAGTAGTAAAAACAGTATTGACACAGCACTGTGGCAGCAAGGACTTGTACATGTAAAGGGGTAGTAAAAAACATTATTGACACAGCAATGTGACAGTAAGGACTTGTACATGTAGAGGGGTAGTAAAAAACCTTATTGACACAGCACTGTGGCAATAGACACTTCCTAATATGGATGGCTACTGCCACAGTACTGTGGTACTAAAGGTCCCATTGGCTATTTTCACCAAACCAATCAGAATTAAGGATTTCAGACTGTGGCAGCAACTTTGGAAATGCTATTACCACCAAACCAATCAGCGTCAGTGTAACAATGATACTGACCAATCACAGCAAATAACTTTATTACCACAGTCCTGTGTCAATAAGATTCATTTCTGCTCAAATATCTAAACGGATGAGGTCATGCTACCACATTAGTGTAACAATAAGGTATCTTACAGTCCGTGTACATGTGCAAGTAATTGCTGCCACATGATTGTGTTAATAAGGGTTTGTCATTCCTGGCTACTGAATTGATGTGTCTATAAGCTTCTCGCTATTGCTAATCTTCACCGCAGCAGTTCTGTGTAACTGTTTAAAATGTTAGCCACAGTGCTGTGTCAATAAGGTTTCTTACTCTTTCACTAAACCTCATTGCTACCACAGTGATGTGGCAATAACGTTTCTTACTGTATCTATACACTTAAAATCTGTGCTGCCACAGTACTGTGTCAATAAGGTATCTTATTCTTTCTCTGCGCACATAAGTCCTTGCTATCACAGTGATGTGGCAATAACGTTTCTTACTGTATCTATACAGTTAAAATCTGTGCTGCCACATTGCTTCGTCAAGGTATCTTACTCTATCTCTACGCATAGAAGTCTTTGCTACCACAGTGCTGTGGCAATAACGCTTCTTACAGTTTCTATACATTTAAATCTTTGCTGCCACATTGCTGTGGCAATAAGGTATCTTACTCTTTTTCTACACATGTACGTCATTACTACAACAGTGCTGTGGGAATAACCCTTCTTACTGTCTCTATACACTTAAATTATGTGCTGCCACAGTACTTTGTCAATAAGGTATCTTACTCTTTCTCTACGCATAGAAGTCCTTGCAACCAAAGTGCCGTGGCAATAACGTTTCTTACAGTTTCTATACATTTAAAATCTTTGCTGCCACATTGCTGTGGCAATAAGGTATCTTACTCCTTTTCTACACATATAAGTCATTGCTACCACAGAGATGTGGCAATAACGGTTCTTACGGTCTCTATTCACTTAAAATCTGTGCTGCCACAGTGCTGTGTCAATAAGGTATCTTACTCTTTTTCTATACATATAAGTCATTGCTACCACAGTGCTGTGGCAATAACGTTCCTTACTGTGTCTATACACTTGAAATATGTGCTGCCACAGTACTTTGTCAATGATGTATCTTACTCTTTCTCTATGCATAGAAGTCCTTGCTACCACAGTGCTGTGGCAATAACGTTTCTTACAGTTTCTGTACATTTAAAATCTTTGCTGCCACATTGCTGTGGCAATAAGGTATCTTTCTCTATCTCTACACATATAAGTCATTGCTACCACAGTGCTGTGGTAATAACGTTTCTTACTGTCTCTATATACTTAAAATATGTGCTGCCACAGTGCTGTGTCAATAAGGTGTCTTACTCTTTCTTTACACATAGCAGCCCTTGCTACCACAGTTATGTAGCACCAACGTTTCTTACTCTCTCTATACACTTAAAATCTGTGCTGCCACAGTGCTGTGTCAATAAGGTATCTTCCCCTTTCTCTACACATAGAAGACTTTGCTACCACAGAGATGTGGCAATAACGGTTCTTACGGTCTCTATTCACTTAAAATCTGTGCTGCCACAGTGCTGTGTCAATAAGGTATCTTACTCTTTTCCTATACATATAAGTCCTTGCTACCACAGTGCTGTGGCAATAACGTTTCTTACTGTATCTATACACTTAAAATATGTGCTGCCACAGTACTTTGTCAATGAGGTATCTTACTCTTTCTCTACGCATAGAAGTCATTGCTACCACAGTGCTGTGGCAATAACGTTTCTTATGCTATGTTTACACTAGGTTCCCGGCGGCCACGTTTCAGGCCACCGTGGAGAAAACGGGATGGACGTGGGGCAACGCAGGGCGGCGGGATGGACAAACTTGGGAGGCCGTGATTGCCGTGACTGCCGTGCCAGATTTTAAAACTGTCAAAAAATTTGCCACAGCAGTCACGGTACGGATCAGAAACCTAGCAGGCCGTAGTAAAACGGGGTTAACCCAACAATACGTGACAGTGCGTAATAAGCGGCAACAGAGCTTTGAGACGGTCCGTAGTGGGACTTGAATCATGTTTCTGGGACTTTTCTGTGATTTTGAAAATCGGTCTTTGGTCATTTATTCTCTATCGATTAAATATTAACAGCCTGATTCTGACTCGTGATAGGTCCCTGAACAACATGATACCACTTAATGAGAGTCCTGGGGATATTTTCAATCATAAATCATAACTTCAAAAGTGCATATATTTAAAATATGTATTTTTTGTCATTTTTTCGGACGCCATCTCGAATTACACCAAAAATATTGTAATTTAAAAACAGTTTTAACATATTTATTGACCTATTAAATGTAATATTAGTCACCAATTAGTCACCAAAATCTTCTTTTTTCAAATTGAATAAGAGGCAAGATATATTCAAACGCGCTCCAAAGCTGTCTGGTGTCCACGTTTCATCCGCAGAGAGTCTTGAGAGAACGTGAAAGACGTGTCAGTCCTTGGTTAGAACGTGAGAAACGAGAGGAGCCACATCAGACCGTGACGGCCCGGGAGGCAACGTGCTGGCATTCGTTATAGATCGGGAGCCGAACGGGCCGAACCGTACCACGCCTTTGAGCATCCGGACTAGACCACCTGCGACCCTTCACGGTCCGTCCCGCATACCGTGGGAGGCCGTGAGAGATCAGTAGAAAACGTAGCAAGACCTAATAAAATTTGAAAAAGGGCCAAAATCCCATGGTGCACTACGTTTCGGGCAAACGTGGCCGCCGTGGCCACCGGGAACATAATGTAAACCTAGCATTAGTTTCTATACATTTGAAATTTTTGCTGCCACATTGCTGTGACAATAAGGTATCTTACTCTTTTCCTATACATATAGATCCTTGCTACCACAGTGCTGTGGCAATAACGTTCCTACTGTCTCTATACACTTAAAATCTGTGCTGCCACATTGCTGTGGCAATAACGTTTCTTATTGTCTCTATACACCTAAAAATATCTTTGCTGCCGCAGCCCCGTTTTAATAATGTATCTTATTCTTTCTCCATACATAGAAATTCTCGCATCCACAGAGCTGTGGCAATAACGTTCCTTACCAATATACACATGATACAAATCCTTGCTACCACAGTGCTGTGTAAAAAAGGTTTCTCAGCGCCCATTGCCACCTAAAAGTACTTTTTACCACTCATTGTGTACACCTTAAAGTCTTTCATACCACACTGATGCCGTCTACACATACCAGAGTCCTTGCTAGCACAGTGCTCTGTCAATAAAGTTTCTTACTGTCTCAATACATTTAAAAAATATTTGCTGCTAGAGTGCTGTGTGAATACAGTCTCCTTTTTTTCTGAACTTAGAAGTACTTGCTACCATAGTGCAGTTGCAAAAATGTTTTTATTGTCTCTACACACTCTCAAATATTTGCTGCCACAGTGTTGTTTTAATATGGTTTGTGACTGCCCATGTAGGCCTACATCTGCAAGTCAAGTCTACATCTACATTCATATGTCAATGAGATTTATTACTTTATCTATGCACTTTCAAGTCATTGGTGCCACAGTACTGTGTCAATCGGATTTTTTGTCCTTGCTACCACAGTCATGTGTCAATAAGGTTGATTACTGTCTCTATGTACATGCAAATCATCGCTGACACAGTTCTGTCACTGCTACCATGAAATTGGCGAATATATGGCTACAAAAAAAATCGGCGAAGATTTGGCAAAACAAGTGTCACCAATTGTTCGTAGAGGGAATAATTTTGCATGGTGTGACAGTAGTTGATGACAAATAAGGGGGATCTCACCGGCCTTGAGACTATTTGGCGATGTTGATAAATTTGCGAAATTCTTGAAATCTTTACCAAACATTCACCAAATTTCCCCAAACGTTTTCTTCTTTCGCTAAACCTTCTCTATTCACCTTGCTATCACAATACAGTGGCAATGATGTTTATTGTACTTTCTTTACACTTACAACTCATTTCCACCACAATGTTGTTTAAGCAAGCCTATGGTTTCTTACTATCTATACACTTACAAGTCCTTGTTACCACTGTGCGGTGTCTCTCTCAACTTACAAGACATATTCTGCCACAGTTTTGTGTCAATAAGGTTAACGTTTCGTATGGTATATTTACACGTACCAATCCTCTATGCCACTGTCATGTCACTAATTTTTCTTACCACCCCTTGACACCCAGACGTTATATGCTATCACAGTACAGCTTCAGTGTCTTTACCGTTTGAATTCCTTGTTATCATATTGCCCTGCCCTACCATATCCCAACCTAAAGTCGTAGCAACATTTATTATTATTATGGAAAAGAAAAAAAACAGTTTCATTAAAAAATATATTTATTTATTGGTTGTTAAGACACTATATTATGCCTACGCCGTTAAACTGAGCTGCCCCAACTATCATAGTCTGAAGTGGTTGGTGATTATTTCAGCATTCTGAAAAGACATAGAAACAAAATTGCACATATTTAAATATTAGTGAATAAAAATGTAAAAAACATGAACAATTTGGCAAGTTATTGTGTCTACAAACAAGCAAAAATTTGCCATTTTATGTGATAAATCATTCAGCCATTTTTATTTTTCTCAACCATTATTTTACAACTTGTCAGTTATTGACACAGCACTGTGGCATAAAAGACTTGTACATGTAAAGGAGTAGTAAAAACCATTATTGACACAACACTGTGGCAGCAAGGACTTGTACATGTAAAGGGGTAGTAAAAAACATTATTGACACAGCAATGTGACAGTAAGGACTTGTACATGTAGAGGGGTAGTAAAAAACCTTATTGACACAGCACTGTGGCAGTAAGGACTTGTACATGTAGAGGGGTTGTCGGAACCTTATTGACACTGCACTGTGGCAGTAAGGACTTGTACATGTAGAGGGGTAGTAATAACCCTTAATGACACAGCACTGTGGCAGCATGGACTTGTACATGTAGAGGAGTTATAAAAACAGTATTGACACAGCACTGTGGCAGCAAGGACTTGTACATTTAAAGGAGTAGTAAAAAACCTTATTGACACAGCACTTTGGCAGTAAGGACTTGTACATGTAGAGGGGTAGTAAAAAATCTTATTGACACAGCACTGTGGCAATAAAGCTTTATACATGTAGAGGTGTAGAAGGAACCCTTATTGACACGGCACTGTGCCAGCAAGGACTTGCACATGTAGAGGGGTAGTCGAGGAACCCTTATTGACACAGCATTGTGGCAGTAAGTACTTGTACATGTAGAGGGGTAGTAATAACCCTTATTGACACAGCATTGTGGCAGTAAGGACTTGTACATGTAGAGGGGTAGTAATAACCCTTATTGACACAGCACTGTGGCATAAAAGACTTGTACATGTAAAGGAGTAGTAAAAACCATTATTGACACAACACTGTGGCAGCAAGGACTTGTACATGTAAAGGGGTAGTAAAAAAGATTATTGACACATCACTGTGGCAGTAAGGACTTGTACATGTAGAGGGGTAGTAAAAAACATTATTGACACATCACTGTGGCAGTAAGGACTTGTACATACAGAGGAGTTGTCGGAACCTTATTGACACAGCACTGTGACAGTAAGGACTTGTACATGTAGAGGGGTGGTAATAACCCTTATTGACACAGCACTGTGGCAGCAAGGACTTGTACATGTAGAGGGGTAGTCGGAACCCTTATTGACACAGCACTGTGCAGTGAGGATTTGTACATGTAGAGGAGTAGTAAAAACCATTATTGACACAGCACTGTGGCAGCCAGGACTTGTACATGTAAAGGGGTAGTAAAGAACCTTATTGACACAGAACTGTGGCACTAAGGACTTGTACATGTAGAGGGGTAGTAAAAACATTATTAACACAGCACTGTGACAATAAAAAATTATACATGTAGAGGGGTAGAAGGAACCCTTATTGACACAGCACTGTGCCAGCAAGGACTTTTACATGTAGAGGGGTAGTACAAAACCGTATTGACACAGCACTGTGGCCTTGGATAAACATAGTCAAGTCTAACTCGACTTGGGTTTTCAAGAGCAGCTTATAGTCACACATTATGGCAGAATGTGTACACATAGGGCCTAGGCCTACAATATAAGACATGATTGACTAAAAGTATCACATTACTTACTTGATGGTGTCACCGATTTACACAAACTCATGCTTCTTCCCATAATTCCATATTGTCTCGCTCGATAATGTCCAAGATAGAACATTTGCGGCAGCCGAAAATTCACTTGAGGCCGTTTTAAATGCTTCCTAATTGACGGACGTCTTTCCGAACAACATGGCGACGGTGTAATGGCGGCAATCCACTCAGCCCTGCCACTCCACATGCGAAAATGTATGATGGCCTCTGATTGGTTTGGTGAAAATAACGATTCGCTCTGCTATTGCCACAGTACTGTGGCAATAGACACTTCCTAATATTATATACTTGATAGATATATGTCTCCCACACCAAAACCAGATATAAAATAACTGCTTTTACCATAAACAGTAGCAAAAAAGCCACACTGGAAAACGTAGAGACCAATTAGTATGCATAAAAGTTGATATAAGTGAAGTATATTGTTTATGTAAGAACACAATATATATTATTAAGTAAGGATTGAAATTTTATAATTACATTTATTATAAAAAATAGCTGGGAATAGATATAAATGTATGTGTGGTCATTTCAGATAAAAATGTACGTAATGTACAATAATATATTGTCTCTTGCAAAATTAAATAAATGTTCACGTCGCCACAAAATAACAGAATAAGTTCCATTTGAGCTAGTTAGTTGTTGTCACCTGCAACAAATCTCATATGAATTGAAGACTAATATGACGTCTATGGACGTCAGAATCTGAGGTTTAAAGTCGACCCACACCGAAAGAATGAACCAATTTTAATGGCTTTAGACCCAGAACATAGGTATTCAAATGAAAGGGGGAATGAACATGAGCTAGATTGGCAAATGTATTGAGATCTAGATTGTACCCATGTAAGTATTTGTTTACCCACGTATTTAAGCCTTTCAGGCCTGAATTTACCATTGTCATCTTCATCCACTACGAGCCGCGAATTGCTGTCGCAATTCTCGACTTGTAGTGGATGTAGATGATTTGATGTGGTTTAAAAATTAAAGAAAATGTCCATGTATTGGTAAACCAGTTTCATGAAAATTTTCGTTCTAAAACCCTGAGTTGTAGGAAAATGAAGTCTGTTTTCACGGATGTAAAATGATGCTTTAATGCATCGTGAGGACTTAAAGGGTTAAGGTGTGATTCGTGGTAGTGGGGAGGGGGTATTTAACTTGGGCGCTTTAAGGGATGTGGGTGGCTTCTGGTTCATTCAAGAATAAGCTCGGGCTAATATTAAAAATCATACTATATATTATTTTCAAATGTTTCCTTTAAATGTGACATTACTCTATTCGATTGTTACTCTTTGCAGATAAACATGGAAAAGCAATATTGATTTGATTTATTAGTAAATCAAATTGTATGACACATTAAGTACAATATTCAGTCACAGTGGTCTCTGATCCACCTGAATCCAGTTTCCATTGGTCTATCACTCATCCATCAATTTTGAATCATCACCAGTCATTAATGGGTCATCACCTTAAAAACCACAGCATCCAACTATGAATAATCACCTGGAACAGACACAGCATCCCACTGGCAAGCAAGACGCTCTGTGAAAACTGCTGACAAATAATGGCTAACAACGTAACAAATAATCGAACAAATGTGACTGAGCAGGTGGATGACTGGTTACTGGATACTGAGGTTCACCCCCCTGAGATGCACTACGTACTGGCGGTTCTGGTGGGACTGATTGCATGTGGAGCAGTGGCAGGAAACGCCCTTATCATATGGCTCTACAACAAGTCAGTGAAATATGATCTTTTAAAATGCAGGCCTACACCTTAAGCCGTATTCACTGATGTCGACAACAGTATTCTGGCGAACACGAAATATTGATAAAACTCGTTTACTTACTGACTTTACAAAGGCTATCACATTTTGAAGGCATAATATTAGCAAAGACCCTGTACAATAAGATGGTCGACTTAAGGATTTCACCATACAAATGCGTGTAATACATTGTGCAGTGCTATCCCCTTTTAACGGGAGTTGGAACTATGCTTTGGCAAGTGTATCATCATATAAAACAAGTGATAATTTTACCACTTTAGCCTCTAAATAAAAATATAATGTTTTTCTAGGTTTGACAGTTATGACAATATCTCTGCTATATTTATTTTTGTAACGAAAATTACTGCTAATATAGCAGAAAAGTCATGTTATATTATAATACAATTTTAGAGAATAAAATGTCTTCATTTAAATAACAGAAGAGCTGTGTACAGAAGGACACAAATATGTGGGCACAGAACGGGAGGGGAGTGACGATATGTCGTCAAGCATAGCGGCCACAAAGTAGATCGAGATCGGTACAAAACATTGGTAACAACCATAACTTGGCAGACGTGTCTTTTAATTTTAACAACTTGCACGTGATTTAGTGTCTTTGATGAACGTAATAATTTGATCTCTGTTGTGACTCCTATGTAGAATGTGTTCAGGTATATTTTCGAAAATTCGTTCATTTTAACCAATTAATTGTATTAAGTTTTGACGTGGAACAAAAGCCACACACCTTGAATATTCAAATATTGCTTCTTAGACAGAAATGTATGCAATTTATTATTGGCATCAAAATTACTTTACCTGCAGATCGAGACACTTTGCGACAAAGATATCCACTGATATATATACAAGAATATTCTCCTCCTCAATAGTAATACCCATTTGTGGCGTGAATGATTTCAGCATTGAATAAGCTAATTCTGTTACATAATTGCTCAGATCAGGTGAATCAGCAGTAACAGTAACATGCTTTATATCAACAAAATATTTCTGTTCGGGTATATTCCGAATGATAAACATGACAAATGATCCGTGTCATTAGACTATAATATATAGTAATATTATATTCTCCTTTGCCCTATCTTGGTTTTCTTTGTCCGTATCTACCCTTGCACACATCGTCATCTGCCAGCAAATTCGAGAAAATGCACCAATGATGGTGTAATCCTGGACCAGCATTACAAACATTGGACCAGCATTACACTATAATTGAGTCGACGTCTCGTGCTAGCTGGGCGTCACCTGTTGTTTGTAAACAATAAATGTGCATACTTGTTTATACGGGCGCATCAACCCCTGAGGTACCAAAGGGAAGAAGACAATTACAAAGTATTGATAACTAACCAACAAATTATTGGATAAAAAATAGAAGTAAACCTCCGTCAATACTTATTTTTCTGATTTTTATGATGTGAAGTATGTGTTGTTTTTAATAGGATCAATGTCATAATTACTCGTCGTAATATGGTAAAATCATACTTGATAGATGGTAAAAGCATTAGTGCCAACTCCCAATACCGGGGGACAGCACTGAGAGATTAATATAGTCATATAGCCTACAATAGTCTCAATACAATTTTTTTTCTCCTAAATATTGATCAGGCTTCAAGTTCATCAGTTCCCATATATCAAGACATTGACACATTTAAACTGGTTTGCATGTCTTATATGATGTAGCTGTTGGCAGATATTACCAACAACAGTAGAATTCAAAAAAATGGTTAGCTGGTTTAATGAAACCATATGTACGTGCTGGAAGAGATTCAGATTGACCTATACATATAGCTGCAGTTGAACTGGTGTTACCATACATGTTTGCATCTGGACTATGCACGTTATCGTTTATATTACCTGCGAAATATGCAAGCTATGCCATTAGATATCTTGAAACAGTTCATGAAAGGTGAACACACAATGCACCATAATGCAAGCAGTTGGTGTATCGACTCAAAGTATATGTGGTACGGGCATGGTCCTGGGGGAGTGGTTAAAGCCAGGTACGTATAGACATACTCGTTAGGCCTACATTTTTGCTCAAAAACCGTAATTTGGTCACCAGAATTTGGAATGCCATTGTAACTATAATATTCAGATTAAAAGTAAGCATAAAGAAGAGTTTTTAAAATTGATTTTAGATGACTTTAAAAGCCGGTTTCCGCTACAAAAAAAACTGCAACTATTTTTAGATCCATCACAACCCAAATCACCAGTAATATTATATCATTACACGATACAAACTTAGATAGAGCTGTAGAAATTGGCATAACATGCATGCAGACATTTGAAGCTAATTTGCCTGAAGGTTCTCTTGATCCAATCACGGAGCAGATTATAATATTTGCTTTAGTTGGAAAACCGTTGAAACTCTGTACCGAGACGGTGTATGACACTGCAACAATTCATGAGCGATTTCTTGGGCTTCAATCACGTCCCAGAAATATCAACATTAATGATATGTTGGTGTACGAACTGTCTCTACTCGCAACTGCCATGTTTGACTCTCCTTAACTATATTTTTCGGGTCGATATCAGTCGTAGAACTGTGTATGCCACTAGGCTAGTAAAAAATGAAATGAATCGGGCTTTAGGCCACCTTTGTGCACATATAGGCTAAACTGGGCCAGGAGAACCTCCTGAGGATGGTGAGATGGATGAGATGACACTGTCCTCCAGACACATGATTCGAAATTCGAGCCCTGGCGGTCTGAGGCCGAGCACGCTACCTCTCGGTCACGGAGGCTCCCCACAATACTGAGTTTCACACGTGGATGGGGAAGAAACATTTTTGTTTCTTTCAAACCGCCGAGACCGGGAACCGAACCCCGAATTCTAGCGTGAAAGGCAGCGGTGCTAACCACTACCCTAGGGCCCCGCCCCACTAGGCTGGTGGTCGATGGTTCAGGAGATGTGGACAAAAGCATGGCCTACTAAACATGCTAAAGGAACTGTTAAAGGGACTGGCCCAGGCTAAAATCATCAAAAATTCGGTGATTTTATTGATGTAAACATCGAAATCTCCGATTTTTAATTATTGACAACCATGTCAAAACCAGGAAATACGGGAATTTCGTCTTTATATCTAGCCTAACTGGTAAGTGCGCAGCACAAAAATTAAAAAACTTTTGCAGTTCTAGTCCATGGACATGTTTACATCATATGGTCATATTAAGAAGCCAAAATAAAATCACCGATTTTTTAATGATTTTAGCCTGGGCCAGTCCCTTTAATGACTTCACTACAAAAGTTGAATCATTTATTTGTACTAAACTCATTTCCGTCGATGTATCTATTATTTGAGAGATGCAAAGACTTGACATTTGCTCATGTACTTACGTAGGCCTACTAGCGCACTTGCGCAAGTAATTGCGCACTTGCGTTGTTGCGCACTTGCTCACGTACTTGCGCACTTACGCACTTGTGCAAGAACTTGGGCTGCTGCGCACTTGCGCAATTATAGTTGCTCACTACTAGTGTGCCCAGTTTGACTTGACTGTTTGTTGGTTTAATGCTGTATCACTTTGTGCGACGCAAACCCGATATTAAAACAACATTTGGTCAACGTTTCCAGTTTGATATAATTACAACTTGCACACTTGTGCATTTGCACACTGCATAGTGCGCACTCACACGCTTGCGCATGTACTTGTGCATTATAGCTACCCCTCTTATCACGGTGAAACGACAATTAAATTATAATTATTTTTTTGTAATTGTATTTACATTATTTTCTTTAAACACTTTATTACCTTGATTCACTCTATCATGTATGTATATTCACTTTATCGGGTTTATTCATTTTATTATGTTTAGACCTTGTGGTCCAAACATATTGAGTTTGCTTTGGATCTGGCTAGTTTTTATTATTGTTCTATGTAATGTGTTATTTCTCCCTGAGCTTTATCCAATCAACTTTAAACCTTGGCACAATTAACCTGAAGTATTGTGGTTGTTTGCTATAGCTTAGTGACATCAACCAATTGTAGACCCATAACATGGGTATTCAAAAGAATCGAAAAGAGCTAACTAAGACATGTATGCTGATTTCAAGTTGAAAAAAGCTGATATCCATGGTTTATACAAAACTATTTCAGCATTGTAAGGGTTAAAAAATCTGACGTCTGTAGACGTCAGATTTTGACGATTAAAGCAGATCCCCGCACTGTAACAGTAAAAATTTATATTGGCCGTATACCTATAACATAGGTATTTCAAATGAATCAGAAAGAGCTAACTAAGACAGTTATGATGATTCTTAATTGAAAAAAACCCATTTAGTTGCGATGTTTTTTTACAAATTAATTCAGCGCTTAAATGTTTTAATATATTATACCTGGGTATTTCAATTCGCCTTGAGGTGTGAACTCAAGCTGAATCTAAATATGACAATATACAAATAGCTTGGTTCTACATTTCTATGTATTTATCTTACCAGGTACAAATCGCTGCAGACCCGGACAAACTTACTCGTGGTCAATCTTTGTCTCAGTGATTTGATGATGGCCGTCACAGGATTCCCACTGTTCATCGTCTCAAGCATCAAAACCAAATGGTATTTTGGCCAGGCAGGTGAGATTTAAAAATAAATATAATGACACATTGGGTTTAGCCCTTTGAATAACAATGTAGTTATAACAGGCTAGAATTTAGCCCTTTAGACTTGACAGTGAACTTATATTGTCCTTTTATGAACACCTGTCTGAATCGATTTAATACATGAATGATTATCACAGATATCCGTCTCCGTTATTTTAATACTATGTTATAAAATGACTTTTGGGTTTGAATAATTATCCTTAGTATAATAAATTTACAATAAAGCAACAAACCAAGAGACAGCTGTCATGAGG
Source organism: Flabesymbios commensalis (assembly GCA_964017125.1). NCBI lineage: Eukaryota > Metazoa > Annelida > Polychaeta > Terebellida > Flabelligeridae > Flabesymbios > Flabesymbios commensalis. The sequence continues at coordinate 17,371,128 of OZ024918.1, read as the reverse complement.
GTCAGATAGATCGTCTGCTTCGGTACACTCATTGTTGAAATTATATAACCGAAAAACGGCGCTCTTTTCTAGATGTACACACCCAGAACAATTTTTTTTCAAATCAGAACTCTCATATTGGCGTTTAATCGATGTTGTTAAAATCTTTGATTTGTTATTCATTCAATAACACTTGGATAATCATCCTCAGTAATATAAAGATACAATAAAGCAGCACGCTATCCTACTGCTTAAAGAGTATCAGCTATGTGATCTCATTCATCTCACATCCTCAGGAGGTTCTCCTGGCCCAGTTTAACCTATATGTGCACAAAGGTGGCCTAAAGCCCGATTCCTTTCATTTCAGCAATGTGTTAATGTTAAAATATTTTAGTCACATATACGCATCACTAATATAATGAATTATTTTATTTTCATTATTTATTATCCCAGTATATACCATATTTCAAACATGTTAAAGACAAAACGTGACATCAAACAGCACATTTGCAAAGCAGTTGACATCTATCTTGTCAAATCAGAATCATTTCCACTCGCTTGAAGTTATGGATCGCTTTTCAACCCTTTAGACGTCAGGGTAGCGTTTCACTAAGCGATCTTTAAGGCAAAAACTATATTTAAAACGACAAATCCTCCTTAAATAAAGATTTATCCTTAATTAAAGAGTTGACTGTTTCACGAACGATCTTTAAGGAGTGATCTTTAAGTGACCCGTTTCACTAAAGATTTTTAAGGCGAAATCTTTAGTTATAAAGACGAGATTTAAAGAGTGGTCGGGGGCACTCTTTAAACAGTTAAAGACGATGGTTAACATATGTTTATTCATGAATTTTACTCTGTATTTTATCATTTGCTTAGAAAACGACAGCGCATCAATGATAAAAATTGTAGGCCTATAATCAGATGTTATATTTTTTCTTGAATTAATTTTTCGTTTTACTCACAGTTTTACTGATTATCTTCAACATTGATGTAGGCTACTCTAGGTCTACTGTTTATACCTATTCAACTTTAGAATAAATGTCTATAGCGATCTAGAATATTTGATTCTAACCTAACCTAAACAAAGCCTGAGTTATCTGGTTATGTGGCGGTAGCTGGTAGATATAGGCCTAGTATTCCTACCCAGACATTGTACAAGTTTCGTGTGTGTACAATAATGTGTAGTCTAAGCGTAGCCTATATGGTGCAGTATGTGCTGGTAGGTGAAATATACCATAGGCCCTATATCTCATACAGGCAGGCGACATGCTTGGTTGCCTTTCTCCCAGAGGCTATACAATATAGGCCTAGGCAAATTACATTATAGGTGTGGCGCATTGTAAAGTTAGGCTAATATAACGTATGCCTATAATTGAATTTATAATTTCACCAGGTAGGCGTCGATAGGCCTACCTTCATATTTACCAATAGGCCTACCCTGTGCTCTTGTCCTGTCACGGTCTGACGCACGGTCCAACGAGATTGATATAAATTTACTGTTATTCAACTTGATCTGAATATAATTTGGCCTAGAGTGTAGACATTACGTTATTTATTATTATATTTTATATATCCTTAATATTATTATCTCGAAACTTGACTGACTTTAAGAACCTAGGCCAATTGGTAGTGGTTCATTATCCTATGGTAGACTGCACGTGCTCCGGTGGATGTTTACAAAACAATGGTGTCATGCAGCTGTCGTCAGATTGGTCAAAAACAGCGGATGTTGTGGTGTATCCTGTGATATGATGATCGTGCATAAATTATTTGGCACATGACGATAAAGATTAAGATATAAGGTAAAGATCGCGTTAGTGAAACAGTCAGACAGGAATATCTTTAGAACACTGCATGATCTTTAGTCTAAGGATATTCTTGCCTAAAGATCAGTGAATGTTAGTGAAACGGGCCTCTTCTGACGTATAAAGACGATCCCCGCACTGTGAGAGTAAAAATATTGCTAATGGCCATACATAACATATATGTATTCAAATGAACCGGATATAAATAACTAAGACATTTATGATAATTTCAAATTAAAAAAACTTTAGTCTCCGTGGCTTGAACACAAATATGTCAGCGCTGCAAGGGTTCAGTTTTACATTGAAACCGAAGCACTCAGATATTCACCCAGCGAGCACGGGACATTGAGTCGCTGTTGGTTCAATACTGGGTCAGGGCCGTAGACGGTGGACCAACATTGAAAGCGCACTGGGTCGATTTATTGGGATAGAATTAAACACAGATAATTGTATGCACATATAATATCTAAATCACAAGAAAATAAACGAGATTACAATTAGAGCAGATTATACTTCTATATATTTGACTCATTTTATTTCGTTCCGAAATTTCTTTCTGAGATTTCTCCATTAAACTTACCTTATGATTGTATAAGTGACATTTCTCAAACAATAATGCAATTTTGTGGCCGGGAACATAATTTTCTTGGATTTCATCATGTCAAGTGTACATGGTTCAGCGTGCTAAGTGAGCACAAAGAAATATCATCTGCGTACAAAATGATCATTACATTGGCACTTATTCGTTTACTGGTATATAATCTTCTTCACAACCCCTATCTGTCATCATATCAAGAAAATCATAGAGCAAAACCCAAGAAAGGGGCTTTGAAAATACTACATTCCCGTGTCCTAATTATCATGCAATTAAAGTAATTACATAAACCGCTTTCAAATGTCTGTAAGCTACGTATTTCCTAATTATACCAGATGCTTACCATGTGTGCCAAGGGTTTGTATTTTATACCATAGAAAAGCATATGGGATGGTGTCGTATGCTTTTGAAAATTCATTCAACAAAATATTTACCTCTTGTGTTAATTATTTTCTACTACTGATTGTATTACGAATATGTTGTCAAATGTACAATATACTTGTTATGCCCTGCTTGTCCTTCACGTTGAATACTGTAGATCAGGTAATTTTCGCGTGTTTCAATTTTCGCGAATTTCTGATTTTGGCACTTCTCACGAAGTTTAGAATTCGCGAATTTTCATTTCCTTTAGTAGCGCTGGTATAATGATAATTTTCCCGAGATTCTTGAATTCGCGAATTTGTACTCCTCGCGAAATTCGCGAAAATTAAAACCTCGCGAACATTACCAGATCTACAGTATCATGCTCTTTAGGCCTAAACAATTAATTCGACGTAAGCTAAAAAAAAAACGCTGGACCAATAACAACGATGATCTATAACAGTTAAATTACTTCCATGAATGCAAGGTTGTTCTTAGTAAAGTGCTGTGGTGACTATTCGCGATAGGAAACATTGATGTTTTTTTTTTCATGTGCTATAATTATGTGATGCCAGCCATAATGAAAATGTAATGAATCGGGCTTTAGGCCACCTTTGTGCACATATAGGCTAAACTGGGCCAGGAGAACCTCTTGAGGATGGTGAGATGATTGAGATAACACTGTCCTCCAGACACCGGATTCGAAATTAGAGTTCTAGCAGTCTGAGGCCAAGCACGCTACCTCTCGGTCACGGAGGCTCCCCACAATACTAACTTTGACACGTGGATGGGGAAGAAACAATTTTGTTTCTTTCAAACCGCCGAGACCGGGAACCGAACCCCGGACTCTGGTGTGAAAGGCAGCGGTGCTAACCACTACCCTAGGGCCCCCGCCCACCTCCAGCCAGCCATAATGGTTTATTCTTATTTCCAGGCTGTGATTTCTATGAAGCTACAGGTGCCACGTTTATCTTGATGTCTATCAACAGTATTAGTGCAAGAGCATTAGGGTTGAACCTGGAATAAAATTGCAGAAAGCTGCTTTTTTCAGGAATGATACATGGACATCTCCCCAGACGAATTCCGAAGATGCCCCAAAAATTCCCCTTGTGCATTTTTTTTAATTCAAGATGGCCGCCACCACGTAACGCTATTTTCGAAAAAACAGGGGTATACCATAACTCCTCACTTTTGCAGTTCGAAAAAATATTTAGGTGTCTCTACTTATGTTTGAGGACACAAAGAGTTTATCCAGATGATCTGAAATGATATCAGTACTTTTCTCAATACCAAAAATCCAAGATGGCCGCCATATTGATATACTGAGTATGTTGAGCGATCTCTTAATTAAAAAAAACGAAAATATGAGGTAACTATCTCATTGTTGAGCCTAAAATGTATTTTTTGTCTAAACCCATGTGGAGTCTAGCACTTATTTAGATCACCAATATTTTATTATATTGAATTTATCAACATAAATCAAACACACCGGTAGTTCAATGTTATGTAACACCATATAACGTCATTTTTCCACAAAAAAAAAGAATATACCACAATTCCTCACTTTTGCAGTTAAAAAAAAATATTTTGGTGCCTCTACACAAAAAGCTCATCAGCAGGATCAGAAATGATATCATTCCTTTTCTTATCTCCACAAATCCAAGGTGGCGACCATTATGTGAAGCGTCCCCCCCCCCCTCAGAAAATCACGTACATGCCATAATCATCATGTTGTTGAAACTTTTTTTTCAGGGCCATGAAATCTAGAATATATTCCCATCACCAATTTTTTAAATAGAATGTGCTTATCAACACAAAATCCAACATAGCTGCCATATTGGTTAGCTCTTTTAGCGCAGATGCCACGATTAAGCGATGTCCAACTGCTTTTTCATATGGGAATATAGATAGAGATTGATCAAATTTACAAAATATCATATGTCAGAAATCATTGATTAAAAATTCTAACATCTCTCATCTTTAAATATAAGTGTATTTTTCATTCATTTGAAGCTTGAGATAGCGTAAGAAATTCCAGTTTCAAACACAGCGACTAATTTCAATGTAGGTATTTTATATAGTAGGCCTATATAAAATGTTTTTCGATTTCGGTTAAGTATTAGTTGTGATTATTATTGTGAATGTACATAATAACAGAGCTAAGTACAATATTACACCAGATTGAACACGTTTAACGTCGGGATATGATAGTTTTATGTCAGGATATATGAATATGATATCAGGATATGACACTTTAATATCATGCTATGTAATATAATGTCCAAACATTGGTGTTTAATATAGCAAAATCACGTTATGATGGCTCAATACAGCTTTATAAAGGCAGTATATAGTGGCTAAACATCACGTTGCTGTATTAAAATGAAAAGATATACATCATATTATCACGAAATGCATTACAATTTCGTGATATATCATTTTAACATCACTATGACATTTTAATGTCAGGATATGACATTTGAATATTAGGATATGGTACTTGAATATTATGATGTGACTTTATACATTGATGAAATGACACATTGAGGTCACAATATAGCATTGTAATGTGATGGTGTGTCATTATAATGACAAACATGCTATTTAATATCGAATATTGTATAATAAACAGTTCGAAGTCAGGATCTGGCATATTTTTGCCAGGATATTGGATTGTAATTTATCAGAATATGACACTTAAATAACGTCATGATCTTATAATGTCCAAATTTTGTCCTTTTATATCACACAATGAGATTTGGATGTCAAGATATTCAATTTTTTATGATAGGATATGACATTATCAAATCAAGATATGGCGGGCTTGGCGGCATTCTAATGTGACATTATAAGGACTGAATATGACACTACAATATTTTAATGTGACCATAGAATGTCAGGCTTTGTCACTTTGACACTTTGACATCAATTAATTTAATGTCATATTCCGATATTCTGATGTAAAATCATCTCATTACAGCACCATACGATGCCATAACTTCATTACGAAATATATATATCCTAATATTCAAAATGTGATATCTTGATATTTAAATGATATATTTCATGATATTAAACACATTTACATTCGCAGATCAAGGACAAAAGTAAGTATTTAAAAGAGCATTGTTACAGGACGATTATCAAAGATGTCATGTACATGTAACGTGTGAGGCGCAAGTCCTTATCTTGTAATTGATTTTTGCTGGAAAGCCTCCCTTCAACGTCACCTACTGCCCCAGCCAACACGGGGCATTAATCCAATTCTGTTTAATTTTTGAGCCAGCGTCGAAGACGGTCAGCCCATAATAAAACAGCATTGGATGAATGCCTCGTGTTTAAACTCCATTATGATACAGAGCATATTTTGCTGTACAGGAGGGTGTGGAATCTACAGTCTGGGAACGGATTTTATAATCATGGTCGTTTGTAACCAACGCAAACTGAAAGAGCAGTCGCCACAGAAAGAGTTCTAAAAAGAGTGAGTTGCGGGTGCAGAGTGGCTTGTTCAAAGGGGGGGGGGGGGATCTCACAAATCTAGACTATATTGTACAACGATGTGCTCTTTTTGTATTGGCCAAACATGTAGAAACTGTGACAGCTCGGATGATTGAAACGCAATAATTTCATTATTTACCTGAGATTAATTTGTTAACTTGACAAATCTCAATCTACATTTCTAGTGGGAAAGCAGTTCGAAAACACTCCAAAGCGTCACCCACCAAGGTGGAATTAACTATAACTACCATGTGGGATTCATGTCGATAAACACAATATAATAAAATATGGTCATCTAAATAAGTTTCAGACTCCATGGGTTCGGCTGAAAAATACATTTTAGTTTCAGCAACGAGATAGTTATCGCATATTTTCGGGTTTTTTAAGAGATCGCTTAACAAAATATTATGGCGGCCATCTTGAATTTGTGGTATTTAGAAAAGTACTGATATTATTTCTGATCATCTGGATAACCTACTTGTACTTTAAAACATAGGTAGTGACACGAAAATCATTGTTTTAACTTCAAAAGTGGGGGATTGGGGTATAACCCTTTTTTTTTAAATGGCGTTACCTGGTGTTATTTTTAATTAACTACTATGTGAGATTTATGTTGATAAATTCAATATAATAAAATAATGGTGATCTAAATAAGTGTTATATTTCATGGGTTTGGCCAAAAAATACATTTTAGGTTCAACAACGAGATAGATATCTCATATTTTCGTGTGTTTTTAAGAGATCGCTTAACATAATCAGAAAAATATGGCGGCCATCTTGGATTTTTGGTATTGAGAAAAGTGCTGATATCATTCCTGATCATCTGTATCAACTCTTTGTGCCTTAAAACATAAGTAGAGACACCAAAATATTTTTTTCCTAACTACAAAGGTGAAGAATTAAGGTATACCCCTGTTTTTTTAAAATGGCGTTACATGGTGGCGGCCATCTTGAATTACAAAAAATGCACACTGGGGATTTTTGGGGCATCTTCGGAATTCGTCTGGGGAGATGTCCAGGTATCATTCCTGAAAAAATCAGCTTTCTGCAATTTTATTCCAGGTTCCTGTGTTTTTTTCACTAATGCTCTTGCACTATATGGCAACTATTGCAGTAGAGCAGTTCTTGACTATAAGGGAAGGTGGACGTGGAAAACGCAGCAAATTGCGAGTGTACGTCTTTATAATCATCAGCTGGTTGATGTCCATAGCTTGGGCTTTACCACCGCTCTTTGGTTGGAGTCGCTACGCACCGGAAATCCTGCCTACTTCCTGTTCCTATGACTACTCACATCGCAGAGGAGTCAGCCAGTATTTTCTTCTGTCTGTGGTTGTCTGCGATTTTGTCATTGTTATCACATGCGTTTTCAACACGTTGGTTTATTTGCTTTTGAGAAAGCAGAAAAAATATTTGACAGAAAATAACGTGACAGAAATGGAGCATAATGATCCTCTCACCAGAGACAAGACGTTCACCCAATGTCGGCTTAATGTTGGCCCATTGTCTACAACGCTGGGCCGATACGAAACGAACATTGATTCTACGTCTAGTAATCTCAGTGATCGATCTTTGACTTTGCCCCATACACAACTGAGCGGACCACCGTCGTCGACCTCGACATTGATACATAATGGTCGTATAAACAGTACACTAGGTAGATGTAAACAAACGTATATCAGCAGTAGAAAATAAAAAAATGCTGTATAGATTCAACAATCAGCAGTATCAATTGACACTTACTTTTTGCAGGGTGATGATAGTTTATTGTTTGACTTGGGCACCATATGCAACAGTTACGATGATTGGTCAATATGGTAACCCTGAGCACATCTCCCCAGCATTATCTGTGATATCAGTCATTATGGCTAAGGCGTCCACGGTCATTAATCCCATTACATTTGGCTTACTGCATCCGTCTTTTAAGAGAGCCATCGAGAGATATTTACATCATGCTAATAATGCAGAAAACTGGCATACACCACAACCATGATGTGGCATGCACTCTTAGAAAAGCTTATTGAATTAAATTGAAGTCTGTCGCTGTATGTCTGCTTGAATTTCGAATCCTGTGTCTGGAGGACAGTGTCATCTCACTCATATCACCAACCTCAGGAGGTTATCCTGGCCCAGTTTAACCTATATGTTCACAAAGGTGACCTAAAGCCCGATTCATTTCATTTCCATTTTAATGAATCTTGCTCGGTCCACTGATGCTATATGCGCTATAGAAGTTTTACTGATTCATTGGTAGATTAAATGAGCATTGCAGAATATTCTTCCCCAGTGTGGTCTCAATTGCAGGGAAGGATGCTGCAAGTTGTTAAAGGATTCAGAGATATTTTACTCAATTTGCAATTGCAATATGCTCATTTTTCTTGTGAAGACCGCTGTTCGCTACTTGATATCCTACCACTTTGTTATCGCAGGGACTGCTGTTTAAATATATGTCCCTATATGTTATATATGTCCCTACTTTTTATGACATATCTAATAATAACATTTAATCCTCTGTGCCTAATCAAACTAAAACAAACATTATTTTACAAATTTTTTTTATCAAAATCGTGTGGAGCACTTCTCCTTCTGATATCAGATCATTTTATACTCTTAATACACAGCTAAAACAGTTTCGCAGTAATTTATTTAATAACGATGTTTTCCTGCAGCAACCATGTACTTGGAGACGTATATGCAGATGTGACATATGCCTATGTGTGTGCATATATATAAATGTTGATAACTATTTCCTAACGTATATTTTATACACATAAGCATATGTATATAATTAAGTAGGTGTGTGGATGTTTAACATACTGTTTATTAGTGGATACAATATCTTGAAAAAATGTTGGTCGCTTCCTTTTTGTCATTCGAGTGTATACATTTCTATTTTCACATACTCACACATTAAATTAAAATTTGTATGATATATATATATATATATATTCATGTTACCTGTAAAAACAAATCCAACTTTGTATCTATCATTGTGAAAGTGGTGTGTATTTGACATTTTACTGTTATATATTTGACTTTCCTATTTGAGTGATCAATATCCACGTGGGTGATCACTCTAAGTGGAAAATCAAAGACATAATTATAGTAAAATATCAGTTGAATTGTATTATTGCCACAAAGCAACAAATACATAATAATATTATTGACAACTTGAATGTATTATTACATCTCGCACTCACAAATTGTTAACAATTTTTTATGTGAGAATGTAGTTTAGGTAATTTTATCTCGCACTTACATATTGTTTTCAGCTTGAATGTAGTATATCACGCTCACGGTTTTTTGCCGGCCTGTATGTTGATATTAGTTTTACACATATACATGTATATCGTTCACAGTGTATATGGTATAATATCTTGAACTCACAAATCATATTTTAAATGGTTAATATTAAATACATCAATATGAAATTGTCCCAGCATTGGGTAAACGTATCGTGTTTGCTGGGATATACCTTACACGATACACTGACGCAATGTCGGCTTAATGTTGGCCCAGTGTCGCAGACGATGGTCCGCCATTGAACCAGCATTGGGTCAGTGTATCGTGTTGACTGCTAGGGTAGGGCAATACCATGTGAGATTTCAACTAATATTTCATTACAGATCTAAAATATAACATTATTTTTATATAGACTTATGTTAAATTAAACACTTTGGTAAAATTATATAGTCACCGACTTGTTCTTCACTTCATCCGTGTTAGTCAGACATGCATAGACATATATATAAGTTGACATAAATAGACATGTATAATCAGAACAGACATTTTATCATGTTATTCGAAACAATCGCGTTTTATTCGAGAAAGATCAGGCTACGTATATTTCATATCTACGCCAAACGTGTTTTTTATTTAAAAGTCATTTATGTAATTAACTTAATTAATTTGATGACATGATACAATGAGTTGTGATGGAAGTTATGTACGTCGGAGAAGGTGAGCATTAATACAGAGCAATTTGACACAAGTTGAGTTGTGAAGGGAGGGATACCTCGGAAAAGGTGAGTGTTACTATGGGATGATGGGCCTACGTCGGGGGCTCCATTATGGGGTCACAATGGCCGACGAGGGACTCCGCCCAATCTCACCATTTAAACTCAAACTTCCTCCTCCTCCGTCGAGTCGACGGTTTCAAACAAATCAGAAAACTCTCTCTTCTCTTATCATGTTTATTCGTTTAACATACGGCAACAGCAAAGCACAACCTCCCGCGCACGACACGTCTCAATCGACTTAGCGAGAGCGAGCTACGGCACGTCCGTAGTCGCCGAGTGTAACGCCTGAAGTGCGGGAAAAATACCAAGGCCGCACACATTGCAATTTGTGAACCCGTCACCAAGGTACGGAAACGAGGCGGTCATCCCCAACCCCCCCGCGTCCAGGAAGCTGGGGATAACCGCCACATTAACTGAACGACGTCAGGATCCGACATTACTACAAGCAGATGACAACTGGTGAGTTGTGAAGGCTGGAGTGAGAGCTTGGAATGAAACTGTGAGTGATAGAATGGTAAGCTGTGAACTCGCTTACCAATAAAAACTAGGTACTTCAACTCAATATAATTGTTATAATATAAATCTAAGAAAGAGCGGATATATATTTAAAATTATATGAAATGATAATAATCGCGGCAATGTCTACACACGCGATAATCTGATCGTGCTTAAAGGTGAAATGACCTGCTTCATTCGTTTACATATTGTGAATTATTGTATAATTTTATAAGATTCATAGATAAGTAAATATGTTTAAGGCCTATATAAACCCTCATAATATTATATCAGTTCTAGTTTCCAACGCGATAGACCTGTTCATTATAGGGGCCGAACGGGTAGTAAATTGAACTAACATTGGAAGGGTTGTTCTAAAACTGTTCTAAAACTGGACTTTCTGATTTGTTCTAGATTGTTCTAGGGCTGGGGCTGAACATAATCAAGGATAAACAATTTTAATGATTAGGTTATATGTTATCTGGTATTATTCCGGCCTGTTTTCACAATGTAGGCCTAGGAGCAGAAGAGCAGGCTGTTCAGACAAGTAATTTTCAGCCACTTGAAGTTGTGTCTCGCGGTTCAGTAGTAGTAGGGCTATAGTATAGCCCCTGAGTATAGCTGTATGTACCACGGTAGGGGGCCGAACGGGTAACGCTCTGACCACGTTGACTCAGTGACTGACAGGCCAGGGGAAGCATTGTATATTAGGGGGCCGAACAGGTGAGAGGCCGAAACGACCTGATACCGTCTTTTTATAAAGGACAGTACGTATTGTTAATCGTACGTTGCCCTCATTTATGTATTACCAGTTTTCATGCACAATTAGCATTAGCCAATAGGTGATGTGTAGGCCTACATGAAACTGCTTAGCGCTACAGTAATCAGTATGCAAAACCATATCAAACTCTGCAAGGTACACTGAGGTAACGCAGCATACATGTGTAGGATCCTGACATCGCTTAGTCAATGTGGCAGTCATCCCCAGATTCCTGGACGCAGCCTGACGGAGATGACCGCCCCGTTGTCATACTGTGGTGTCGTGTGCACGCAGAGCAGCGTGGTGCGGCCCGTAGTATTTTTCCCTCACTTGAAGCGTGATACTCGGCGACCGCGGACGTGCCGCAGCTCGCTCTCACCAAGTCATAGAGACGTGCCGTGCGCGGCGGGTTGTGCAATGTGGTTTTAACATGTTAATCAATTAAACATGACAAGAGAGAAGACAGTTTCCTAGTTTATTTAATACCGTTGATCGGACGGAGAAGGAAGTTATTTGAGTTTGATGGCAAGATTGGGAGGAGTCCTTCGTCGGCCGTTATGACCCATAACGGGACCTCGGTGTAAGCTTCAATTCGCCATATTGGGTACCCCGACGTTCCCCAGCTCGCTATATTGGTGACCTCGACGACTGATTGTTCACGCAACAGCGTTTTCACCTAGACACCGGGTGAAAACTGCTGTTTTCAAGGATAGTTTCATAATTTTAGGGGATTTTTTGAAAAAAATCATCCGCATTTTTTTCACAAGGTACGTGAAAGCTGTGGGTCAAAATATATGTATGCCAGTATTAATTAGTTAGAAAGTGTTACCAGACGAGAAGCACGTTTTTTTGCGTCGAAAACGGCGTAATTTTCTAAAATTTTGGTCGAAATTCCACGTGTTTGGCGCCTTTTCAAGATGGCGGCCTTGCCGATTCTCTAGAAGAATCTAGAAAATTACTCCTATAGACATAGTCTATCATTTTTATAGTAAGAGTTTGTTTAATGCCTTTATCCTACTAATGCCACTGTAGGCGAGTAGGAGGGGGGTATTTTCTATAACTTATTTTTATCGTTGATTACCATAATTGGGTAACTCGATCTTAAAGTCCACAGACGAAATCTCGTCAAATTTTTTCACGATTTTTCTAAAAATCGACAGAAATTTCTACTACCGCTTCGACTCGGGTAACCTTTAATAGGTTTAGGGCCAAAATAAATTGTCTCCCTAAATGAATGTCAATAAACGGTCTTATTTGGTCTGCTAAGAATATTCCCAGGACCGTAGGTCAATATTTTGTACTATTATCATATGTTATTTCAGAGAATGCTGAACATTATATTTGTATTTGGTAGGTGACCGCCATCTTAGTTGCTGGTTTTCCTAACTTAGCTCAAAGCTCGCCGTGGGCACCCACGTGTTCCCCCTACCCGGCATGCATCGGAACAGTGAACCTGTGCCGCCGCACCACATTAGCATAAAGTAAGCCGCCATTTTGATTTGGTGGAGATTATTAGTCACGTGTTCCAAATTTTACACGGACAGTTGGTAATAAATTTTTTTTTTTAATTGTTTGTAAATTTTTCTTTTCAACACGGTTGAGGGAGAAAATGTGTAAATAAGTCGTTTCGAAAACGAAATTATATCACTAATTGGTGAGATTTATTTATTCACTTTGAAACGCTTTTGGTGTTTGTAATCGTGCTAGGCTATTCAGCGCCTTATTAGGGCACGCAGTAGCTGATGAATATGCTAATGTGAGGCGAGACAGGGATGCTGATTGTATACTATGTACGCATCGCTCAAAGCTTACCGTTACAGACTATAAGCCACACGCCGCCTGCCGTACAGGCTGTGAGCGCTGATCATACACACACACACTCAACACAAGCGACATAAACCAACCGCCATCGAACACAGTCGGTTTATACGTCACTCAATGAATCGATGCGAGCGATTGATTCGGACGTTTATGAAGTGATTCGGTGATGAACGTACCATTATAAAAAAAAACGTGGAATGTTCATCACAGATATCATTTTTCAGCGAAATGATACACTTTATCATTTATAAACATAGACTACTGTCAGTCACGTTTTAGATAAAATTCTTAAATCACAAATGTCACTGTTTTTCTTCGCAGTCACATTTAGTCTATCAGTTTGAAAACGAAATTTTCTGATGATAGTTATTTCTGAAGCTTAAATTTTTATATAAATACAGAAATATTCGATTTGACAGTTGCGCTATCGCGAAACATTGCAAATATTTGAATGTGTTTTTCGACTTGTGTGAAAAAAAAAATTTTTTCACCCAGGTCGATTTACAAAAACTATTATAATAGCTTAGCATAGCTTATCACAGTTATATCTGGCATATTGTTTTTATGTACCACCATTTTGCATGTGTGTGACTTAGTGAAAACGTTTCATGTCTCATAAAGCTACAGTTTTCATTTTAATTAATACATACCTTTTGTGAATTTGTGAACAGCACTTAGGCGAAAATTCAACGACACATATTTCCGCAACTACTCTGCAACCCCCGTTTCTCGCACCATGCGACATAGCATGAACATTTGCTAAAGTCTACACTTCTAACTTCAACATATTACAGACATATTTCATCTGATTTTTACGGCATTGCACAACCTGTCCGCGCACGGCGCGTCAAAAATAGTTGGCATGTGTTAATACGACATGCCATTTCAAACACATTTGGGGTAGGCACAGAGCCAATAGGCCAGCTACCCCAGGTGCTTCATTAATTAAATAATTTCACAAACACTACATCATCATGTCTAAGCAGTACGACAGCGAAGGATTCATGTCATCGCCTCTAGAAGGCGCGGGTGCTAGACCAAAAGATAGCTATCATCCTGACAGTGAAGATATTGAGGTTCAATTCCGAGCAGCTGATGAGGAATATCAACGCCTTAAAGCCGATTTTGCCCGGATTGCTCGTGATAAACGTTTGCATTCCCACTCGAGGAGTGACTCGTCACGGAGTTCTTCACCGCTTGGAAGACAGCCGCAGAAACGAGCTACGAACCTGCCCAAATTTAGAATTGCAACATTCTACGCCTCTGATGTGGAGCTCTGGTTTAATCAAATCGAGACGCAATTCGCCCTCCACCAGATCGAAGATGACGACGAGCGTTATAGTCTAACCTGCGCTGCACTTTCTGGGGAGAGACGTATTGCTGCAGCCTTTCAGGTCAAATAAATATGACAGCCTGAAAGCCATACTAATTGAGAGGCGAGGACTGACTACACCTGAAAGAGTCAATAAAGTTATCTCTGGCGAGAAGATTGGAAGCAACATTCCCTCGCGGTTCCTGAGACGTCTGCAGAAGACTGCAGGTTTCGGCACCAAAGCTGTTGTTGGAAAGGCGGTGATTCGACAAGCATTTATAAGACAGATGCCCGCTTCCATCAGAGCCCATTTGGCGACGCAACCCGACAGTGCCTCACTCGAGAGTTTGGCCATTTTAGCTGACAGGGCACTAGCTGCAGAACAAGACGTTGAAGAGAGTAAGCCGGGGGTCGCAGAAATCAAAGTCGACGAGACCAGCAAATTAGTTGGTTTGTTAGAAGATCTATCCAAACGCATCAAGAAATTAGAGACAGTAACAACTTCTGAGAGGAAACGGAATGAAGGACGTGGACGAGCCAATAACTACGCTCACGCGCCTGCATTTGTCCCTAATGTACAGGCCTCAGGTTTCATTGGTAATCAACATAGCCAATATAGAGACGTTCAACATAATGCTCGACCTTCCGCTCCGCCGACGAATTCGCAAACAACCGCTCAACCTTCCGTTCCGCCGCCGCATGTACAGGCCAATGAGTTTTTTAATAGGCCTAATTCAAATAATTGTACTTATGCACCACAAAATGTTCGCCCTTTCGTACCGCCGCCGCAAATGTCGCAAAATAATGTCGCACAACCGACCGACACAGCCACTGCACAGGTTTGCTATTACCACCACACTTACGGTGAAAAGGCGCGCTTGTGCAGTGAACCCTGTTCATACTATGTTTCATTAGGTCAGCGCGAAGTAGCTAATATCGCTTTATCACACTCTAAATTATTATATGTCGCAGATAAAGGACACAAATGCAGATATTTGATCGACACGGGTGCAGCTGTGAGTGTTTTGCCGAAATCTTGCGCTAACGGGATTTCGGGCGCTGACAGTCTCCCCCTGGTGGCAGCTAATAATAGCACGATAAAGACTTACGGCAATTGTAAACGCGTTTTTGACGTCGGTTTGAAGCGCGAATATCCGTGGACGTTCATTGTGGCAGATGTACAGCAACCCATAATCGAGGCTGATTTCTTAATCCACTACAATTTGCTCGTAGACTTGAGAAGCAGATGTATTCGAGACATGCGTACAGGCTTAGCCATTGCCGTTTCATTATCTTCAATTAAACCTCTGTCATTGAACAGAGTCGATACAGTTCAAAACGAATATACTAAACTTCTCGGCCAGTTCCCGGAACTGACACGCCCTACGACAAAGGGTGAGCCCGTCAAACACGGCATAACTCATAAGATTGTGACTAAAGGTCACCCGGTTTTTGCTCGACCAAGACGTTTGGCTCCCAATAAGTTGGTTACCGCTAAACGCGAATTTGATGATATGATTAAATTAGGGGTCATTGAACCCAGCGACAGCGAGTGGTCCTCAGCGCTTCACATGGTGCCAAAGAAAAACAGCGATTGGAGACCATGTGGGGACTACCGTAGTTTGAATGCACAGACCGTACCGGACCGTTATCCGATTCCGCATATTCAAGATTTTACGCAGCGGTTAGCCGGATCGAAAATTTTCTCGAAGATAGACTTAGTCAGGGCTTATTACCAAATTCCGGTGGAACCGTCCGACGTACGTAAGACCGCGGTTACCACACCTTTCGACTTGTTTAATTTCACTAGAATCCCATTTGGTCTGAGAAATTCAGGTCAAACGTTTCAGAGATTTATAGACCACGTGACACGCGGACTTGATTTCGTTTTTGTTTATTTGGATGACCTACTGGTAACCAGCCCAGATCATAAAACGCACAAGAAACATCTACGAATTCTTTTTGCTCGACTATCGTAGTACGGAATCATCATTGGTCCTGAAAAGTGTCAGTTCGGAACGTCTGAATTAAGTTTCTTAGGTCATCACGTTTGCGCCGTTTGCGAATTTCGCCGTTACCTAGCGCCGTTGACGCGATCGTTAATTTCATTAAACCCGAAAAGCAACGAGCATTGCGTAGGTATCTGGGAATGGTAAATTATTACCACCGTTTCATACCACATTGCGCCGACAAGCTGACGCCACTTAATAATTTACTGACTGCTGCCAACGAAGGCCATACCAGATTGTCACCGAAATCAAATTTCGATTTGAAGTGGAATGAAGAAGCAGAGTCAGCATTTTCTGAGTCGAAGCAGATACTGGCAAACGCTAGGCTTCTGGTGCACCCAGATTCGACGGCTCAGCTTAACATCACGTGTGACGCTAGTGATGTCGCCGTCGGTGGCGTTTTGCAGCAATTTTTAAATGGTATGTGGCAGCCGCTTTCGTTTTTCAGCAAGAAGCTGAACCCAGCAGAGACGCGCTATAGTGCGTTTGATCGTGAACTTTTGGCAGTATACGCTACAATTAAACATTTCAGACACAATTTGGAAGGACGAAATTTTTTCGTTAATACCGATCATAAACCGTTAACATTCGTAATGTCATCCGTCACTGAGCGCGCATCCCTACGACAAACACGTCAATTAGCGTTCATTGCTGAATTCACCACCGATATTAGATATGTAAAAGGAGAGACAAATTTCGTCGCTGATGCGCTGTCCCGACCATCAGTGTCAGCAATACACGATGGCCCAGTGATAGACTATAAAGCGTTAAGTCTTGATCAAGCTAATGACGCGGAATTCACACGTTTGAGACATTCGACTACGTCCACTATGAATTTCAAACTATTGAAATCATTTGATAATCAATTGATCTGGTGTGATGTGTCCACGGGACACAACCGGCCGTACCTTACCGCAAAATTTCGCCGAAAAGTTTTTTCAAACTTACACGGTTTAGGCCATCCATCGCATATAGCCACCAGACCTTTGATTAATACCCGATTTGTATGACACGGCATGAGCATAGATATTGCTAGATGGTGTCGTACCTGTAAGGGTTGCCAGACAGCTAAAGTTTCACGTCATAACACT
Organism: Flabesymbios commensalis; assembly: GCA_964017125.1. Taxonomy (NCBI): domain Eukaryota; kingdom Metazoa; phylum Annelida; class Polychaeta; order Terebellida; family Flabelligeridae; genus Flabesymbios; species Flabesymbios commensalis. The sequence goes on along the minus strand of OZ024918.1, from coordinate 17,353,384 downwards.
CCTGTTTTCGGAAAGTTCACTGAACCTACCGAGCGATTCGATCATGTCCACGTGGACATAGTCGGACCTTTACCTTATGCTGATGGTTTTAGATATCTATTGACTTGTGTCGACCGTTTTACACGTTGGCCCGAAGCCATACCTATGGTAGATATTAGAGCCGAAACGGTCGCCAATGCCTTCTTCGGGTGGATAGCACGTTATGGTACCCCGGCCACTATCACCACTGATAGGGGCGCTCAATTCGAGTCCAAATTGTGGGATAGTTTATGTAACCAATTCGGGATTATTCGGAATCGTACCACGAGTTATCACCCTCAGTCGAATGGCATGGTCGAGCGTTTCCACCGTCAATTGAAAGCCGCCATTATGGCACACGAGTCACCGAATCCGTGGACTATCACGTTACCGGCCGTACTGTTAGGCGTTCGTTCAGCCGTGAAAGAGAGACTGGGCAGGTCAGCTGCTGAGATGATTTACGGGACAACCCTTAGACTCCCAGGAGAGTTTACTAAACAGTACAACGTCGACGCTAACACCGATTTGGAGAATTATTCAGACAAGCTACGCGTAGCCATGTCGCGTCTCCGTCTATGTCCGCCACGTGACACACAACAACACAACATTTTCCAATTCAAGGAAATCGCTACATGTACTCATGTATTCTTGCGCAGAATCGCAATTGCACCGCCTCTGACCGCCCCTTACGACGGAACATACAAGGTCATCGCGAGGAGCGGCAGAGTTATGAAAATCCTAGTTAAAGGCAAGGTTGAGACGGTCTCCTTAGATCGCGTTAAACCCGCTCACATGGTGTGCGAGCCTACAACAGGTACGACAACACAGCGTAAAACGCCAAGCAACTCACGGAAGTCGACGGCTACCAGGATATCTAGTAGGAATCCACAGGGTCCACCTAGACCTGGTAGTGCGGACATTCCGACGTCAAACGGGACGAGAGTCAACACAAAAAAGTCGACGGCAGTCAGAAGTAATCAAAAATCGGCCACAGTCCCAAAGCAAATAGATGTTCAAGTAAACTTGTCCAACAGAGACAATGCTTATGTAGCGCCGCATTCGCGAGCCCCTGCCGCGTCCCGCGCTAACGGGAACGGCGGTGGTTTACGAACGTATTCCCGCATACCTTTACTTTTACGGGGTAAAACCCCGGGTGCTGCTGACGCCGCAATCGACTCGACAAAAAGCAAACATGCGAATATCGCTAATCGCGACAAAATTTCGACCGACCAAACAGTCGAAAAACTAGAGTCGGACGCATAATCCAGACTCCTGCTCGATTTGTGCAGATGGTTCACGCCATAGTCGCGCCCAACGACGTCTATGGCGGGCCCAACCGCATACCTCAAAATCATAATGTTGTTAAATTGTAAATGAATATGCCAGGCCTGGCAGAATTGTGTACAGATATGTAAATGTAAGGACATTTTCTTTTAGCAAATTCATTGCTAAAACATTAATAGCAATTCTGTTAATTAAATGAATAGGTTGATAGCAGATGGCAGCACGTGAATAATATATCAAGGACAGTTGGAGTTAAGAGGATCGGACAATTCACGTATAATGCTGCGCTTTTAACCGCTCACAATGTAACCGCACCCGCTATATTTTTTTTTATGAATAATATGCTTAGTATAAGAGGTTACATAATTGACAACCCCATTACTTGCACGAAGCAGTCTCCTACACGTCAGTTTGGTCCTACGTTGTCACTCAGCCGGGGGTGATGTAGGATCCTGACATCGCTTAGTCAATGTGGCAGTCATCCCCAGATTCCTGGACGCAGCCTGACGGAGATGACCGCCCCGTTGTCATACTGTGGTGTCGTGTGCACGCAGAGCAGCGTGGTGCGGCCCGTAGTATTTTTCCCTCACTTGAAGCGTGATACTCGGCGACCGCGGACGTGCCGCAGCTCGCTCTCACCAAGTCATAGAGACGTGCCGTGCGCGGCGGGTTGTGCAATGTGGTTTTAACATGTTAATCAATTAAACATGACAAGAGAGAAGACAGTTTCCTAGTTTATTTAATACCGTTGATCGGACGGAGAAGGAAGTTATTTGAGTTTGATGGCAAGATTGGGAGGAGTCCTTCGTCGGCCGTTATGACCCATAACGGGACCTCGGTGTAAGCTCCAATTCCCCATATTGGGTACCCCGACGTTCCCCAGCTCGCTATACATGTACGCAAGTTCAGCTTTGTTTGTAAACACGTGGACGTGGTCATTCAAAGACTGTCACTACTGGTAGGCCCTACTACATATAGGCCTACCAGGAGGTTAAGTAGTAGTTTTATTGTGGGTTTTCATGGCGCTGTCACCTCTCTCAACAGAATTAAAGTGTGAACAACCTATTTATATGCTGGCAGTGGCAAGTCAATTAAGTTGCATATATTTTTTAAGACAACCCACACACAGTATGTAGAATAATCATGTGATATGTGATCATGGTGACAACAAGACATATTTACTGAATTACGGGGAACAAACTTCTAAATGGACATGCTTATAAGTCTAAATAATTAAAAGCTTTGAAAAAATGAGGCTGGTCAATTATATACTATATAGCTATAGGTTCTAAATAATTATAAAAAATAGATTATATATAAATACTGTAGGCCTTAGATAGTCATACAACATTAGACTCTTAGTGTACTAGTCATGATACTTGAAATCCACAAGACCCCAACCAATCATGGGAGAGGGTGTCTCAAACCCTCCACTTTAATGTCCGACTACGAGAGCAACACTTATATCAGGGCTACCAATATGCATTGGGCTATATATGCATACCAAACTTTTAATGCTGGTAGTCCAGCGGGCTACCAACCATTCTAGAAATTTGACGAGCCCTAGTTATGATATATCGAGCTTATATATTGTTGACAACTTGAAGTTATTATTAAGTTATTAATGTCGAATTCACAAATTGTTGACAGTACTGTTATATAATACTGATATATAGCTTAGTTTCATTATTTACTGGAAGCTGGAAGACATAATGTAATTATATTCAGAATGAATGTTCAGTTGTTGTAGATAATAAAGATAAATATGTTGTTTAATGACAGCCAATTGACTGTTGGTGACTTATCTAATGGACTACCATTAACATACCTACACCCCATTAACCCACCTATAGCTAAAAAAAAGTGATAGGCCCAGTTGAAGATAATACAAGCCTTGAAACTTCGTCGGATAAGTAACACAATATTTTAAACAGCCGACTCATATACAATCGTTGAGAAAACTTAAGACAAATATCTAAATAAAGGGGAATTCCCGTCCATATGAAAACGTAACTAGTTGGAGGAGAACATATTGTTTAGTGTAACTCTACCTTGTAAATTTCGATAAAAAATATCTTTAACCCTTTCAGGGCGGGACCGACCTTAGACCTCAGAATCTGACGGATGGCTACTTGGGCCTACGTCAGATTCTGACGTCTATAAGAGTAAACGCACTGAAAAAGTAAACTATTTATAATGGCCTTATACCTTATAAGGTATTCGAATGAAGTTGAAAGAGCTGACTATGACATTTATAGTATCTTGGTTTACATACAGATATTTCCGCGCTTTAAAGGTTAAAACCCTTACAGCGCGGGAATCGACTTTAGTCGCCAGTATCTTACGTCTTTAGACGTCAGAATCTGACGTCTAAAGTCGATCCCCCGATGTAAGAACAAAAATAGAATAAAATATTTCTAATGGTCGTAGATCCATAACCTGATAACATAGGTATTCAAATGAATCAATAAGACCCAACTAAGACATTTATGATAATTTTAAATTGAAAAAGACACTTTGATCTCCATGGTTTATACAAAATTGTTCAGCGCTTTAAGGGTTGAGCCAAGTCAACGTAGCCTTACTCTTGTCCACACACAAACTATTCTAGCTTTCTATTCGCCCTATTAGTCTTCTTCAGGTATTTCAAACATTTTCAAGAACATTATTTCTAAATTATTATTTTACTTTCTCATAGGTAATGGTTTACTATCTGGTAAAAATCCAGGTTTAATGTTGCTATAGCGTGCTAATCGACGATAAAAATAATACGCCAACTAATGAAAGTAGGTTTAGTTAGGCTGACTGGTAAAACAATTATTCCTTTAATGATGAATGCATGACATTTTGAATGTTAGGGGAACATACCATGGCGTTAAATTTTAGCTCTAGTGCCATTACAAATGTTACATTAGACCTTAAAGGTGCGGCCCCACCGAACGCCGCGCCGCGCGTTAAACAAATATAAACTTCTGGTTAATGTGATAGGCCATAGAGCAATGCCGAAAAAACGTGGCGCCGTGAAAGATAAACTTTTCCCAGCTTTCATTTTGCGGCGCAGCGCGGCGAGGCGCAACTTGCAATGGCGCCCCTGCTATGATAAACAGTAAAGTTTATCTTTTTTAACGCGCGGCTCGGCGCGGCGTTCGGTGGGGCCGCACAAACTGATTATTTTTCGGCGCGCCGCGTTCGGCGCGGCGCGGCGCAGCGCGCGAGCGGCGTTTGGTGCGGCCGTAGCTTAATGGTGGCCATTTTTCAAAATTGCCACCGGAATATAAATATCTCAATATCATATCAATATCTCAGTTTATAATTTAAGTAGATAAAAGGTCTTGGTGTCTTAACATAAATTTTCTGGATTAAGAATTACCAAAACAATTATATTAAAATTGCGAATTTAATATTTGACCATCATGAAAGTCAATTTTTCCAAAAGTTGGCGCCAGAATATACATGCTTTAGGGGTCTTGTCAAGTTAAAAAGTATTAAAAATCCGAGAAAAACTTGGATGAGCTAGGAACCCCACCAGCCCCTCTCCCCCTATCCATACGAGACGATGAAACAATGCTGGCGTAATGCCGCCACGGAGCAGCATTACAAACGTTGGACCAGCATTACACTATAATTGGGCCAACTTCCCGTGTTAGCTGGGTGTCACCTGTTGTTTGAAAACAATAACTATGCATACTTGTTAAATACAGGTGCATTCCCCTGAAGTACCAAAGGGAAGAAGATAATTAAAACCTTTTGATAACTAATCACCAAATTATTGGAATAAAAATGCAAGTAAACCTCCGTCCATAGTTATTTTTATGATTTTTATGACGTAAAATATGTATTGTTTTAATAGGATCAATGTCATAATTACTCATCGTAATATGGTAAAATCATACTTGATAGGGTAAAAAAGCATTAATTCCAAGCCCCAAGTGATAGTGTAATAAACATTTCTACAAGATTGGGGGTAAATATTGCTTTGCGTCGCTTTCTTCATGGCAACATCACGACAGAAAGCTTATGACCTGATATTATCGAATAACTTTAAGGGTTCTTTATAGTGCTCTTTACCAGTAGCTGGATTATAACTATAAATTACCCGGAAATCTAATATATGGATCTACATTTATTTTACATATTTTCGACCGACTGCCACTGAAATCTAGAATTAAAGTGGTTAGAATCTATTTGTTGTAATCCTTGCCCTCTATACTAGTATGATACAGTGTTGACATCCATTAAAAATTATTTTGCAAAATTGCCGCTATTGTGGTCTGTAAAATGTTTTCTTGTTGGATTAAAATAATTATATAAATATATTTTCGTTGTTATCATTGCCCTTGAAAATGTATATTAATATACACAATTTTTTATTATAAATGGATAATTAGCTATTAGATATTGACACCTAAATGTATTTTGTAGCCCATTTTAGTCTTAATTGCCTGCTATTTAATTCTTAAACATGTTTTTGTTGGATTGAAATGTTTACAATTAGCGTAGCGTCTGGTGTTATACATGGACCGACATTAGATTCATTATTATTTATAATTTACATCAACCACGTTCGTATTGAGAGAACAAATACATTTTATTGCTGATGATTCGTCACATAAAAAAGGGCATTGTTCAACGTAGGCCAATTTTTAAATCTAATATTGAATTATCAGATTTAGATTGGTTTAGAGAACATTTACGTCTACTGTGTGGAGAGTGATCTGATGTAGATCAAACTGTAGAAACTTTCAGGAACCTTTGAAGCAGTTGACAATGCCTTATAAAAGTTTGCAATATCCCAATAGGTTCGTATTGGATTTGACAACACTCCTGCATTTCCAGTGCGAATGGCTGGGACATTTTCCCTTAACCCTTTAACCGCCGGTGCCGCATATATTCGGGTTTTCATTTTTCATTAGCACATTAAGTACCAAACATGTTAAAGATAAAATGTGACATCAATCAACAGTTGACCTCCATTTTGTCAAATCTGAATAATTTTCACTCACTTGAAGTTGTGGATCGCGTCAGCGAGACAAAACTTCAAGTGGGTGAAAATTCAGATTGAATAAAAATTAAAGGGTTAAAGGGTTGACGCGCTGAAATATTTTTATATAAACAAAGAGAGCAAAGGTGTTTTTTCAAATTTGAAATCATCATGAATGTCTTAGTTAGCTCTTTTTTATTCGTTTGAATACCTATGTTATGGGGATACGACCATTATAGTGCGGGGATCGACTTTAGACGTCATAATCTGACATCTACAGACGTCATATTCTGACGTCTATAGTGCATCCTCGTGCTGTAAGGGTTAAGATCACTGTTATAAGAGATATATGGTTTGTTCGAAAAACAATGTACGTCCACAATTCGTTTGGAATTATATCGGATATCTAGAGAAATAGTACACGCTAGTGGTCATCTTTGACCTTCATGTGTTTTGAAGGTCACAGAATAATGTTTTAGTGTCACTGGTGCCTAGAATGACATTCTTGATAACATTACATCGATTCTGAGCTATCAAGTTAGTCATAAATAGCATATTACATGAATGTTAACTATTGGGCTACCAGTAAAAGTTGTATTTCAGTAAAAGTTTTATTTCACTATGACTGTTCACTCGTCTCAACAGTGTCTGTACTTCAGACACTGGTATTCATCCCCCGACTAGCTGATAAACACCACCAGGAGTCAGAGCCGCGTAATTTCTAGGTTTAAGTAGGAAAAGGCAACACTTGATGTTATATCCTCCACAGCAACATAATCTGGTTACATTTTCTACGCATATAAGTCGTCAAATATATTTTTCATAAAGAAGAATATCTTTCCGATGCGACTAAATTGCAGGACAAATACTACAACTTCAAACGATGATCAGAACGATACAGATCCTGAAGCTGATGATACCGGACATGCAATTATGAAAAGTCGTATTTATCATTTGAATGGCTTAGAGGTGAAGTTTTCCAAGTCCGTATTTTCTCATTTTCCCATAAAAGACTTTGAAGTTAAAAACAAATAACAAAAATATATATTTCGTTTTTATTCAATTTTGTTACGTCAATAATTAGAAGATATGTGAAGTTATGTATTAGTGTTTACTATTCATTCCTACTGACAGGTGTATAGTTATTGATTTCGTAAAACCCATTTCTGGCATTTTTTATTTCATTTATTTTATAAATGAACTTTTGACATTTAGAAGTATCAATTTATTTATAGAAGACACCAACTAGTGTAACAACTGGCTAGTGTCTCATCATTTTGCTCCAGTAAAAACTGGTAATGATTGCCGTAGCATAGACTGATCCATAGAAAGTGTGTGTTATTACATTTTAGCTGCCTTCTTCCGAATTCCTCAGATCCAAGTCCAAATGTTCCTACAAGGAGCAATGTTATTATTCTGCTGGTCATCAAGGATCGCAAAGATGTAATTAAAACAATACTTATTGAAATAATTGCTGCGAAGATGTTGTAGAAGGTGGTCAGTTTTCAGTTTATGATAAACTTTAGGATTTTCTCACGTGTTTATTCCACCGAACGTTTTTCTTATAATTCACTCCTAGATTACCCCAGGCTATAATTCCATCAAATATAAAATAACATACATAAAGTCTCGTGTGAACGGCAACATTTTAATTTGTTCTGTATTCCACCAATTTGGTCTCGAAATTAAAGGTGTAGAAAAGGGGGATATATTCTGGAAGGGATGGGTAGATTTTGGGATTTGAAGACACTTCACATAGATTCTGAGAGATCTCCCGGGTATAGTTTTAATGGGGGTATATAATCTAGGGTGTTACACCTGAACGCATGAATGACTGACGAGGCAGTCAGGCGCTGTAACAACGCACCATGTCCACCTCTCTTAACTCTTTCAGCGCGGGAACCGTCTTTATACGTCAGAATCCGACGTCTAACGCCCCTCGCACCGTAAGAGTTAAAAGGTTTATAATTGCCGTAGACCCATAACAAAGCTATCTAAGAGAATAATGATGATTTCAAATTGAAAAAAAGCCCACCTTGCTTTCAATGGTTCATGCAAACACATTTCAGCGTTGTAATGGTTACCTGGTTAACGAGAGTGTGGTGTATTTATAAATGTGGCACCACGGGGAACTAGCCCTGAGCGATCTATATGTGCACAAAGATGGCTTGAAGCCCGATTCATTTCATTTAATCTACCCTGAGCGATATGCTTCGTCAACGCCAAGAATACGAAATGTTGGATTCATGTAGGGTCATTGTTTGCGACGCAGGCCCAACATTTAAACATCACTGGGTCAACTTCTCGTGTTTATTGGTTATATACTGTAAGACAATACACTGTTTTGTTCCGCTGGTGTGTCATTGTAAGCCTATAGATGATATTCATGGTAGCTGTTTGATAATCAGCAGAGAAAACGCACACACTGTATTTGTTCATTTCCTGTTTACAGGTGAGAATATCCATGCTTAGTTATATTTGTTTCTATCTGTGAACTCTAATCTGTCGGATAATATTCTATATTTGGTGTTCTTCACCTTTAAATAAGCAAAACAAAAAACGACTATTTGTGTCTTGACCTGGAATTAAGCATGGGAAATTATTTAGGATTTTTTCTCGTTTTGGTCCAAATGAGAAGAAATCTTCTAGGAATAAGCTTCAGCTTAGACCCTGTCATCCAGGCCGATACGGCATGCCTCAATGTTGCAATTTCCAAGAGATTATTTAGCATTGGAAACGGATAGAAACATAAAATTTGCGTATCATTGACATAAGCATGGTGTTTTTTTATTTCAAACCTGGAGATAATAGCGCTGATCGAGTGGTGTAGTGTATACAGGGTAGAAAGCACTTGTCCCAGCACAGAGCCCCATGGAACTCCATATGAGAGTGTGACTTTATCTGACAGAGTATCTCTATTTTTTACGGTGCTTATTTTGCAAATGAGAAAAAAAGATGAGCCTGCCCAGATATTCCATACCGATATGAAAGTATATTTGTTAATATAGCATGGTCAATGGTGTCAATGCGGCCGCCAAGTAAAGGAAGGTCAGATCTGTAACCTCACTCTTGTCCATACTAATAATGATATCGATATGTACTTTCAGTAGAGCTGATCTTGTATAATGATGTTTCCTGTAGGCTGATTGTAATGGATTAGATATATGGTTATTTCTTATATGAGCTTGCAGCCGATTGGTTACTACCTTTTTTAATATTTCGGAAATGAAACTCAAGTTCTTTGAAATTTTGTGGAAATGTACTAGTTAATCCCATTAAAACGTAATTATATCAGTGATGGGAATTATTAAAGCGACACAATCAGGCTGAAATCATCAAAAAATCAGTATTTTTACTTTCGCTTTTAAATATGACCATAATTATGATGTTAACATGTCCATAGATTAGAATTGCGTACTGGTACGTTTCTTTAAAGAGACCCCTTGGGATGAGATATTTTCAATTTTGTCAATTTTGAAAATGTAATTTATATGAAGCTATATAGCGTATACTGATCGTAACTAAAAAATACAAACAAGTCAAAAAAAAAGTTAAAGCACCGAAAAAGAGTGAAATAGTTATATTTACAGGTCGTATATTGCTATGTAAGCAAAACAAGTCAGTAATATACAGCACTTTACACCTCCTATTCCCACGTCTTGGACGGTGAGATCAAAGCAATCGCCGCTAATTGGTTTCTTATAGTCAGAACATGGGGGGGGGGGATACACCTGCAACACTGATTGTCTCTCCAACGCTGGGCCGACGGCATCACCATGTGGCCCAATGCTGTAGGAACATTCAACCGTCCTTTAGGAAGTGTTTAGGTATACAAAAAGTTTGTTTGGGTTTTAAGCGGGGTCGTAGAAATGTTGATAACAAATCTTTTTTTAAATCTAAAAATACTGAAAAAAATAAAATCATGATCTGGGGGATACACTACTTCATTACAAAACTAAAAACAATAATTGTTGTCATCCCAAAGAGCTGCTTTAATTTTTGTGTTGCCCATTTATCAGTTCAGCGAGATATAAAGACGAAATTCCCGTATTTCTCATGTTTAAATCATATGGTCATATTAAGTAGACAAAATAAAAATACAGATTGCTTGCTTATTCCAGCCTGGTCGTGTCGCTTTATTATATCAAGACAATTTTTGGGTACGGTTGTGGGAATGGGGTCTAAATCACATGATTTTGACTATGATCTGTCAAAAACGTTCATTTTAGATCTAATTTCTTTTTTTTTAAACCGCACAGTAACTTTTGGAATAATTGACCAAACTTTACCAAATTTGCAGGGCAGTTACAAATATAGCTGCAGATGTTGCCTGAAAAATAATAAATGACAAACGGTTAAGAATTGACGTCTCAATTGAATTCTAAATTAATAACTTTTGCAATAATCAATGAAATTTTACCAAACTTTCAGGAAAGTTGCCGTAGTACCTATGGATGAAGTTTGGAAAATAACATGAAAAACGGTTGAGAATTGACTGAGATATCTCAGACTTTAATTAAATTTTGGCTCATATTTGACCCATAATTTAGATGATGTGCTCTGGTTTATATGATAAAATATTCTGTACCTTTATCTGGAAATTTGGAACAGATAGTTTCAATTTTATCCGCAAAATATTTAGAGAAATGGTGACAAAGTGATTTTACTGATGTGAATTATGGCAGGGTGTAAATGCTATAAGATTGTCAAGTTCTTCATATAAGTTTTAGTGATTAATACAGTAGCGTTTCAATAGTATATAATACCGTATTGTAGTTCATCTGATGTATTATTCGTTTTTCATTAGGCGCACAACTGGTGGCCCTAATGATGTTTGTACTTTTAGAATGACCAAGTCTACATTAAATAATGTGTTTTCCCTTTTAGTGAGAAAAACTGCACATTTTGATGGAAAAATAGAAGTTAGAAAAAACACAAAAATGGGCAGCAGCAGATTGTCATTGTATTTATGTGTGACATTTGTTGTTGCACTTGTTTTTATGGCGTACTCTGCAAGTATACTTGGAAAAGTTGATGCGTGGCAATTCAGTTACAAAATTGTAAGTATATTCATACAAACCACTTTCCACACACCTCTCAAATACTACATAAAAGCGTTGGCCTCATGTCAGAGAGACATTTCGCGTTGAACGAATGCACAGTGTCAACACCAAAAATGTGTTATATTTTCTACAATATTTTCAAACGTTTTTTGTATACTTCCCTTAAAGCAAATGTTTAAATTTCCACAGATAAAAAATATCAATAGGTGTAATATTTCCATTTAATAAATCATTCAAAGTTTGTCATGCATGTCTTACTTTTTACATGTGTACAACATATGGATATTATCTTGGTATTCTTCAACTGCTTAATAAATTATCTTTAAATTTTATCGTTTTACATGGTTCCACAGGGTAGTATATTATGTAGTATATTATGTAGTAGAATGAGGCATCAGAAGAATCGTTTATTTACAGGCATCTTCGAAATTTATATTATTGTTTATGTTTGGGAAGAAAAATTGCCAGTAGCCTAGCTTTCGGAAGTAGGAATATGATCATTTTCTGTACCTAGCTATAATATAGAATAATTAGTTTGCTGTATGATAACATGTATATTAATTGTGTTATCCATTGCTAAAACTGTACTTTAAATGTAAACAAAACCTTATTCCTGTCTACTTTGATTAAGACATGATTTATGTAAGACATTTAACCGTTATAAACTGCCTATTCTGGTTAATAAAACATCACCATCTATCATACAAAAAGTAAACACTCACAGTTTTAAGGGGTTTTGCACTTACACTAAACATTTTTTATAGACAACTACTCAACGACTTGTGATATTTTAAATTGTTACTCTTGTAATAGTATTCCTCATCAATAGTAATGGTATTCCCCACTTGATACATTTACTGCATAATTTTTTCGTTTCACTTTGCATAGTTGTGATATTTTAAATTATTACTCGGTAATAGTATTCCTCATAAATAACAATAGTATTACTCACTTGATACACATACTGCATAATTTTCTCGTTTTCCCATGCATACTTGTGATATTTTAAATTGTTACTCTTGTAATAGTATTCCTCATCAATAGTAATAGTATTCCTCGCTCAATACACATACTGCATAATTTTCTCTTTTCACTTTATATATATTTAATCATTTCAAACACATACTATATACCTGATCTACATAATAACTGAACTGTCAAATGGGTGGCCTCTATGCCAGCGACCATATGTGGTCTTAAAGAATGATTCAACTGCAAAATGTGCATGCCTGGGACGGTCAAGTGTAGGCCAACAGTAGCCTATTGAGTACAGATTGACTGCATTAATATACCCACTGAACTGATTACAAGATACCACTAAACAAGACATTGATCCAATGCTGTATTAATGTTAGGCCAACGTCTGCGACGCTGGCCCAACATTGAGCCAACATTAGATAAATGTACAGTGTTTGAGAGAAAGTCCTCCTGCCCAGCAAACACAAGATATTTATATGGCTTTTATACAACGTCGGCCCAACGTCTTCGACGCTGGTCCAACATTGCATAAAGTCATACAAATGTGTTGTGTTCACTGTCAGGCAGTTTCCACATACCAGCAGTAATACAGTCAGTTTGTTTGCAAGCCAGCGACCAAGTAGGGGTAAGGGCAAAGGGCTTTGAATTTTTAACTCATAGATGTCGCTCAAGTATATATGAACTTGCTGTGATTTGAGAACTTGCTCTTAATGAGGCTTTTGGTATGAAGCAAATATCTAGTATTATTATGGAATAGGGCCTTGGTCTACCCACGGGCACTATTGCATTCGGGGGGACCCTTGTCCTGCGAATTTTGACAGTTGACCATACCTTCAATGGGGGTCTCCCAAACCATGTATTTACGGTTAAATAAACTTTGATCTTCTTCTTCTTAGTGTTTTGTTATCAGCTCCGGGCGTAGGATTATCATTCATGATTTGTTCTCATCACAAATATTTCAGAAACAAATTTGTTCTATGTTGTAGTTTTTTTAAATACATATACTGCATCAAACTTAGTTAGTTATTTTTAAATATGTTAAAAATATTAATCCACTGTTTACCCATGATTAAACAAATAGCTACATATTTTTGTCTTATCTTTATTAAATATTGTGCTTTCGTTGTTGTCGCATAAACATATTAAGGTATTCTGATATTAGGTTTTCATATTTGTGAGCTAAAATAAAAGTTTCGACTATGGATCTGTAGATAGGTAACAATTTTTCAAAGCATGATAACATTTTATTATCACAAATACACATAAAATATATGGGACGCCCCACGAATTAGTGTCAGGTATGAGCATAGTGATCAATCGCATGTTATATGTGGACTGTTGCATTTCTGTCCTCTTGAATCCCCCTTAATATTACCTTAACCGTTAACATGTTTAATAGATCATTACGACGTCTGAAACAGGAAATCACATGACAGGACAGAAAAAACTCGCAGGTATCGACACACCTCGCAGAGTGAACACTGGTAATCCAAGGAAAAACAACCTGAATTTTGAGTCAGAAAAATCCCTGCAAAATAAACTCACGGCTATCGACGGAGCGAAGACTGTTAATTCAGAGAACACATTAAACCAGACATTGATAGAAGACTACTTGAAAAAACATGCACATTCAGGAAAAACAAAGCAGAAATTGTTGGAAACGTACTACATGAAAATGCTTCCACAACAAAACATGAACAGTTCAGTAAACAATTCATGCCAGGAGATTAAACTGTCGACTAAAAAGTTGCCTTTAGTGGCTCTTGCGGCTTTTCCCGGAGCTGGAAGCAGCTGGGTGAAACACCTTCTCCAGCAAGCCACGGGTGAGTTACGCTGATCTAACAATGAATGAACAGCTGCATGTTTAAAACATTTCATTGACCTCTTGACACTCTAACGCTTACAGCGCGGGGAGCGACTTTAATCGTCAGAATCTGACGTCTGTAGACGTCTGATTCTGACGACTAAATTCGATGACCGCACTGTAAGAATAAAAATATTTCTAATGGTCGTAGACTCATAACATACGTATTCAAATGTATCAGAAAGAGCTAACTAAGACATTTATCATGATTTCAAATTGATTAAAACCCTTTGGTTTATATACAAAATATTCAGTGCTTTAACAAGTTTAAGAGTTAAATATTCTGTACGTCCATATGTCATCTAATCTTTTTATTTATCCTTCAAATGAGAAATTCGAATGAGAAATGAGCCTCATATTTGCTAGATTACTATAATTATGTTTCGATTCAATCTGTGCATATTTACAAAAATGCTCGTTTGAATTGTGGGTCGCGGTAACGAGGTACAATTTCAAGTGGGTGAAAATTTCAATTCTATAATTTATCGTTTTAAGGGTAACATGTAGGTCTATATAGATAGAATAAAAAAATCGTTGATAAAAACGATAATTATATTTCGAAACACGCAAAGCCAATATTCACTTACTAAGTCACTCACTCACTCACTCACTCACTCACTCACTCACTCACTCACTCACTCACTCACTCACTCACTCACTCACTCACTCACTCACTCACTCACTCACTCACTCACTCACTCACTCACTCACTCACTCACTCACTCACTCACTCACTCACTCACTCACTCACTCACTCACTCACTCACTCACTCACTCACTCACTCACTCACTCACTCACTCACTCACTCACTCACTCACTCACTCACTCACTCACTCACTCACTCACTCACTCACTCACTCACTCACTCACTCACTCACTCACTCACTCACTCACTCACTCACTCACTCACTCACTCACTCACTCACTCACTCACTCACCCACTCACCCACTCACCCACTCACTCACTCATTCACTAATTTCTTATCAAGGTTACCACCCACCAAAATATATTAGCTTGTATTTCTTGGACTTGTAAATAATATAATATTTTCTATAATGACCCCTTACAATATTAATTAATTTTTTAAATGACCCCTTTACCAGGCCCACATATCAATAAAATGCTAATAATGTCTTTTATGGAATACTTATGTAGGCTACTTATGTTACAATACGTTTGCCAAAGCAGGAGACAAAGTCGGGTGAATAACAAGATGAACATATACAATGTAGACATGTAGATGGGCCCGTATTCTCGTACAAGTTATAGTGACTGACGTGTAGTATGTCCTATACAATTGGGTGACATTTTTACCACTTAAAGACGAATGTTTTATCTGGCAGGAATCTACAGTGGTAGCAGTTTGTCAGATTATGCAATGAGCAATGGAGAATTTAAATACCAGAAAGTTTACGACGGTTCAGTCACACCCATAAAAACGCACAAACGTGGAGATCAACATTTGAGTAAAAAAGTGGATTACGACAAAGCTATTGTGTTATTACGTAGTCCATATGAGTGCATGAAAGCAAACTACCAAAGGAAAATTGCTGGGAAAACGGGTGTTATCCCTCCTGAACTGTTTGATGAGAAAAGTAAGTGATTAGTTCAATGAAGTTGATGACAATGAATTAACTAGAATAATTTATAAATTGAGTAATTCCAGTCCCGGATGGGACGTACGGAATATGTGCTAAAGTAGTTAAGAATACTTTTTTTAACATATATCAAACCTCTAGTGCATGTCTTAAACTCATCTCTAAGTCATGGCGTATTTCCCTCCGAATTGAAAGTAGCACGTGTAATCCCTATTTTCAAGGGTGAAGATACTATGAAAATCAATAATTACAGACCAGTTTCTGTTCTTCCTTTATTTTCTAAAATATTTGAAAGAGTAATTTATGAGAGAATTAATAATTTTATAACGAAAAATTATATTTTATATAAATATCAATTTGGATTCAGGGAGGGTTATTGTACCAATGTGGCACTTATTGTATTAATGGACAAAATTGTAAATTTTATTAATGGACAAAATTGTAAATTTTATTGATTCGGGGGACGTTGTCCTTGGTGTGTTCCTCGACTATAGTAACGCCTTTGACACAGCTGATCACAAAATTCTGCTTGAAAAATTATACAAATATGACATCAGAGGTTGGTCTTATGAGTGGATAAAAGATTACCTACATAATAGACAACAATATGTTACATTTAAGACGGTAAATTCCTCACATCAATACATAACATGTGGGGTTTCACGGGGTTCTATCCTTGGACCCTTGCTATTTATCCTTTACATTAATGATATTGTCACTGTTTCTTCTATTCTTCTTCCTTTTTTATATGCTGACGATACTAATATTTTTCTAACGGTAGAGATATAAATGAATTAATTATTATGAGGAACAAAGAATTGCAAGATATTGTAGAATGGTTGAATGTTAACAAGCTCTCTCTCAATGTTAAGAAGACCCAATTTATTGTATTCTCTTCTAGTCGTAAATTTGTCCCTGTTGTCAGTAACTTAGTAATTAATAACAGACCAATTACAATAATATATACTGCCAATTTTTTAGGTGTTTTTATCGATGATATGTTAACATGAAATAACCATATACAACATATAAAATCAAAAAATTCTAGAGGATTAGGTGTTTTGTGTAAGGAAAGAAAAGTTTTAAATTCAGCTACACTACTAACACTTTATTATACATTTATTTAGCCATATATAGCATATTGCATTGATTATACATATTGCATCTTTCGAAAAACTTCAAAAAAGAGCTATGCGAATCATAAAATCTGTTCCGTACAAGCACCATACTGCTCCGATATTTAAAGAACTTTCCGTTTTAACTATTTCAAATGTGTATATGTATAGCGTAATTATAATGATGTACAAATATAACTGTAATAACCTCCCAAACTTATTTATGACTTATGACTTATGATTTAAACTTATGACTTCTTTGTAAAAAAATCGAATATACATTTATACAGTACCAGGCAACGAAATAAATTACACGTGCCTATAGCTAGGATGGTCAAAACAAATAATAGTTTCTGGGGTGCTGTATTATGGAATTACATTTATTATATTTTAAATTCAAATTGTAGTTTATATGTTTATAAAAAGTCAAATAAAATCATTTCTTATTGACAACGAGTCGGAAATGAAAATAATATGTCACAGGTAGAGATACAAGACATCGGCTCGTCACTGGTAATGCATAAATATGTCCAATAAGCTTCGAGGGAGCGCGATGCATTGGCCCAGCGTTGATTCAGTGTTGACCCAGCGTCTAAGACGCTGGGCCAGCGTTGGGCCGACGTTGTTCCGGTGTATCATGCTTGCTGGATAGTTGATGTATCATCAGTGACGAGGATAGTATACAACATAAAAGGAACTTATAGGTTTCAAGATATACTGGTTTTATACAGCACTTATGCACTCTTTATTTTCCCCCTTTTCTCCCCCTATATATATATATATATATATATATATATATATATATATATATATATCATGCACCGAATAAGAGGGTACATACACTTTTAGTTTCAACTCTCGTTGTGTTGAATACACAATTAAAGCATGGAATATTTTGTTTTGCAACTTGATCATTTGTAACATTTGTATTCTTCGACAATAAAGAAGATTATTATTATTATTATATTATATTATTAACCCTTACAGCGCAGGAATCAGCTCAACATATTAATCTGACGTCTGTAGACGTCATATTATGTTGTCTAAGGTCGATCCCCGCACTGTAAGAGTGCAAATATTAATATTGGCTGTAGACCCAGAATATAAAGTCAAAGGAAGCGAAAACAGCTAACTGAGACATTTATGATGATTTAAAATTAATCCATGGTTTGTGCAAACATATTTCAGCGCTTTGACAACAGGGTCATATCTTGGTCGTCATAATTATACACTGAAACGTATATATATTTTTAGACATCATTATGCTTATTATTTTATGGAAGTCAGCAAAATCAACAAATATGATTATATGAAGCTATTTCGATCTAAAGAATAAATGTGTCCTTCCTCTATTTCATCGGTGGGATGCATTACAGAGAGCAGCTCTGCCATTGATGTCATGTGAATAATGATTGGTACCAATATACAGAGCAGTGGCCCAGCACTGTCAATAGACAATAGACAATCGTTTTTTTGTTCATAACATCTGTATGTGAACAGAAACACCAATGTACAAGTAACAATTACTGATTTCTTATGATGGTGATCATTAGTAGAATACAAGACAGAGTTGCCAAGGCGTTCGCAATGTATATTCGACTTGCTCATTTTGCTATTTTTTAATTTCAAAATTATTATTTTAGAAACATGGCCAATTGTTTAAGGTTTTTATTCCAAGCCTGTTTAAAAAAATATTTGTGATAAACGTGATAAATGGCTGAAAAATTTTGAATCTATATATTTTACGCCCTTCTTTAAATTTAGCACAACTAAGTAAATAATGAAATTCATCTCCTATATATATAGGCCTACCTGTTTTACAAAATTGGCATATACGCATATCACAATGGCCTTGTGACCGGAGAACGACCTCTAGGGGTAAGCCATGGTTTCGACATCTAAACCAAGGAATATATTCCTTTAGTCATAGAGCTAGGGGGGGTTTATTTGTGTTGAAAGGTCCATACGATCTAAGAGCTCCACCTATAGTGAAATTTTCTCAGGAATCCGAATCTGCGCGTCTTACAAAAATCATCCTGTCCAAAATTACCGTAAAAACCCTTTAAATACTAGTACCGTCAAAATCGCAAACCGCAATTTGAAAATTGCATATGAAGTGATTGTTTGCTAAAATTGTGGTAATTTTCTATTTGAATATTTTTTTAATTATTTATTATCCTCACATATGACACAGGCTTTCACATGGATGTAAAATATTTTGTGTCTGATCAATGACAAATACACAATATAGCTTTAAGTTGGTATTTTAACACGTAATTTTACTCATTTTTCATACTTTTTCACTAAATAGACAAAATACTTTTCTCTCAGCCAAATTTTGTATAGTATAAATGTTTAGTTTTGATTCAAACATGTTCTAGAACTATTGTTGACTTAAAATTAACCCATTTGGAATAAAAATAATGAGTTATGTGAACATATTACTCGCTTTTTTCGTTAGACGTAAAATTAGCTCGCTTTTCATCAGGCTCGGGAAAATTGACTATATCTCATAACATATCTCTGCCCACTGAGTTTTTTCATCCACTACAAATGTGATCCTGGCCACTGATGAAGTGATCACAGCAACTTAAAAAGTTATCTCGCCAATGCAAAAGTTATCTTGGCGAGTGAAGATGTGATCACAGCCACGTTAGAAGTTAGCTCAGCCACTACAAAGGTGATCTTGGCCACTTACAAACTGGTGTCAGCCAATTTAAAGGTTATCTAAGCCACTACAAAGTAATCTGGGCCACTGCAGAAGTGATAACAGCAACTTTTAAAAATATCTAAACGACTACAAAAGTGATCTTGGCCACTGAAGAAGTGGTTACAATAACTTTGAAAGTTATCTCTGCCACTATAAAATTGATTTTGGCCACTGACGAAGTGCTCATAACGACTTTAAAAGTGATCTCAGCCACTACAAAAGTGATATTGGACACTTAAGATGTCATCTCAGTCACAGTAAAAGTTATCTCAGCCACTACAAAAGTGATCTTGACCACTAACAATTTTATGTCAGCCCGTAAAAGTGATCTTGGCCACAAAAAAAATGATTTTAGTCACTGAAGAAGTGATCACAGCGACTCTAAAATTTATCACAGCCACTACAAAAGTGATCTTGGCCACTGAAGAAGTAATCATAGCTACTTTAAACGTTATCTCAGCCACTACAAAAGTGATCTTGGCTACTGAAGAAGTGATCACAGCCACTTTAAAGGTTATCTCAGCCATTGCAAAGGTGATCTTGGTCAGTAACAAACTGTTGTCAGCCACTGACAAAATTATCTATGCCACTACAAAGTGATGTTGGCCACTGAAGAAATGATCACAGCCACTTAAGAAGTTATCTTAACCACTACAAAGTTGCTGTGATCACTTCTTTTGTGGACAAGATCAGTTTGTTTGTGACCAAGATCAGCTTTATGGCGGATGTGATGATTTTTAAAATGGCTGTGATGGCTTCTTAAGAGGTCAAGATCACTTTTGTAGTGACCTAGATCATTTTTTTAGGGACTGACATAAGATTATTAGTGGCCAATATCACTTTTGTATCGGCTGAGATGACTTTTAAAGTGAATGCGATCACTTCTACGGTGGACAAGATCAGTTTTTTGTGGCCAAGATCACTTTTACGGGCTGACATAAGATTGTTAGTGGTAAAGATCACTTTTGTAGTGGCTGAGATCACTTTTAAAGTGACTGAGATCACTTCTCCAGTGGCCAAGATCACTGTTGTAGTGGCTGAGATCACTTTTAAAGTCGCCGTGAGCACTTCTTCAGTGGCCAAGATCATTTTTATAGTGGCAGAGATAACTTTCAAAGTTATTGTAACCACTTCTTCACAGGTAAAGATCACTTTTGTAGTCGCTTAGATATTTTTAAAAGTGGCTGTGATCACTTCTTCGGTGGCCCAGATGACTTTGTAGTGGCTTAGATAACCTGTAAATTGGCTGACACCAGTTTGTTAGTGGCCAAGATCACCTTTGTAGTGGCTGAGATAACTTCTAAAGTGGCTGTGATCACTTCTTCACTCGCCAAGATAAATGTTGCATTGGCGAGATGACTTTTTAGGTTGCTGTCCTCATTTCATCAGTGACCAAGATCACTTTCGTAGGGGCTGAAATAACTTTTAAAGTCGCTGTGTTCACTTCTTCAGTGGCCAAGATAATTTTTGTAGTGGTTGAGGTAACTTTTAAAGTGGTTGTAATCACTTCTTCAGTGGCCAAGATTACTTTTGTAGTGACTGAGATAACTTTTAAAGTCGCTGTGATAACTTCTTCAGTGGCCAAGATCGCATTTGAAGTGGCTGAGATTACGTTTAAATTTGTGATGATCACTTCTTTAGTGGCTAAGACAACTTGTAGTGGCTGAGATAACTTTAAAAATGGCTGTGATCACTTCTTCAGTCGTCAAGTTAACTTTTGAAAAATGGCGCCAGAGAATGTGAAAGTAATAAAAAACATTTTTACCATATAAAGTTAACATGAGCGAGAAGGCTTGCTGGTATTCACTAAGAAAACGCTGGAAATTGTTCAAATGGAGGGATAAAATACAAAGTTAGCGCTTAATTGTTGTACATTTCGTATTTAACAGAAATAAAATATTATGTATCCACGTTAAAGCCCTTGATAGTTACTTTTAACTGATATCAAAGATGTTGGTACATTTTTTTATTTTGGGTACCGGGTACTCATTGGACAAAAATGTGAAACACTCTCAATTTCCCCAGGCTGGAAGAAAAGTGCCCAAATTTTACATTCAACCCAAAAAGTGTGTAATATGTTCGAATAGCTTATTTTTTATATTTTATATTTTTATAATATTTTATATTTTTTATATTCCAAATGGGTTTATTTTAAGCCAACAATAATTCTAGAACATGTTTGAATCAAAACTAAATATTTATTATACACAAAAATCAGTTGAGAGAAAAGTATATTGACTATGTACTGAAAAAGTATGAAAAAAAGGTAAAATTAATGGGTTAAAAAGTATAAGTAACAAGATCACATCTTTTGGTTTGTGTTTATTACAACGCGTTTCGGCCAAAGCCTTCTTCAGATATGATACAAGGTTGGTACAACATCCCGGTTTTGTTGAGTTGTGAGCAAATGGTATATTGTGACGTATTTCTATTCAAGTACAAATGATGGCGTCATAGTTCCTGATCCATTAAACCACACCATTACTGGTAGTGTTCAATATATCAGCATGTTGAACTGTGACGTCATAGATCCAGTGCAGCTAGTTAAAATATTCTAATCAAGTATACAAAAATTGAAGGGTGTATATTAATAGATTGCCTCTTAATATTCATCATGACCAGGCACGTGCGTGACCCACATTCAATGGCCCGGGGAACCAGCAGTACTGGTTACTCGTCCGGGGCGAGCCACCGGAAGGTCCTGCACGGGTCTAGCCATGCTGAGCACTTTCAATGATAGTGCGTGATTCTATCCCGGACGAAGTGACCAACGTGCACATGTTAGTGAATGTGCCCGGACGTCCCTCTTTCACGGATAGATACTTAAAGCGCCAGCTTATGAGCTTGACTGATCTCATTAGCTTCCCGTATAAAAAGTCGGGGTATGATTAGTGTATCCATTAGTAATACAAAAATACGACCGTGTAGCAATATAATATTTAAGCCAGATGGGTGGTGGGGCGATGGCGGCACCCTCGTCCGTGAGTGCCGCCAGCGTCCACACCTCCCAGCTGGCAGCCTGTTGAGCGGGGTGACCTGTCGGTCCAGACACTAGTATGTAGTGCTGTTTGCGTTGGGGGTTAAAACACCTCACATAGCGTGGGCGAACAATTTTAATGTGTTCCCGGATGAGCCGTCCGGACAAATTTATTCGTCCGGGCCGCTCATCCGTAGATCACACTTTAAAAAGATATAAAACTTGACTCCTAGAGTCGCCGTATAAAATGTGTAGTAAAACCTTCACGTAGTGTGAAGTAGGCTTTTTGCCCCCGGAATAATGTCCCGACGGGTGGGGCACCCGCAACTATGTTGCCGGTGTCCAACCCGCTCCGACATATTTTCGGCCTCGGGCGGGACTCCTTGTATAAAAGTATTGTTCACGGTGTATATATATGTGTGTGTCTACTCAATATTTAGTCAGGCTTTAAGGTATAGGTTTGCAACGTGAGGTTATTTTCGTTAGTTAATAGTGAACGGTGGATAAACTAGTGAGTTGCTAATAGAGAAATAGTTCCAGCACAAATTGCCGCTTATTATATTGTCTGTAGAAATAGGCTTCGTATTGAGTGATGGGTCCCTAAATGGCGAGGCGGAGGTACCATGACCTGGCACGCGGATTGTGTGGATGCTGTTATATTTTTAGATGAATGGATTGTACCTTGGACAGTAAATAATGCATCACTCGTCAATCCGCTCGCCGTCACAGCACATCCCTCCCGTCCGGGGTGGGATCTCTGTTGGAATTAAAGTTCATGAATTTTCGTCTCTTAGAGGTGTGCTGTCTCGTCTCTGATGTTCTAGGTCGTTTCTTCTGCATTCTTCGATGATTCGGCTGGGGAGATAGCCTGTGGCGCCGTGGGATTCGACCTGGGCTGACATATTGTCTGGATCTATTACACCATATCCAGGGTGTGTGTAGGTACTGGTACTGGGTTTTGGTTCGTAGGGGGCTGGGGGAGGGTTTTCATGGTCTTCTGCATCTAGATCTTCAGCATGTAAATTTGGTCATGCCCTTATTAGGATCTGATGGTCGCATTATTTCTATCCAGCACATCTCTTTTACCAGTCTTTCAAATTTATCCGATTCTGTGTCTAATATATATATCAGCATATCTGGGTCTTGTTCGTGTTTTCTGAAGTGCCATCTAGTCTTCAATTTCCTGATAAATTGTTCAATATCTTCATTCCATTGATCTTGATCCCATCTTTCGTTGGTAGGTATGAATTTTAGCCCTTTTTCTAGCAATTGAATGTGCTCCCTGACTGGTGTTGTGTCAGTGAGTGTGTATACCGAGGATGCCATTGCCCGGACGATTGTCGTCCGGGAGAGGTGGTATGATAATGCTTTTTATTTCCGATAATTATTGTCCTGATATGTACTGCCGGACGATTGACTCGTCCGGTTCAATCTAGTTTTGGGATGAGGGGCCTGCTTCTGGCTCTTTTTGTGCTTTTGGTTTCCATTTCTTCCGGTTTGTTACCGGAGTTGATTTCTTCTCTCTTCTCTTAGTGAGTTGCCATAAGAGCTCTTCACTGTCTAGAATCTGGCGTGCAGCGAGTAGACCTTGCTTGTCTCGACTGGTCGTCAGTGCTCGGTTCTCTTTTTCTTGCCGGTTTGCTTCTGCTGGAAGGGTTATTTTGGGAAATCGATAAAGCTTCCTCATCACTGGATGAGCTATTATGGCTCATTATTTGCATTGAATGTACGTCATTTTCTTAATTTGTTGCTTCCATGCTGTTAGTCAGGATGTTACCCTCACCATTGTATATATACACATTTCATGTTAGGATCTCATCGGGTGAGCCCCGGAATAGATGGTAAAAAGTATAAGTAACAAGATCACATCTTTTGGTTTGTGTTTATTACAACGCGTTTCGGCCAAAGCCTTCTTCAGGTATATGATACAAGGTTGGTACAACATCCCGGTTTTGTTGAGTTGTGAACAAATGGTATATTGTGACGTATTTCTATTCAAGTACAAATGATGGCGTCATAGTTCCTGATCCATTAAACCACACCATTACTGGTAGTGTTCAATATATCAGCATGTTGAACTGTGACGTCATAGATCCAGTGCAGCTAGTTAAAATATTCTAATCAAGTATACAAAAATTAAAGGGTGTATATTAATAGATTGCCTCTTAATATTCATCATGACCAGGCACGTGCGTGACCCACATTCAATGGCCCGCCCCGTCCGGGGAACCAGCAGTACTGGTTACTCGTCCGGGGCGAGCCACCGGAAGGTCCTGCACGGGTCTAGCCATGCTGAGCACTTTCAATGATAGTGCGTGATTCTATCCCGGACGAAGTGACCAACGTGCACATGTTAGTGAATGTGCCCGGACGTCCCTCTTTCACGGATAGATACTTAAAGCGCCAGCTTATGAGCTTGACTGATCTCATTAGCTTCCCTTATAAAAAGTCGGGGTATGATTAGTGTATCCATTAGTAGTACAAAAATATACGAAGCTCTGGAAACGACATGCAATAAAAAAAAATACTATCTTGTACGTACAAGATAGCATTTCAGCTACCTTGTACGTACAAGATAGCAATTCTGCTATCTTGTACGTACAAGATACTATCTTGTACGTACAAGATAACATTTCGGCTACCTTGTACGTACAAGATACTACCTTGTACGTACAAGATAGCATTTCAGCTACCTTGTACGTACAAGATAGCAATTCTGCTATCTTGTACGTACAAGATACTATCTTGTACGTACAAGATAGCATTTCGGCTATCTTGTACGTACAAGATAGCAATTCTGCTATCTTGTACGTACAAGATACTATCTTGTACGTACAAGATACTACCTTGTACGTACAAGATAACATTTCGGCTACCTTGTACGTACAAGATACTACCTTGTACGTACAAGATAGCAATTCTGCTATCTTGTACGTACAAGATAGCAATTCTGCTATCTTGTACGTACAAGATACTATCTTGTACGTACAAGATAGCATTTCGGCTACCTTGTACGTACAAGATAGCAATTCTGCTATCTTGTACGTACAAGATACTACCTTGTACGTACAAGATAGCATTTCGGCTATCTTGTACGTACAAGATACTACCTTGTACGTACAAGATAGCATTTCGGCTATCTTGTACGTACAAGATAGCAATTCTGCTATCTTGTACGTACAAGATAACATTTAGGCTACCTTGTACGTACAAGATACTACCTTGTACGTACAAGATAGCAATTCTGCTATCTTGTACGTACAAGATACTATCTTGTACGTACAAGATAACATTTCGGCTACCTTGTACGTACAAGATACTACCTTGTACGTACAAGATAGCATTTCAGCAACCTTGTACGTACAAGATAGCAATTCTGCTATCTTGTACGTACAAGATACTATCTTGTACGTACAAGATAGCATTTCGGCTATCTTGTACGTACAAGATAGCAATTCTGCTATCTTGTACGTACAAGATACTATCTTGTACGTACAAGATAACATTTCGGCTACCTTGTACGTACAAGATACTACCTTGTACGTACAAGATAGCATTTCAGCTCCCTTGTACGTACAAGATAGCAATTCTGCTATCTTGTACGTACAAGATACTATCTTGTACGTACAAGATACTACCTTGTACGTACAAGATAACATTTCGGCTACCTTGTACGTACAAGATACTACCTTGTACGTACAAGATAGCAATTCTGCTATCTTGTACGTACAAGATAGCAATTCTGCTATCTTGTACGTACAGGATACTATCTTGTACGTACAAGATAGCATTTCGGCTACCTTGTACGTACAAGATAGCAATTCTGCTATCTTGTACGTACAAGATACTACCTTGTACGTACAAGATAGCATTTCGGCTATCTTGTACGTACAAGATACTATCTTGTACGTACAAGATAGCATTTCGGCTACCTTGTACGTACAAGATAGCAATTCTGCTATCTTGTACGTACAAGATACTACCTTGTACGTACAAGATAGCATTTCGGCTATCTTGTATGTACAAGATACTATCTTGTACGTACAAGATAGCATTTCGGCTACCTTGTACGTACAAGATACTACCTTGTACGTACAAGATAGCAATTCTGCTATCTTGTACGTACAAGATAGCAATTCTGCTATCTTGTACGTACAAGATACTATCTTGTACGTACAAGATAGCATCTCGACTACCTTGTACGTACAAGATAGCATTTCGGCTACCTTGTACGTACAAGATAGCAATTCTGCTATCTTGTACGTACAAGTTACTACCTTGTACGTACAAGATAGCATTTCGGCTATCTTGTATGTACAAGATACTATCTTGTACGTACAAGATAGCATTTCAGCTACCTTGTACGTACAAGATAGCAATTCTGCTATCTTGTACGTACAAGATACTATCTTGTACGTACAAGATAGCAATTCTGCTATCTTGTACGTACAAGATAACATTTAGGCTACCTTGTACGTACAAGATACTACCTTGTACGTACAAGATAGCAATTCTGCTATCTTGTACGTACAAGATACTATCTTGTACGTACAAGATAACATTTCGGCTACCTTGTACGTACAAGATACTACCTTGTACGTACAAGATAGCATTTCAGCTACCTTGTACGTACAAGATAGCAATTCTGCTATCTTGTACGTACAAGATACTATCTTGTACGTACAAGATAGCATTTCGGCTATCTTGTACGTACAAGATAGCAATTCTGCTATCTTGTACGTACAAGATACTATCTTGTACGTACAAGATAACATTTCGGCTACCTTGTACGTACAAGATACTACCTTGTACGTACAAGATAGCATTTCAGCTACCTTGTACGTACAAGATAGCAATTCTGCTATCTTGTACGTACAAGATACTATCTTGTACGTACAAGATAGCATTTCGGCTATCTTGTACGTACAAGATAGCAATTCAGCTATCTTGTACGTACAAGATACTATCTTGTACGTACAAGATACTACCTTGTACGTACAAGATAACATTTCGGCTACCTTGTACGTACAAGATACTACCTTGTACGTACAAGATAGCAATTCTGCTATCTTGTACGTACAAGATAGCAATTCTGCTATCTTGTACGTACAATATACTATCTTGTACGTACAAGATAGCATTTCGGCTATCTTGTACGTACAAGATAGCAATTCTGCTATCTTGTACGTACAAGATACTATCTTGTACGTACAAGATAGCATCTCGACTACCTTGTACGTACAAGATAGCATTTCGGCTACCTTGTACGTACAAGATAGCAATTCTGCTATCTTGTACGTACAAGATAGCAATTCTGCTATCTTGTACGTACAAGATACTATCTTGTACGTACAAGATAACATTTTTGCTACATTGTACGTACAAGATAGCAATTCTGCTATCTTGTACGTACAAGATACTATCTTGTACGTACAAGATAGCATTTCGGCTACCTTGTACGTACAAGATAGCAATTCTGCTATCTTGTACGTACAAGATACTATCTTGTACGTACAAGATAGCATCTCGACCACCTTGTACGTACAAGATAGCATTTCGGCTACCTTGTACGTACAAGATAGCAATTCTGCTATCTTGTACGTACAAGATAGCAATTCTGCTATCTTGTACGTACAAGATACTACCTTGTACGTACAAGGTAGCACACCCTTTGATACCAAGGTGACGATGTGTTCGTGTGTGTATTATTTCCCATGAAGACGTTATTGCGGGTTTACCCACGTGTGAGCGCTCGGCAATTTTATTGTTGGTCTAATGTTTTAGACGTTGGCCTAGAATTTTATTGAGGTTGTGTAAACGTGCCATTTTTATTAAAAACAAAAAGTTACTGGTATTCCAACCGCCCTGGTGAGAGAATGGTGTCCTACCTTGTACGTACAAGGTAGCACACCCTTTGATACCAAGGTGACGATGTGTTCGTGTGTGTAGTATTTCCCATGAAGACGTTATTACAGGTTTACCCACGTGTGAGCGCTCGGCAATTTTATTGTTGGTCTAATGTTTTAGACGTTGGCCTAGAATTTTATCGAGGTTGTGTAAACGTCCCATTTTTTATTAAAGTTACTGGTACTCCACTCGCCCTGGTGAGAGAATGGTGTCTCATCAGAGACGGAGACAGCGACAAACTGTTTCTGAGTTGATCTCAGATTCAGTGTGCAGGGGGGGGGGGGGGGCGCCATTCAATCTCCAGGGGGGGGGGGAGAGGCTGGAGTATTTTTGAAATGAATAATTTCGGGCAGACTGAGCATGAAATAAATAATATACTTCAAGAACTGTTCTATATAAAAATGTATTAAAATTTGAATGTTAAAATTTGAATTTTATTAGCGCGCCGCCAAGCGGAGTGGGAATAAATATTTTGTCCGCGACAAATTCACCCCCCCCCCCCCTCCCCCACGGAGATTGAATGGTGCCCCCCTTATAAAACAATAAGCAGAAATCTGCTACCGCGATATTCAATATTCAAGAGGGAAAATAGTTTAGGTGTAAAATGAGGCTTAAAGTGTTTCAATTGAAAACCCCACATTTCCAGAAAACACGTGACCTCCACCCAATGTTGCCCAACCGTCTTCGTCGTTCGCCTAACATTTACCAGAGACTGGGTAGAGTTCGCGTGTTTGCTTGGAGCATTGTGGAATGCTCCAGAACTAGTTTTGTGTTGGTCTACCGTCTGCGATGCTGGTCCAATACAATAACAGTTCAGTGCGCCTTGTACGTGTCTGGCGTCTGGCTTCTGGGGGTCTGCACGTGTCCGTCTTTGACAAGGCGAGATGACTCCTCTGAAGATGCCGACAATCAACTGGGAGCAATAAAGGCCACTTAAGAGTTGTGGCACCCGAAAGACTATAATAACCCTTTAGCTGTCATCAACTAAAACAACTAAAAATGTCCCGATATTTCTTCTGTTCTACCAACTCGTAGGACAAGCGATAGTTATGTTCTAAGCCATTCATTCACCTAAGTCTAATCATGATTGTTTTATAAACTGTAGACGTCCAAATGACAAAAATATACCAAATACGAGAACTAAATGAGACATGAGACAAGCATTACTTTTTAAATACAAATGTTAAAAAATGCTGTTAAGTGACACAAAAGTGATAGTTAAACAGTTTGAACATCCTTGCGCGAATATATAAGGAAAGCATTAATAAAATAATAGTACAATTATTTCCAGAACTTTAAGCCAGGAAACACGAAACATTGACCCAATGTTGATATTATGCTGGCCTGTCGTTTCCGATGACGGCCCAAGATTAAACCAACGCCGGCTCGGCGTCTCACTTTGATGATAATTCAGCCACTCGATGGTGATTCTCCAACACTATACAGTAGGTGTTGACACTAGTTGAGTTGTCATGAGTTGCACTTCTCGGCAAAACTGTTACCGGCTGGTTACATCAGTCCGCGGGAGTAAATCATAACAAGTATATAAGCAGACACCAATCTTTGATAGTTAGATTGAATTGCTCCAACTTAGCAGGGGCAATCTTGTTACAACTATTATTTAGATTACACATCACAGTCTTATTTAATCTTGATGGCCATAAGTTATTTAAATGAGTATTTTTACATAACTTAAATAAACCTTTTAATATAAGTTTATTATTATTATTATAATATACATATCAATCAACATAGATCAGGTAAAATTCTACTGCAATGACAAAAGTGATGATCACTCATGCGTTTAATAGCGCTTAAAAAATAAACATGGATAAAAAAAGTCAATTCCTTTATCAATTCCGGGCATTTTTTGTCAATTCCAATTCCTTTTTTTCAATTCCTAGTCCAATTCCTGGAATTGAGTCAGGAATTGAGCTCAATTCCCATTCAATTCCGGAATTGACCCCAGCTCTGGTCCTGACTATAAGTCACCAATTAGCTGCGATTGCTTTGATTTCACCGTCCAAGACGTGGGAATATGTGGTGTGAAGTGCTGTATATTGTCTACTTGTTTTGTTTACATGGCAATATACGATCTGGAAATATAACTATTTCACTCTTTTTCGGTGCTTTAAAATTGTTTTTTGACTTTTTTGTATTTTTAGTTAAGATCAGTAGGTTTTTAGCTTCATATAAATTTAATTTTCAAAATTGACAAAATTGAAAATGTCTAATCCCACGGGGTCCCTTTAACACCATTAAAATAAGATATTATCGATATCATAGGCAATAGTGAAGCCCATACAACAGGCTGCATTCATGAATAAATCATACGACACGAGGTCAGGTTTGCAATAAAGAAGTTGAAAATGGTGAGGATGCGATGGTATGAAATGCATTTTCTGCACTATTTCTCAAATATCACGCAGATCAAAAAATTATTATGGTCCTAACATGCATCCTGAACTATAATCATTCTCATCTCATTTGAATTCCCAGATAAACGGGCAACATATAGCATACACACAAAACATAAAATGGGCGATCCCAAAATAGATGTCAGGAACAAATATTTGAATAAGTTATAAACGGCAGATAAGGAATAAAATACTTGTATCATCAGGATTTCCGTACATATAGAAAATTATGGCAACCAATGGAATTTAAAATTACCCTTTCCATGTTTTGAACTCATAAGAATTCCTGAAAAATATTGGGAATTTGATTTCAAATCGACATGATCAATAATTTGTCTCTCTTGCCGTATTTATTATGCGTGGCTTGAACTAAGTTAATATTATTGAATAAAATGTGGTTCAAAACGAAAGTATACATATACGAAAGTATATATGTTTTGCATCTATATATTATCATAATCTGGTGACAAGTCAATTGTTTAACAATTCTAAATTTCAAATCTTACAGCAGTAACCCAGCAAAGGTGAAACACGACACGTTGACCCAATGCTGGTCTAAGGTTAGCCCACCGTCTACGACGCTGGGCCAACATTAGCCCAGCATTGAAGTGTTGGGAAGTAGCCTGTGGACAATGCTGACTGACATGCGTGTATACACGATATACCCGCGGCGTCCACGATATACCTACGACAGGCCAGCGTTACTACAGAGGCTCAGTGTTATTAATACACTCTATATGCATATTACATGTATGTACGAAGCCTACAAAGATGCAGCCCTCTCATTAGTCCACCGTTTAATATACAATACACATCCCCCAGAATAAAACATTCACCTTCCCACATGTTGTACTCATAAAGTGAAACTTGCAACTATAAGTCATTCAATCGTTTTAATACAGTTTTTCAGTTACCATTACAACGCGGCGGCGCGGCTCATCTCACTCCAAAACAGTTGGAACGTCGCCCCTCATATCACAATGTTGCCAGCTTTAAGGGTTGGCTAGTAAAAGCTAGTATTATCGATTAATTATCGTAAATAAAATGGCAAATGCAAAAGAATGTCATGGAAAACATCATAGAAGAATCATTTCCCGGGAATATTATGGTGATCCAGATGATGTTCAAGGTCAAAAGGTCAATTAAGATTTTCAAAAATGTGGAAATGTGATTTATAACAAATACAAGTAGAAAAGTGTAATACATCTTTTTAAATTTTATTTTACCTGGATAATCTATTTCTGATATAAATTTGGTGATGCAAAGTCATATGTAAGGTCAAAAGGTAAATTTCAAAGCCAATAATAAAAATATAATTTTTAACAAATACAAATGAGAACTTTTTTGATGTAATACCTCTTTTTTGTAGTTTTTTTGACAGGATAATCCATTTCAAGCAATATATGATGTTATAAAAATATGATGTTAACAAATACAAATTGGAACAAGCCGAATACGTCTTGTTGGTGTGACTTTAACTGGAAAAAACTTTATGTCACCATTTTGCTGATTTAAAGCCACCTTCAGTGTCAAAAGGTCAAGTTAAACATATTAAATGTAACAAATATAAGAGTATAATTTTCACATATACAAATAGGCAAAAGGTTTTGTTTTATTTTGAATGGAGAATGCATTTATGTGATTTTTTAACAAACACATAAGAATTACAAGTATAACACGCTGTACCTCCGATAAACAAATTGAAAGTGCTTGGAATTCCTCTTCTCAGCCAGTATTTAGTGCATTGAAATTCGTAGGGTTCAATATAGTACATTAGAATTTGACAACGCCTATTGAAGTACCAATAGGATGCGTGTTATAAGAACAGAATAAACGTATTGTGTGCTTATTAGATTTCAAACAAACATAATTATTCAATCGATGCGTGCCTCCTATACGCAGGTGGATGTTGAGATGATAATCAGCTAAGCTGCTAATACCGCCCTCCAGAAACTGGACTATTTTTTCGGAATGGATGATTCCCACAATGTTGTTTTTCGACCAGTGATGAAACATTTTGTGTTTTTTATAATCCAGAACAGATCATGAAATTACTCATGGAATCACTGTTTCTAGAACATGTATGTCAGGATTGTCGTCGCCCGCCATTTTGCAGTAAATGGGACATAACTGTGCGTGTCATAGTCGACCACTGTTCTTTCAATTACATGTATTAGTAGTATATGTGAAGTGAAATTGTTGATTTTTTTCATCGTTATTCAATTAACATTATGCTCAAATGAAAGCAACTTCCTACTTCTACCACCACAAATTGACCATCGTCATTATTATATACTGTCGCATTTGGTGTGCACCTGTGAAGTAAAAACTTTCAGGGCTTAGGTGAAAACACACAGTCATGTAAAATGTCCCATAAATCAATCAAGTCAAGTAACAGAATAGTGCATACTTCTAGTCGCTTAGGCCTATTATTATGTTCTTGGATAGAAGTATGTATTACTTCTCGTGGTATTTTTACTTTCTGTCTGGAGACGTCAGTCTGTGTACTGTATTGTTCTGCATTGTGCATTTTTAAATTGTATGTAACATTTGATATAAATTCAGTTGTTCTATCATGTAACAGTCATATGATCTGTTTCCATGTAAGTTTAATAACCTAAATTCAAGCAGATATACGTCATAATTAAATCATCAAAGTACTACCAGAAAGTTTATCCAGTCAAAATAACATCAAAACGAGGTGTTACACTGGCTCCTATTTTTTTTTAATCGTATTTTCGCATTTTTAAATCCTGAAATTAACCTTTGACATTAAATATCCCCATATTTTATTTTTTCCCTTGAAATTAACAATTAGACATTGCAGATGACCTTGAATTACCATGCTAATACCAGAAAAATATTCTCCAGCAAAAATTTAATTTAACATTTGCGCATAAATTTGACACAATTGCGCATACATTTGACCTCTAAATTGACATTTTGACCTTGAATATAACCTTGAATCATCATAATATTACCAGAAATAGATTATACTGTCAAACCTCATCAACAATAGGTATTACACTTGTTCCTACCTATATTTTATGCAAAATCATATATAAAACGGTGGTCCCCAAATTACATGTCATCTTGGATTTATTTAAAGTATGTTATCCTTCCACCGATTGGATTTTAGCAGATTTTCTATTGATGATTCTTAGCTGATTGGTGAAAAAAAATAAAAACTTACCCAATGTGTGGTGGGTCTTTTCAATTTGTTATTGGACTAAGATGGACAGCTGGTGTCTAGAGTTCAATGTGTTAATTACCTGGAACGCTCTTATTAAAGTGTTCTAGATATTGGACATAGCGATATCGACTTATAGCGATGTGGGCTAGCATGATAGAAGTAGACAATTTGATAAATATAGACATAAAATAATTTTACAGCTAAGCAGAACATTCTCACTGAAATCAATATGTGTTAAATGGGAGGTCGACTTCAAAGGGTGCTTTGAAAATATT
Source organism: Flabesymbios commensalis (assembly GCA_964017125.1). NCBI lineage: Eukaryota > Metazoa > Annelida > Polychaeta > Terebellida > Flabelligeridae > Flabesymbios > Flabesymbios commensalis. The sequence continues at coordinate 17,319,002 of OZ024918.1, read as the reverse complement.
CCCCCCGCTTATATTTTTGTAGACTTTTTTTCTGGAATCCCCGAATGCTTTCTGAATACTTTGCCATTTTGCCATAAAAATAATTTTGTTGCAATTTGTTCTAGGTTGGGTCATTATTGAACGTACATTGACTGGACTGTCGGCGCTAATGTTGAAATTGCTCAATAGTAATAGTAGTATATATTTTTGGACAATTTGGAAATTTCTGAACAGATTTTTTTGTGGGAACCCTGTCAAGGGATAACACTTAGTATCTATGCGGACCATATCTCATGATACAAACCACAGGGGCGTGCACAGGGTGGGTGCAGATTTTAAAAAAATGTAACCCCCATATTTGTATAATTTTTACCTCTTGACGCTCCCCCCCCCCCCCCCCTATATCGGAAAGCTGCACACGCCCCTGGACCAGCGAACTTTCGCACCGTCTGACCATTGGACCTTCTGAATATAATGATGACCACTGTATATGTACTTGCCTGTGGACCATTTTCACATGGCAATATAAAACATAACGCATAAACATTTCATTAACATTTATATTATGAAACACTATAAATTAAATCCTTCGTTATTACACTTTATCATCAATTCAAATTAGGCATTATTACTGCTACACCAATTAAATATAGCCGACATACACAGTACAAGCTTTTAATATGAAAAACCTAGCAAAGTGGTCTAACTCAGGCAGTGTAGGCAAAATACAAGAATATTAAAACGTGTATGGTCCCTTAATGCTTTACATGATGGGAAAATGATGTAACAGACATGTATATTGCCATACTCTATGGCGAGGAACTTTTAATTTTTTTAACAGATACGAACACAGTTTGTATGAATAGATTCAAACATACGATGTGTTCAACCCAGTTCCTGGTAAATCAGGTACCTGAGGCAGCTGTACAGGTCAACTCCTTCCTTAGCATTTGAAGGAGGATCTAAATTGTGTTGAACCATTAAATCACAGCATAACTCGAACACACTCTCATCACAGGGAATTTCATTCCTGAATATGCATTCCCCCTTGCAAACGTCTATGTCCGACCTATCGCAGTCCAGACCAAAATGCTGACCACCATATGCTTCAGGGGCATTATACAGCATGAATGGCTTCCCAAAAGACGTCTGCGTGTGCCTGGAAGGTTGTATGTGATGGTAGCTCCAAGTATAAGCAACATGGTCAAGTTCAACCTGAAATGAAAAAGGATTTGCACAACATTCTGATGGAAAAATACTCACTTACAGAAAGGCCACGGCCGCTGTCAGCGTATGCAAGATAATTATTATGTTGATATAGTGCTGCAGCAACCAATCAAACAGTCCAGTATTTATTAAGTAACCCAAACTCAAATTTTAACACAAGTTCAACAAGTTTATTGTATCTCCATGAATTGTACAAAAACATAGGAGAGATAATACATCATCATTATAATATGGCGTGCGTTATAAGTACAAAAACAAATAAAAATAGTTTAAATGAGTGGAATGAAGAGAATGTTTCAATTTAATTTTTTATGAAAATAGATAATTTGAGTAATTCTTTCTCATCATAAGAGTTTAGTATTTTTTTTAATTTCCAGTTTGAATGATTTGTGTGATACATTTCGGACATTTTTCTAATAATAACTAAGGCATTGCATTCTAATAAAAAATGATACTCATTACCAATTTTTCCCTGTTGACATAAGTTGCAATAGCGCTCTTCTTTAGGTATATTTAAGTGTCTTCCCAATTCTATTGCTAATTTATGATCGGAAACTCTAAATTTACACAACGTTATTCAATGATTATACGACAGCGTAAGTAGATAAGGCTCTAATGCAAAATCTGTTTTACATAGACGATAACTACAACATTTTCTAAGTGTATTAATATCAGAATACCATTCTTGCTTGAATTGATCTGTAAGTCGTGTTTTAACAATATACATACAACTATCAATATTATCTACAGCTTGTGTCAACCAGTAGAAGCCAAGCCCATTCACATTCAAAGTGTTTTCTACATATTTTAGCCATGGTGATTTGTAGTCATTATTATTGTACAACATTAATAATACATTATAGACCCTACTAGACAACTTATCTGGGTTAGTCAACATACTAGCCCAGTACTTCAAAATTATGCATTTAATTTCGATAGACGGTGGGATTTCTCCCAGCTCTCCATAAACCATACAAGTTGGTGTTGACGTTTTACAATGTAGAATGTGTTTACAAAACTTAACATGCAATTCTATTATCAAAACATTATTTTCAATACCCCACACTTCTGAGCTATAAAGCAATATTGGAGGTACCATGTTATGGAACAAGTCTAGTTGTACATCAATTGGTAGCTTCTGTATACGTGCTTTCTTTAATATCAAATACATAGCTTTACGAGCTTGATTCACCACATATTTTCTACATTCTGTAAATTTACTATTTGGTGTGAAAGGAACCCCTAGGTATTTAAAGTAATCAACAATTTCAATTTGTTTTTTATTGTACAAGTATACTCTAACTAAATGTTTTCTAGAACCAAATATAATTATTTTAGTTTTACTAACATTAACTTTCAATTTCCATTTTTCACAATACTTTTCCATACCATTTATTGCTGCTTGAAGCTTATCTGGGGAGTCAGCCAATATCATTGTATCGTCCGCATACAATAATATCAGTAATTTTAACATGTTTTCCAGTCTTGCATCCCCACCGAAAGACAGATAGTTATTCCCTTCTTGTAAAAGGTAGGATTCAAGGTCATTAACAAAAATAGCAAACAAAAGCGGAGATAAACTGTCGCCCTGGCGTACACCTATATTACAACAGAAATAATCAGATTTCTTTCCATTCAGCTCAACACATGATTTTACATTTTGGTATAATTGATACGCAACATATAGTCGATCTTATAGATGAGCTTTCATGGGTAATTAAGAATGAAATTAACTGAAGTTTAATTTCAAGTTATCAATAATTTAATAATGAAATTAACTGAAGTTTAATTTCAAGTTATCAATTAAGAATTAAATTAACTTAAGTTTTATTTCAAGTTATCAATAATTAAGAATGAAATTAACTCAAGTTTAATTTCAAGTTATCAATTTGGGCAAAAATCATAACAAGTGTCATATGTTAAGGTGAAATTACTCACTTGAATTTGGCGGAGAAAGCAGAATTGGATCAAATTCTTGTCAAGGAAATCACCAGTATATTTTCCCTCATGTTTCATCCCCGCGAACAGTTCGATCCAAAACTGAATGCATTGTTTTCGTAGCAGTGCCCACCACGCTTCGATCCTCTGGTTCGTTACACTTGTGCCGTAAATGAAACTTTTTTCATCTGCCATGGAGTCATGATGATTCCTTCTTAAAAACGTTTGAAGTTCTTTAACCAGTCCATTCTCGGTGCCCCGGTCTGCACGGACTCGTCGGGGGCATTTATTGTGCTCCTCAACAGCATTCATAAAATAACCTGCGATAACTTTTGGGTTATTGTTGGTTGTGTATGCTTTTAGCCATATAATATACCTGGAATAACCGTCTATGCAACCATGTATACAGATGCCATATGGTTTCAGCTTATCATAGCCGTCCATGTGCCAAGTAAAATTAGGACCACGATTCTGATATCGACGACGTATTAGTCTTCTTCGTCTTCTTAATTCCACCCCCGCCGGATCCAGTATTTGAAGTAACAGTCTAACAGTCTCTTGGGTAACAGTGAATCCATGATGCAAACATTTCAGGTGCATCCAACGATACCCATGCAATTGCCCTGATTTGGACAGTTGATCTTCTATGTACAATGCAACATGAACTAAGTCACTCATATTTTTTCGCCGATACAAATCCATCCTCTTCAGAACTCTTTGTAATTGACGCTGACTCAATGTCACTTGGTGGGTCGAGGCTAAACATATAATAATTTCCATCTGGCTCATACCAAGCCTGAAGTACATGGCTATAAGATTATCCCGATCCATGACAGAAACTGTTTGACAACTGGCTTCGAGGATATAAAACAAATATGTGCAAACCGGGTAGTGATCTTGCTTATACGTACCAGGGTGTGGTAGTATCATGTACGTACAAGGTAGTATCTTGTACGTACAAGATAGCAGAATTGCTATCTTGTACGTACAAGATAGCAGAATTGTTATCTTGTACGTACAAGGTAGTATCTTGTACGTACAAGGTAGCCGAAATGTTATCTTGTACGTACAAGATAGCAGAATTGCTATCTTGTACGTACAAGATAGCCGAAATGCTATCTTGTACGTACAAGATAGTATCTTGTATACGTACAAGATAGTATCTTGTACGTACAAGATAGCAGAATTGCTATCTTGTACGTACAAGGTAGCTGAAATGCTATCTTGTACGTACAAGATAGTATCTTGTACATACAAGATAGCCGAAATGCTATCTTGTACGTACAAGGTAGTAACTTGTACGTACAAGATAGCAGAATTGCTATCTTGTACGTACAAGGTAGCCGAAATGCTATCTTGTACGTACAAGATAGTATATTGTACGTACAAGATAGCAGAATTGCTATCTTGTACGTACAAGATAGCAGAATTGCTATCTTGTACGTACAAGGTAGTATCTTGTACGTACAAGGTAGCCGAAATGTTATCTTGTACGTACAAGATAGTATCTTGTACATACAAGATAGCCGAAATGCTATCTTGTACGTACAAGGTAGTATCTTGTACGTACAAGATAGCAGAATTGCTATCTTGTACGTACAAGATAGCAGAATTGCTATCTTGTACGTACAAGGTAGTATCTTGTACGTACAAGGTAGCCGAAATGTTATCTTGTACGTACAAGATAGTATATTGTACGTACAAGATAGCAGAATTGCTATCTTGTACGTACAAGGTAGCTGAAATGCTATCTTGTACGTACAAGATAGTATCTTGTACGTACAAGATAGCAGAATTGCTATCTTGTACGTACAAGATAGCCGAAATGCTATCTTGTACGTACAAGATAGTATCTTGTACGTACAAGATAGCAGAATTGCTATCTTGTACGTACAAGGTAGCTGAAATGCTATCTTGTACGTACAAGATAGTATCTTGTACGTACAAGATAGCAGAATTTCTATCTTGTACGTACAAGGTAGCTGAAATGCTATCTTGTACGTACAAGGTAGTATCTTGTACGTACAAGATAGCAGAATTGCTATCTTGTACGTACAAGGTAGCCGAAATGCTATCTTGTACGTACAAGATAGTATCTTGTACGTACAAGATAGCAGAATTGCTATCTTGTACGTACAAGATAGCAGAATGGCTATCTTGTACGTACAAGGTAGTATCTTGTACGTACAAGGTAGCCGAAATGCTATCTTGTACGTACAAGATAGTATCTTGTACATACAAGATAGCTGAAATGCTATCTTGTACGTACAAGGTAGTATCTTGTACGTACAAGATAGCAGAATTGCTATCTTGTACGTACAAGGTAGCCGAAATGCTATCTTGTACGTACAAGATAGTATCTTGTACGTACAAGATAGCAGAATTGCTATCTTGTACGTACAAGATAGCAGAATTGCTATCTTGTACGTACAAGGTAGTATCTTGTACGTACAAGGTAGCCTAAATGTTATCTTGTACGTACAAGATAGCAGAATTGCTATCTTGTACGTACAAGATAGCCGAAATGCTATCTTGTACGTACAAGGTAGTATCTTGTACGTACAAGATAGCCGAAATGCTATCTTGTACGTACAAGGTAGTATCTTGTACGTACAAGATAGCAGAATTGCTATCTTGTACGTACAAGGTAGCCGAAATGCTATCTTGTACGTACAAGATAGTATCTTGTACGTACAAGATAGCAGAATTGCTATCTTGTACGTACAAGATAGCAGAATTGCTATCTTGTACGTACAAGGTAGTATCTTGTACGTACAAGGTAGCCGAAATGTTATCTTGTACGTACAAGGTAGTATCTTGTACGTACAAGATAGTATCTTGTACGTACAAGATAGCAGAATTGCTATCTTGCACGTATAAGATAGCCGAAATGCTATCTTGTACGTACAAGATAGTATCTTGTACGTACAAGATAGCAGAATTGCTATCTTGTACGTACAAGGTAGCTGAAATGCTATCTTGTACGTACAAGGTAGTATCTTGTACGTACAAGGTAGCCGAAATGTTATCTTGTACGTACAAGATAGTATCTTGTACGTACAAGATAGCAGAATTGCTATCTTGTACGTACAAGGTAGTATCTTGTACGTACAAGGTAGCCTAAATGTTATCTTGTACGTACAAGATAGCAGAATTGCTATCTTGTACGTACAAGATAGCCGAAATGCTATCTTGTACGTGCAAGGTAGTATCTTGTACGTACAAGATAGCCGAAATGCTATCTTGTACGTACAAGGTAGTATCTTGTACGTACAAGATAGCAGAATTGCTATCTTGTACGTACAAGGTAGCCGAAATACTATCTTGTACGTACAAGATAGTATCTTGTACGTACAAGGTAGCCGAAATGTTATCTTGTACGTACAAGATAGTATCTTGTACATACAAGATAGCCGAAATGCTATCTTGTACGTACAAGGTAGTATCTTGTACGTACAAGATAGCAGAATTGCTATCTTGTACGTACAAGATAGCAGAATTGCTATCTTGTACGTACAAGGTAGTATCTTGTACGTACAAGGTAGCCGAAATGTTATCTTGTACGTACAAGATAGTATATTGTACGTACAAGATAGCAGAATTGCTATCTTGTACGTACAAGGTAGCTGAAATGCTATCTTGTACGTACAAGATAGTATCTTGTACGTACAAGATAGCAGAATTGCTATCTTGTACGTACAAGATAGCCGAAATGCTATCTTGTACGTACAAGATAGTATCTTGTACGTACAAGATAGCAGAATTGCTATCTTGTACGTACAAGGTAGCTGAAATGCTATCTTGTACGTACAAGATAGTATCTTGTACGTACAAGATAGCAGAATTTCTATCTTGTACGTACAAGGTAGCTGAAATGCTATCTTGTACGTACAAGGTAGTATCTTGTACGTACAAGATAGCAGAATTGCTATCTTGTACGTACAAGGTAGCCGAAATGCTATCTTGTACGTACAAGATAGTATCTTGTACGTACAAGATAGCAGAATTGCTATCTTGTACGTACAAGATAGCAGAATTGCTATCTTGTACGTACAAGGTAGTATCTTGTACGTACAAGGTAGCCGAAATGCTATCTTGTACGTACAAGATAGTATCTTGTACATACAAGATAGCTGAAATGCTATCTTGTACGTACAAGGTAGTATCTTGTACGTACAAGATAGCAGAATTGCTATCTTGTACGTACAAGATAGCAGAATTGCAATCTTGTACGTACAAGGTAGTATCTTGTACGTACAAGGTAGCCTAAATGTTATCTTGTACGTACAAGATAGCAGAATTGCTATCTTGTACGTACAAGATAGCCGAAATGCTATCTTGTACGTACAAGGTAGTATCTTGTACGTACAAGATAGCCGAAATGCTATCTTGTACGTACAAGGTAGTATCTTGTACGTACAAGATAGCAGAATTGCTATCTTGTACGTACAAGGTAGCCGAAATGCTATCTTGTACGTACAAGATAGTATCTTGTACGTACAAGATAGCAGAATTGCTATCTTGTACGTACAAGATAGCAGAATTGCTATCTTGTACGTACAAGGTAGTATCTTGTACGTACAAGGTAGCCGAAATGTTATCTTGTACGTACAAGGTAGTATCTTGTACGTACAAGATAGTATCTTGTACGTACAAGATAGCAGAATTGCTATCTTGTACGTATAAGATAGCCGAAATGCTATCTTGTACGTACAAGATAGTATCTTGTACGTACAAGATAGCAGAATTGCTATCTTGTACGTACAAGGTAGCTGAAATGCTATCTTGTACGTACAAGGTAGTATCTTGTACGTACAAGGTAGCCGAAATGTTATCTTGTACGTACAAGATAGTATCTTGTACGTACAAGATAGCAGAATTGCTATCTTGTACGTACAAGGTAGTATCTTGTACGTACAAGGTAGCCTAAATGTTATCTTGTACGTACAAGATAGCAGAATTGCTATCTTGTACGTACAAGATAGCCGAAATGCTATCTTGTACGTACAAGGTAGTATCTTGTACGTACAAGATAGCCGAAATGCTATCTTGTACGTACAAGGTAGTATCTTGTACGTACAAGATAGCAGAATTGCTATCTTGTACGTACAAGGTAGCCGAAATACTATCTTGTACGTACAAGATAGTATCTTGTACGTACAAGATAGCAGAATTGCTATCTTGTACGTACAAGATAGCAGAATTGCTATCTTGTACGTACAAGGTAGTATCTTGTACGTACAAGGTAGCCGAAATGTTATCTTGTACGTACAAGATAGTATCTTGTACGTACAAGATAGCAGAATTGCTATCTTGTACGTACAAGATAGCCGAAATGCTATCTTGTACGTACAAGATAGTATCTTGTACGTACAAGATAGCAGAATTGCTATCTTGTACGTACAAGGTAGCTGAAATGCTATCTTGTACGTACAAGGTAGTATCTTGTACGTACAAGGTAGCCGAAATGCTATCTTGTACGTACAAGGTAGTATCTTGTACGTACAAGATAGCAGAATTGCTATCTTGTACGTACAAGATAGCCGAAATGCTATCTTGTACGTACAAGATAGTATCTTGTACGTACAAGATAGCAGAATTGCTATCTTGTACGTACAAGGTAGCTGAAATGCTATCTTGTACGTACAAGGTAGTATCTTGTACGTACAAGGTAGCCGAAATGTTATCTTGTACGTACAAGATAGTATCTTGTACGTACAAGATAGCAGAATTGCTATCTTGTACGTACAAGGTAGCTGAAATGCTATCTTGTACGTACAAGATAGTATTTTTTTTATTGCATGTCGTTTCCAGAGCTTCGTAAAAATACGACCGTGTAGCAATATAATATTTAAGCCAGATGGGTGGTGGGGCGATGGCGGCACCCTCGTCCGTGAGTGCCGCCAGCGTCCACACCTCCCAGCTGGCAGCCTGTTGAGCGGGGTGACCTATCGGTCGAGACACTAGTATGTAGTGCTGTTTGCATTGGGGGTTAAAACACCTCACATAGCGTGGGCGAACAATTTTAATTGTGTAACGGATTTATTCGTCCGGGCCGCTCATCCGTAGATCACACTTTAAAAATATATAAAACTTGACTCCTAGAGTCGCCGTATAAAATGTGTAGTAAAACCTTCACGTAGTGTGAAGTAGGCTTTTTGCCCCCGGAATAATGTCCCGACGGGTGGGGCACCCGCAACTATGTTGCCGGTGTCCAACCCGCTCCGACATATTTCCGGCCTCGGGCGGGACTCCTTGTATAAAAGTATTGTTCACGGTGTATATATGTGTGTGTCTACTCAATATTTAGTCAGGCTTTAAGGTATAGGTTTGCAACGTGAGGTTATTTTCGTTAGTTAATAGACAACGGTGGATAAACTGGTGAGTTGCTAATAGAGATATAGTTCCAGCACAAATTGCCGCTTATTATATTGTCTGTAGAAATAGGCTTCGTATTGAGTGATGGGTCCCTAAATGGCGAGGCGGAGGTACCATGACCTGGCGCGTGGATTGTGTGGATGCTGTTATATTTTTAGATGAATGGATTGTACCTTAGACAGTAAATAATGCATCACTCGTCAATCCGCTCGCCGTCACAGCACATCCCTCCCGTCCGGGGTGGGATCTCTGTTGGAATTAAAGTTCATGAATTTTCGTCTCTTAGAGGTGTGCTGTCTCGTCTCTGATGTTCTAGGACGTTTCTTCTGCATTCTTCGATGATTCGGCTGGGGAGATAGCCTGTGGCGCCGTGGGATTCGACCTGGGCTGACATATTGTCTGGATCTAATACACCATATCCAGGGTGTGTGTAGGTACTGGTACTGGGTTTTGGTTCGTAGGGGGCTGGGGGAGGGTTTTCATGGTCTTCTGCATCTTCAAACTCCCTTGTGCATTTGTCAAAGATTAGACACAAAATATTATACATTCGTGGCCTGTGTCAGTAGCGTTCTATTGATATCAAATATATTGATATAGCTCAAAATTTGACTACTCATTGGGCAAAACTGTGAGATACATGCAATTTTCCTGAGCCCAAAGAAAAGCGCTCAAATTTTACGTCTAACCAAAAAAGTATATAATATGTTCACATAACTCACTATTTTTATTCCAAATAGGTTTATTTCAAGTCAACAATAGTTCTAGAACATGTTTGAATCAAAACTAAATATTTATTATACACAAAAATTAGTTGAGAAAAAGTATTTTGACTATTTACTGAAAAAGTATGAAAAAAGGTCAAATTAAGGGTTAAAATACCAACTTAAAGCTTTCTTGTGCATTTGTCAATGATCAGATACAAAATATTTTACATCCATGTGACGGCCGGGGCCAGTAGCTTTCTATTGATATCAAATATATTGATATAGCTTAAAATTTGACTACTCAGTGGGCAAAAATGTGAAATATGGTCAATTTTCCTGAGCCTGGAAAAAAGCGAGCTAATTTTACGTCTAACGAAAAAAGCGAGTAATATGTTCACATAACTCATTATTTTTATTCCAAATGGGTTAATTTCAAGTCAACAATAGTTCTAGAACATGTTTGAATCAAAACTAAACATTTGTACTATACAAAAATCGGCTGAGAGAAAAGTATTTTGTCTATTTAGTGAAAAAGTATGAAAAATGAGTAAAATTACGTGTTAAAATACCAACTTAAAGCTATATTGTGTATTTGTCATTGATCAGACACAAAATATTTTACATCCATGTGAAAGCCTGTGTCATATGTGAGGATAATAAATAATTAAAAAATTATTTAAATAGAAAATTACCACAATTTTAGCAAACAATCACTTCATACGCAATATTTCAAATTGCGGTTTGCGATTTTGACGGTACTAGTGTTTAAAGGGTTTTTACGGTACTTTTGGACAGGATGATTTTTGTAAGACGCGCAGATTCGGATTCCTGAGGAAATTCCACTATAGGTTGAACTCTTGGATCGTATGGACTTTTTAACACAAATAAAACCCCCCTAGCTCTGGGACTACTTGTCTAAACCAAGACATCTCTCTATTGAGATTCCTTGTCTAAACTATGTAAATATTTCCTAGATAAATCTGGTAATTCATTTACCGTAGATAATTGTCGAAACCAACCGTTGTCTATTGATACGTTTTACAGTACATTCTCCTCTTTGTGATATAGTTTTATGCCATTTTGTCATTTGAATTAGCTTTACCGACTGTTGGAATTCCTCTATGGAACATGGGTGCGTTTCGTTTAACCAGGTTACCCAGAATCCTGAAAATCCACAATATTATTCAGATTTCTTTTTACAGTTTATAAACAGTCAGCTAATCATTTTCCTGAAGTAATTATATTAGAGATCTTGTATGTGTATTATGTCTTGAACACACACCTGCACAATATGGTAGAATATGTGATTTCATATCAACTACTAAGGGAATTACAGCATATCTCCGCAAACCATCATCGAAGAAGTGAACTTGTTTAGAGATAAAAAAATATTTTAAAAATCTAAGCTTGTGTCTTTTAATAGGTCACAGTTTTCGCTGCCCCGTGGGTAGCTGTTAGGGAGCTGATTCAGCACCCTAAAACACTTACTTGCTTAACAAGTACGTCAACCCTTACAGTGCGGGGATCGACTTCAGTCGTCATGAATCTGACGTCTGTAGACGTCAGATTCTGACGACTAAAGTCGATCCCCGCACTGTAAGAGTAAACATATTTCTAAAGACCGTAGACCCATAACATAGGTATTCAAATGAATCGGAAAGAGCTAACTAAGACAGTTATAATGATTTCAAATTGAAAAAAATCCTTTGGTTGCGATGTTTTTTACAAATTAATCCAGTGCTTTAAGGGGTAAACAGTTTTAACTCTTACACCGCTAAGCGCGACTATTGTCGTCATTAATTTGAAGTTAATTTGAGTACCTCATTGTAAATTTGAGCCCTACAAGATCGCATGACATTGGTTGGTCTAACATTTCATTTTTATCTCCACACAGTTGCATTTCTATATCATATAATAAGCGTATTAACGTATACAACTACATTAAATTATTTTGCTTGAGTTATCGCATAACATATAGGTTATAATACGTATATTAAATACAATTGATTTCATCACAAACATGACGACACTAATACTTGACGTATTTTCCTATTTCAGATTGGTTAAAAATGGTACTTGAATGGTCCATCAAATGGATAGACAATGTGGTATCATGGCTGATTGATCCCAGACCTATCTTCTTATTGAAGTTCGACGACTTGAAATCAAATTTAACTTTCGTTCTTCGCAAAGCAGCAACGTTTTTGAACTTGGATACGACAGATGCCATGCTTAATTGCACAAAGATGAACTCAGAGGGGTCATGGCACCGCACGAAAGATCCCAACCAAACTGAACTCCTGCTTTTTCCAGACAGTTCCAAAGAGGATTTAGACATTAAAATAGCCATAGTGGATTGGTACATTCAGAGGCGTTGTCCCACTCCACCGCGGTGTTTACTTTACAAGGATGTTAACTTCACAGGACAACCTTATAAATTAAATCCTGTATCTTAATGATGTTCGCTTTAATAATTTATTGGTTTAATTACACTATAAAAAATATAGCTTTTGATGACTCATTTTACCAAACTGGTATTGTGGGCAGCGCTGGTGAGGTAAAACTTGCTGTTAGACAAGCTGTTAAAACTGTTAACAAGCTGTTGAAACTGTCGCTGTTGACATCTACCAATTTATCCTTTCAGGTGTAAAACACATACTGCATGACAGATTTATTGCGCATATGAAAATATATTTCAGCGGTGGATGAGAGTGTATTTTAACCCTTTAATCGCCAAATTATTCTATCTGAATTTTCACCCACTTGAAGTTGTGTCTCGCTGACGCGATCCATAACTTCAAGTGAGTGAAAACTATTCAGATTTGACAAAATGTAGGTCAACTCTTTTCAAATCTTGCTCATTGATGACACATTTTATCTTTAACATATTTAAATGTGGTACTTAATGTGCAAAACAAATGAAAACCCGAATATATGCGGCACCGGCGGAAGGAATATTACCACATTTATATGGCGTGGCGAAACAATCTTCTGAGAAATTGTTATTAGCAGATATGTGGGTCTGTATGATAACAATTACCCACACTGTAAACTGGTCAAAAATCGCTGCATTTATCGTAGTAAAGTATGCCTACTGTAGTCTAATTCAACCCACTACATTATTATATAATGTTTGTTATTACCGTAGAAAATATTTTATTGTAAATAATTATCATTACAGCAGGAGACCGGTTACTGGAATTAGCTACAGTTATTAGCATGTAGTATGTACGGTACCGTATACTATTTCGAACAATTTTCTGGCATTCATCACAGTAAATTACTGTGAAGTTTTTCACTGCATGCTAATGTTAATAATTATTAAAGTCTTTATTTAAACATATTATTTTTTTTATTTTTCCTGGATTACCAGAATAGCGCTGAAAATTTAAATTTCTTGAAATATATAATTTACTCCATGCAGAGTCTGCTCGAAATTAATTATTAAAAAATTATAACAAAGATAACACATAGATATAGAATTGAAGTAGACATTAACAAAAACCCTGCGGTTCTGAACATTATTGAGAGTTATTTTTTGCATCAAACTGAAGTTGATATTTAGGCAATGGGCCATGTATTATAAAATTAAAATCAAAACAAATATATATTTTCCGCCAATAACTATTTTTGATTTGAAAAAAAACATGCTAAAGAAAATTAGATGCACAAGTGCGATGTGTTTTCTTCGTTAGTTCGCATGATAACAGTGTCGATCCTTGTCTATATCCCGCAAAATAATACAGTCACCATGAGGTCATATGAGACCAATGAGATGGGTGGGAGATGTTGACCAATCAGAGTTTGAGCACGCCTGTCAATCAGCCCTGTCGTTGAACTATCCATATGACAATGATTTGTGTCGGCAATACGAATATGATTCGTGTTATAAATATTATGATATTATATTCATTGGATAACTACCAAGCCTGTGTGCCTGAAATGGTTAAACATGCTCCAATAAACTATTCCGACTTTCATTCATGGCTAGATTTTCTCGGGGGGGGGGGGGGGTAATGGACATCAAAATAAGCTGAACAATACAAAAAAAAGCATTCTGTAAAAAGCTATGCTCGTAAACTCAACTAAATTTATACATGTACGTGACTCATCATATACTATTACCACTATTATGAAAAACGTCGTCCCCATGTCTGAGATACGCGGTTGGTCCATCAATCTGATCCACTGTCATAGCTATATTGTCTTCACTGCTTATCGCGGACCGCAGCACAAAAATGTAAAACCTTTTGCACAAAGGTGGCCTAAAGCCCTATTCATTTCATTTCATTTTCTAACAACGCTGAATACTTGTTTGAAACTATTAAATCCAGCGATAAACATCTCACAATTTGACAGCGTGGTCCGTATAGGTCACATAGGCCTATTTATACACATGTACTGGCACCAAACGCACACCAGGCGGTTCAATATTGATACAGTGGCAGCGCTGATATGAATATTCTTTTACTGTGATATTTTGTCGGCTTGGAAATATAGACTTTTCTTTAAGAAACTCTAAAAAGACTTAGACTGGCAATGAGCGGGCGATCTGTGATTTAAAAACAAATTTAAAGCTAATCAGTTGATCAATGTTAGGCCTACATATATTGCCAAAATGGCGATTCGTACGCCATTTGGCCTACTGCACTTCCCTCGCCACGGGTGAGAGTGTATTTCTACCCCTGTGGTACAGGCCTACCCCCAGGAAATTTTGAAAAAAATTGGCGTAGTATGAGTGTGTTCTGAGGCACTTGAGACTTGGTCCGATGCAAGTTTACTGTTTAGGCTTCTTTTCCTGGACGATCATCGCCCCGCCGGACCGTTGCTAGGATGTCAATTACCGACCCTGGATACAAATTACTGGTCTCAGGTCGGCTTTAAATCCTTCAATGTGTATACACCACACAGCGACCACGAGACCATGACCCAATGCAGGTTCAATGCTGGACCTTAATCAACAACGCTGGTACAACATTGAGCCAGCATTGGATCATCGCCATCGTTCGGAATAAGCAATAGCATAATTACCATATAACAACATACAGTGATTGATTTGTGCTTGCTGGGAAATAAATTGTCATTTGCTCAAATTTCTAGCTAGAAGATTATATAACGTATCAATCTGGGCTAGTTTTAGCTGAAAAGAACAAATCTGTCATTTTTAATCCTTAGATATTTAAAAATAAAAATATTTAATCCACAGTCAGTAGCTTGTCATGTCACAGTGTAGCCTATTACATAATCGCAGGTGGGTACGCCAACAGGAGATGCGGCTCTGTGCTGTGACAGGAGGCATGACAGTGTGTACAGTATGATAGGCCTACCACAGACCTGTCTGTATACAACATTAAAACAACATTGGGTCAATTTATCGTGTCTGCTGGGAGGACACTTCCGCGACGTTGGCCCAGCATTGAAACACTACTGCATCAATGTGAGCTGTGAACTGGGCTAATTCTCTAGCGATGTGATTGACCCAGATAACGTGTGCGTGATTGGGCAAGAAAGGCTATCTCGTCCAATGGTTTGCCGAAGATGTAGGTCAGCCCCATTAAGATTTTTTTTCACCATGCCTGTGGCCGTGGTATCAGATGCTACTGAGACCCATGGTTAGATTTTAAAAGGCAATATGTATCATTGCAAAATATTGTATCGATATCATAATATATTTCCTTTGGAAAGTAGAACATCTGCTAGCTTTCCCCAGTTTTAAACTCTCATTGTGGTGGTTTCTTAAGATTATATTGGCCTAGTTTCATCCTAAGGTAGGCATTGTTCTCAGTAAAATCTACTGGCTATCTACAGGGTATAAATCAATGGCCCAACACACAGCTCAAAATTTCGAGACCTCTAACTGTCGTAAAATTGACGATGGAAATCCTAATAACTCAGCAAATACAGATATTTATGCTTATTCAGAAACAACGTTCTGTTGACCTACTGTAGGCTATGGAATGCCAGAAAACTAAACCTATGCGTTTTGCCGTATTTGAGAAGATGTGAGTGATAGTCATTTGGGACACACATTATATGGCCACAAAAAAACAGTGCCCAGAATCCGTTTTGTGAACCATATTAAAACATTATTGGAATGAGTTCCAATAATGTAAAAAGGAATAATTTAAATTACTGAATTTTATTCAATATTTTAGACGATTTAAAGCATTATCATGTGCACTGATTATCTACCTAAATTATCAGAGCATTTTACCTTTATAATATGTCCCTAGTCTTAAAAATGACCAGTGCATGTTTGCGCGAACAAGTCGCTTATGGCAACCAGTACAGCATAATTCAAGCAAGAAATGCTGAGTGTTTTGTTTGGATCCACAGGAACTTTAAGGGAGTGTCGTATGAGCCGTAAGAAAAGAGATGATAAGTCAGTGATGACATACCTGCATACGAAGCCGGAGTCTAGTTTGGTAAATATATGATTTACGGTACCCCAGTTTATGTATAATTTACTGGTGGTGAATGCCAAACATATTATTTTAATTTGTTTTGAAAGATATTCAGACTGTTTGAATTTCTCACCTCGATGTCCACGCCATTTGTTGATGGTAAAAATGGAGTTTTAAACAAGTGATGTTCAACCAGTACCCTAATGCTTTGAGACTATGTTGTCACATATAATACTGGTACTGGCAATTGTAGTTGGGTATATTGATGTTAAAGGTGATCTATCACCCCTTATATAGTATGAATAAATTTGTGACAAATAAATCAAAGTTGCCACAAGATGGGGCACAAGTGTTTCCTTATATGGGCATGTGACCCTCTGAGAGAGTCACATGATAGCCAATCACCCCATATAACGACATAATTATTCATACCATATAAGGGGTGATAGATCACTTTCAAATACGATGAGACTGGGCTGCTTCTAATTTTATAAAGCATAAATAACGTATATTATGTCATTTTCGTCTGAATTCCAGACGCTCTCAGCCCACCTGAAATAATATTTTAACTGCGTTTGTTTGACGCATGGTACTGTGCAGTAGATATGCGAGCAGCCTCCAGCTGTAGCTGTTCACTGAGGTATTTAGGACAGCCATCGTGACTAAAGAGATTTGTTGAACACTACACCGAGATGACAATATTGGTCAACTTTTTGTAAAGTACGATACGATACGATATTGACAACTATAGCCCCAGTCTCTCTCAATACTATTGAGACTCAGTGGCGCTCTGGTCTAAAATCGGTGTTCTTTGACTGGCCGGCCAATTGTAGTCAGGCTCATTTACTTTAACCCTTTGGGCCCTCACGATGCATTAAAGCATAATTTTACATCCCTGAAAACAGGCTTAATTTTCCTACAACTAGGGGTTTTAGAAGGAAAATTTCCATGAAACTGGTTTACCAATACATGGCAATTGTCATTAATTTTTCACCCACTTTAAGTCATCTTCATCCACTACAAGTTGAGAATTGCGACAGCAATTCGCGGCTTGTAGTGGATGAATATGACAATGGTAAATTCAGACTTGAAAGGGTTAAAGTGAAATTATATTCACCGGGCAGACAAAAACACCAAATGGCAACATCAAAGGAACATAAAACCGGCAATATCCCACTACTTTTGCACAATCTCGGAAAATCCGAGATGGCCGCCACTTCACCCATCAATAAACCCTTCAGTCAATAAAATTACGTTATGTGGAAAAAAAATAATGACAAGGTAAATCCAAGGTTGATTCAGCGGCGCAGATGGTTGGCCAACATTTTACCAATATCGGCTGAGCATCTTGTGTTTACGAGATGCTCGAGCATCTTGTGTTTACCGAGATAATTTGTTATGCGTAGAAAAAAGTTATTCTGTAATAGTACTCTGACAATAGTTATTTATTGCATTGTAACTAAAATATCTTGGTCTTGATTCGTCATAGCAATCATAAGGTTAATAAATCACAAGCAGTCCTTTTTATGATTGCGTCAAGCCCGGTGGAAAATACGAGCGTTAAATGACCAGGGTTTGCAGCAGTAAATTCTGAAGTAGAAACACAAAGTTGTTATAAAATAACCATTTTATTATTAACACATTTGACCAGAGTGTACGGCACATGAACACAATATCTATATCATTTCATCTACGTCTGTACTATTCACCAACATATACAATTAACAGCATTATAACAGCGAGTTCAACCATAACAAAATATTATACAATGTACTGCAAACTTTTAACAGTTCACAAATGTTATAAGTTGCATCATATCTTTTTCCTACCTGTAAAAAATAAAAATTCTATGATTGATTTTATTTTTCACAAGCAATTTGTGAGCATAAAAAATAGTAAAAATTCTAGTTGCAAATAATCAACATGAGCCAAAATAGAAAAAAATAGTGCTTGGCAAATATCAAGGTTTACAATGGAATGAATCATATACACAGTTATCAGCACATCAAAATAAGCAGGCCAGTTTTACATTAAAACAGCACCGCTAAGTTTCCATACTTCAAGTGAAAATAAAAGATATACAAACATTTTTTGTGTGAAATAAAATAATTTTTCATAAGTGCTGCAGATTTCACTACAGTAACACCTTAAATTATTTTTGATTAAGATCATCCATACTTGAACTAACTAAAAATCACCAATAAAATGGTAGTTGAACAAATTTAAGGCCACATTTTCTTTCAGACCTAAGAATAATATTGTCTAATTGTTTGTCAAAGTGGAATGTACTTCTTCTAGGTCCACCTCATTAAGGTCATCAGGTCATGGAAGATCTGATTTGGCTTGACAATTGACTAAGATCTAAGATGCTGGACCATCATTAATTGAACCAGCACCAGTTAGTTAACCCTCTAAACCCTCACGATGAAATAAAGCATCATTTTGCATCTTTGAAGAATGACTTAATTTTCTTGATATATGGGTTTTAGAACTAAAATTTCAATGTAACTATTTTAATAATAATAATATTAATATTTTTTTTTCATTTGCCACCCACATCAAGTCATCTTCATCCAGTACAAGTCGAGAATTGCGACAGCAATTCGCGGCTTGTAGTGGATGAAGATGACATGGTAAATTCAGGGTTGAAAAGGTAATGATACTGTTATCCCAGCAAACAGACATTGATCACATACTGACCTAATGCTGATTCAGCCAATATTGAGCTTTGTGTTGACTGAATTATTTGCTTCTATTTTTCATTAATTTGAAGCTGGAATTGCTGACGCACTTTACACTCTCAATTGATGAAAAATATTTCCGTATGTCAAAAATAGACCACTTCCCAATCTTTTTTTTTCATTAAATTATTTATCTTTCAGAAACTAATTGATAAGTGGAATATGATTTTATTTGACATGACAATTGCTTGAAACTGTATAAATATGGCCCTAGCAGGAAAATGATTGAGTTAGAACTGACTCGACGTCTTGTGGCTGGTGCGATTGTCATGGTACATACACAACTAATTGAGCAAATAATATTATCAATAAATTCAGATTAAAATTTCAAAAATAAACACCTTATTGTTTACTTTGAAAAAACATTGTGAGTTTTCTCGATTGAACAATAAATGAGCATATTGGCTTTAATCTAATTACCTGATAACATCATCTCATCAAAAAAGCCACACATACAAATGGTATGGGGGGCCTAATATTTGCAAATATGGTGTTGCTCAAAGATGTACAACAAAGAGTATATCATAGTTCAGGTAAGTTAATTTTGTATAAAACATTTCATATTGTAAATTGATGCAATATAATTTATAACATTTATATATCGTCGCCTCAGAGCTAAAGGATCCTATCTGCCACTCTAACGAGTGTCAGATAGGATCCTTTAGCTCCGAGGCAACAATATATTTATACAGGTCAGTAGGACTAAACACACTTAAATTTAATATTTTAATCTATTGAGGAATACGTGTACATTTTTGCTTTAACAACCTTATGCACTATGTATTGATTTCAGCTTGTTATTCTGAGTAATACTGGATAGCAGCGATAATTGACACTGTAACGGAATCAGTAATATAGTTATAGAAGATATTACACATATCAAATAGATATTACACATACCAAACCACATCTCATCAAGGCTTGAGAAGATCCACATTGAATAATACCGTGAAAATCATGTGATCTAACATACTGTGATATAATACAATGCTCAGCTCCCTCTAAATCACCTTAATAAAATTTTCACCCACTTGAAGTTGTGCTTCGCTACCGCAAGCCACAACTGCAAGTGGGTGAAAATTACTCGCATCTGTTTAATTTGGGGCCAAATATTTTTAAAAGGGATAACACTTGTTCCTCCGAAATTTCTGTCAAGATTTTCAAATGATTGGGTTTCAAATTAAACAAATTATGAGTAATTTTCAACCATATGAAGTTGAGGGCAGAGGTAGCGAGACAAAACTTTAGGTGGGTGAAATGTTTTTTTTTAACTTAGCGCTTTAACCCTTTAATTCGTGTTTTCATTTTTTATTAGCACATGAAGTACCACCTTTTAAACATGTTAAAGATAAAATGTGACATCAATCAGTAATATTTGAAAACAGATGACCTCATTTTGTCAAATCTGAATAATTTTCTCTCACCTGAAGCTGTGGATCGCGTCAGCGAAACACAACTTCAAGTGGGTGAAAATTCAGATAGAATAATTTGGCGGTTAAAGGGTTAAGGGTTAAAGAATCCCAGAAATCAGGTCACATAGGTCATTATAACATTTATCGTAACCTAGTTCTGTAGTCAGGGACATTAATATTTATAACAACTGACAACACCATCAATATTTCACTTAGCACCACATCTATTCCACAACACTGAGCAGGTCACAATAGGCACATGTAGATCACGGTGATAAGTCTGCCAGCAACTCTGAGGCACAATCAACATTGTCTAAAATGTCTACCAGGCATTCTCTATACAATAGTGTAATAATAATAATATCAGTACAAGTCATTCAATGTTGATTACAAATTTAACAATTCCATTCATAAAACGTTTAAACCTACAGAAATAAAGAAGCTGTATACATACATAGCTGGAATTAAATTTGTAAACAAGCCAATTTGCAAGTGGTTATACGCCATACACCAATTAATATATGATTGGTTTCTCTTTTCTGTATGTAACAGTTGTACATTATTAACTAAAGGCTTTTTAAATAATGCTAGTGTGTTTAAATTCAACCCTTTAAGCATCAAGTTACTTAAGAATCAAGTTATTTAAATTTCCACCCAACTTGAAGTTGTGTCTCGCTACCTCGGTCCACAACTTGAAAGTGGGTGAAATTTATTCATATTTGTACAGATTCAGACTACACATTTGAAAATCTTGATCTTAACCCTTTCAAGCCTGAATTTACCATTGTCATCTTCATCCACTACAAGCCGCGAATTGCTGTCCCAATTCCCGACGTGTAGTGGATGAAGATGATTTGATGCGATTTAAAAATTACTGAAAATTGTCATGTATTGGTAAACCAGTTTCATGGAAATTTTCGTTCTAAAACTCTTAGTTAAAGGAAAATGAAGTCTGTTTTCAGGGATGTAAAATGATGGTTTAATGCATCGTGAGGGCTTGAAGGGTTAAAACACCCATATCATTCACAATGACTGTGAATTTGATAGGATAACAAAACAAATAAAATATATATATAGTTGTGATTAAGAGGTGAAAAGGTTAAAATTTTAACATCACTGTGTGTTTATAATCTTCACTCACTGTAATTCAGCTTGTAATTTCAAATAAAATCATACAGAGATATAGAAGCTGTAGGGCCTACATGACTGGGACCAAACAGGTGTGTTTTCTACTAACCCCAACCCTGCTGATCACAAATATTGTCGTTTTTAATTTGTTTTATTAGTCGACCAAATCACTGCTATTGGGAATGGAATGTGTGTCTAAACATCAGGATTTGCAAATGCTTGTGCTCAAATTAAACAAATATGAGTAATTTGAGCCACTTGAAATTGTGGGTCGCGGTAGCGAGACACAATTTCAAGTGCCTGAAAATTTTAATAATCAAACTTAGCAAGATGATGGTTAATTGTCTAAAAACATCATAGTTTTAGCAGTTGTGGTTGGATAAGAGATTCATGAGCATGATGAGTGTCAGTGCCTAAACGGAATAGGCCCTTCAAATTTTAAATAATAATATCAATGCCATTAGAATAGTTAAAAATATGAATGCAGTGATTACTGTAACTTTACTAATAAACAACCATAAATACATCAGATCTAAGCTTCTTTATACTTATGTATTATGTTACATTACTGATAGCTGATAATAGTGGACATGACATAATAAAGGCAAGTGTCTACAATATTCATTCAATTTATCAGCATAGGTCAATACATAATTATTAGAAACTGAATTTATTACTATAAGAGAAGCTGGTAAGCATTTGTGCTCGGGACTAGACTACATTTGTATAAATAAATAGATCTAGATAACTTTGTGTACGGTATAAAGTAACACATAGTCGAGTGATGCTAAAGGGTCATGTCGGAGCTAAAAGGGTCCTATCTGTCACTCTAAAGAGTGGCAGAAAGGACACTTTAGCCCCTGAGAAGATGATGCATATATCACGCTGGTGTCATGATAAATCATCATCTTAGTAAATAAGCAGAGTCAATGACATTCTCTTGAAGATTAGGGTTTTAATTCGACTAGTACATGTGACAATACAACCCTTTAGATTCAAGAGATACAAATTTATATTTTCTTCGTGACAAACAATACAGCAAATAGATTAAGTGCCAAGAAGACATACAATTTGGCATTCTACAATCAGCCAGATTATTTTGAAGGAATCAAGCCTTGTTCTGCTGGAATGTCAGTTGGTATTTTTCATTTATTTCAAACCGAAATTCCTAACCCAATTTCTGGCTTCAAATAACATTTTATGAAAAATTGAATTATTTAACCCTTACAATGCTGAAATATTTTTATATAAACAATGATGATCACATGTTTTTTTTTAATTTGAGATCATCATAAATGTCTTAGTTATCTCTTTCTGCTTCATTTGAATACCTATGTTATGGGTCTACGGCCATTATGAATATTTTAATTCTTTCAGTGCGGGAACCGTCTTTATACTGACATCTACAAACGTCAGATTCCGACGTATAAAGACCTTCCCCGCGCTGAAAGGGTTAATCAACTGAACATCTGTGACAATCTAACAACATACAGCGATACTTGATTTGCTTCAAAACTTACTTGAAACTGTTTATAGGCAATAGTTAAACAAGTTGTCCCCTTGGATATGGAAGGGTGTATCTGACACTTTGAGAAGTAGCAGATGCACCCTTTCATAACTTGAGAAGTAGCAGATGCACCCTTTCATATCTAAAGGGGCGAAATGTAAACATAATAAAAGAGAATTTTCACAGTTGCATTTTAGCCTATGAACGGGATGAATGACGATTAGAAAAAACAATACATATATTTTCAGGTATACTTCTGAGAGTAGCATTCGATATTACAACACTAAATCCTATAGTATCATCACATCGGAATGGTTTGCTAGCAAATTCAGCACCTGTGCTGCAGAGCAGTAGATCCTAATTATACATTTTCCAGTAAGTTGTAACCAAATCAAATGTCACTAAAATTGTTTCTGGTACATACAAATTTAATTAAATAATTTAAATTTGCAGATGTTTTTTTCATACTTTTTATGATTTTATGATAATTGTGTTAGTTATTCCAGCTTTAACACTTGAAGCGCTATTTTTTTTGGATGATTCATGGAGACCAAAAGGTTTTTTCAATTTGACATCATCATAAATGTCTTAGTTTACTTATATATAACTTCAAGTAAAGTGTAAAACCTTATGGTGCGGAATTGTGTGTTTATAGTTTTTACAGTTGTCAGAATCTGACATCTGTAGACGTCAGATTCTGACGATTAACGTCGATCCCAGCACTGTAAGATTAAAAATATCAATAATGGTCGTAGACCCATAACATAGGTATCCAAATGAATGAGAAAGAGCTAACCAAGAGATTTATGATGATTTTAAATTGAAAAAAAAACCTTTGGTCTCCATGGTTTAGAGTAAAGTTTTAAAGGTTAAAAGGTTAAGCAGTAAAAAGGTTAAAAATGCTAAATTGGAAATCCCATCCACACTATTTATATCATATCTACACTACACAGAAATTTGTCAGAAGAGCCTGCAGGCAGAAGTTACATTTTAAAAACCGCAAGCAAGTCTTCAATGATTGCTCGAACTTACAATAAGCAAATGCCATAAAAAGCCAGTGCTTGAAAAAATATATCTAATATAAAAAAGAAGTTGGCTAATATGTGATTAAAATATATCCTATCTGACATATTTATTGTAAAAAGTTATTTCACGAATTATACAGTGACGCTAAATCTAAGTACAATTTTTCTTGATAATGTTTATTTATTTTGAGTTGGTATTGCTAATTTTCTTTCACTTGGCTGGTAAAACTATCTGGACATCTTAAACTTAGGTTATTATAAGTACTGTAACTAATTAAATACAATCAATTAACACTCTCTATTAGAACATTATGTATGCCGGATACTGGTGAAATTCCACTCAATTTGGAACTGGGAGTGAAAGGATTGCGACGTTACGACCTGCATTCAGCAGATCTTGATAACACAATGATCATAGGAAGTGATTCGGTTCAGATAGCGGGATGATCTGACTGTAGATGGGTGGCAGCTGGTAGGCCTGGTCTCAGTTCATCCTACAATTGTTTCGCTCTCAGTACCAAAGCTAGTGAAATTTCACCATTTCCTCAATCTTTTGACTGGTGTGTGTAATTAATTACACACACCAGTCATAAGAAATATCACATTTTTGTGGAAGATACCTAAAATAAATGCAAAATATCACATGTAAAATGTTTTAGTCATGTACCACATTCTAAAATGCCAAAATATAATGTGAAAAAAGCACCTAAAATATGTGATTTCAGGCTAATGAAAGATCTCTACGTATAAACCTTCAAAAAGTAAAAAAAAAATTGATGTTTTAAAAACACACACAATCAATTTTTAGCACAAAAAACATCAAAATAAATGCAGTTTACAGTACCGTAAATGTATAGTCCAGTGAATAATAGAATAATGTGACACTTGCTATAATGCTAACATGTGGCCTGGACAGGACTCGAAGCTGGCATCTGAAGGTTGCCTATTCTAATTTTGGTGTCGCTGCATTGAAACAAGCTTGAACTAGATTACCATATACGCAGCAAAAAATTATTATGTGCCTTTCAAGTTCCAACCTAGTCACATTAGAACAGCTACAGCACTATCCAAAACTAATTACGGAAATTATAACAAAGAAAAAACATCATATTATTCAATAGACTATACAGTACTTATGATCTACTTGTATAAAATACCTTGAAAATATCTTTGAGTAATATATAGAAGACGGATAAAAACACAGTTGATGTAAAAAGTCAAGATACCTAAAATATGTGACGGAGCTTTGTCATTTTATACAATGAAAAACAGTTGAGTGAAAATTCACATAATCCAAAGAAAGCAAAGGATAAGGTAAAACATTTATAAATTTTTGTTTATACAATTATCGTACATGGCATGAATATGTTGAACCAGGCTACCATATATATAATAAATATTCAACTGAACGTTCTAAGTTCATTCGGTTAATTATTAATTAACACAATTACATATATCTGTATAATTTGAATAAAAATATAATATGCCATTTTTCCATCCTGCAAATTTAATGCTGATTTCTCCTATAAATTATCTTGCTTGAAAGACAAAAAAAAGGTTAAAAATAGTAATTGATGCGATTAGCACTCTGCTGGTTGATATTTTTCTGGAGACAGATATAATTATTATCTCCCAATATATACATGTATGCACAGTACATACAAAAGGGACACCTACCTTTCAGATTGAACAGTGGTCCTATGTTAAATGATGGGTCACTGTCTTTCATAATGGGCCATGACCATGCTTAAGTTGGACTACTGCTTTGTGTTTTTATATTAACATGATTACATAGAACATAAGTACAAAATAACAATTTAACAATAGTATTTTCCTGCAAAACTAACTAACATTAGGCATCTGGTCATGTGTTTTATATCATCATAGGTAAATGTATTTTAAGGGTCTATTAACATCAACAAAATAAAATATAATATAACCTCACCTAGGGAGTGAAACATAATTATTCATTACTACTTTGTTAATGTGGTAAGTAACATGTTTGAATTGACAGGGCAAATTAATGTCTACTGACACTAGGAAAAATACATATTAACTGTTTGTCTACTTCAGATCACAATATAAAGAGGGAATGTATTGTATCACTCCCCAGAGTATTGAAACAAATACAATAATATATAAATGGTGTTGTAAAGATGACCGCCAGTAGGCCTATATAAGATTAGTATCATCTTAATTTTGATTATCATGATCAAAATAGGACTTCGGTTTTCATTCATTTCTACTGTAATGTCCGTCTTCAGATAACTAAAAATTTTAAAAGTCATGTAAAATTAAACTGACCAGATCTATTTTACATGATTTGAGAATTTATTTTGAGACAAAAAAAAATTACAACTACTCAGCATCATATATATAAAAAAAATAACCATAGTCAAAATGTTTTACATATTTTCACATGTAAATGCTTAAGACCCTTGTATTGCTGAAATACTTCTCATCATTCAATGCTGGAAATTTAGTCAACAATTCCGGCTTTTTTTGAATAAAAAAATTGAACATTTCAGCAGGACAGGGGTTAGATATGCCGGAGGTGAATCATGTCTTCATTAGTGAGATTTTTAAATTATTACCGAAATTCCATAAATCTGAATAATTTTTAATCACTTGAAGCTTTGGATCGCCTCAGTTCAGTAACAACTGCAAGTTGGTGAAAATTCAATAAAATAGCTTAGTGTTTTAAGGGTTAAAATAGAAAAAAAAAACACTAAGGAGACGTAAATATTCACCACCCAGACCAAAGCTCGTTGATATTGGAAATCAGTAAAAGTAAATATGCCATACATTTGACAAATAAAAGTCTCACATGGAAATTTCCATGTAGTTCAAGAATTAAAACTTAACACTTAACAGATGACTTGGTTGTAAAATCAATTTCCATGCTTAAGCAGTGGAGTTGAAGGACCCAGACTTATGTCGTCAAAGTCTTCGTCTATTGATGCCTTCAATCCGACAAGTTTCCAGGTTTTCTTCCACACATCACGCTGAAGATCTTTATCATAAGATTCCACTGATGAGCGCTCAACTATGCCGTCGCGAAAAAATTTACCGGATTGTCCTGTAGTAAAAGAAATAATACTTTACTTTGAACAGAAACAATGACAAGTATGCTTTCAATAAAGGTTTTTACTAAATGTACATGTGCCTTTGAACCCTCATCCTGCTAAGTTAATTTGTTTAACCTTTTCACTACCATACGTGACGGAAATTTCCGTCGTCATTCGTCAATGAACGTAACCATAAAATGACACAAATTTTCGTCAAATATATACTACATTTATGTATTTTTCGTCATTTGAAGCTGGAAATTGCGTAAGCAATTCCAGCTTCAAATGACGAAAAATAGAACTCCTACACCAGTATATCTGGATCATGGCATGCACCCCGGCCTGGAAGCTAAAGGGTTAAAGTTTTTGCCACGTCAAGTGACCCACAACTTCAAGTGGCTGAAAATTACTCATATTTGTGTAATTTGTGCACGAATATTTGCAAATCTTGATGTTTAGACACATTTCATTCACAATAACAGTGATGTGGTCGACTGATAAAAGATATTAAAAACGACAATAGTGGTGATCAGCAGGATGCGGGTTAGGTCATAAATGATATGCAACATGCCCAGTTTTTTAAATGTTATAAAATAATTTAAATGATGTAATTGAAACTCGTGTAGGCAATCTGTTGATGCAATATATTGCATCAGCAATTCTACCTTCAATGAAGAAATAAAGCAACAATACTTGGTATATTTTAGTGCCAAATCACATAGCAGTTGTACAAATTTGAATCTTGCCACTTTTTTATTTAAGAATAAATAAAGACAGTTTTAAATATTATTATACTTACCTACGGTTTGCTTACCACAGAACATTTCATAATTTTTTTCAACTTGATAAAATGTACACAGATATTTGTATATGAAAAATTCTGGAGTGCAGAAAATAGCAGTGACTTTGACAAGGAGTATAACAAGGAGTGTGATTGGCAGATGTTGGTCTTAATTACTTGTAATTTACACGGTGTGAGGTGCAAAATTAACCTTCGAAGTGGTAAGCATGACTAGAGTTGTTTATAATTTGTTATATTAGCTGTTTGAATTATAATTTTCGCTTGAGGGTTAATTTGCAACAAGAAGTGAGCCCTATGGTCGTGATAACACACCTCAAGATCAATGCCTGATGTACATGCTTCAAAAATCCAAATTGATTTGTATCATATTGGGTAGTATTTTTTTTATAATCAAATTTTATTGAGCAATTGAAACAGATACAAAATAGTAATACGAGGTTTCGTTTGCTGAGTGGTGACATGAATATTAAATGTATGTGACCAATTAAGAGCTCAACTTACCTTAGACAAATTAGCAAAATTAGGGCTTGCAGAAGCTAGCCAAAACAATGAAAACAAAGCTAGAGTGCAGTAGAATATGAGAAATATGAAAAGATAAGATGATAGAAGTGATGCAGCAATAAAAGCATGAAAAAGCTGAGAAGGAAACAGCATCAGCATTGTCAAGAATACCTGTATAATTGTCAGATGTGGCGATCTCGGCTATACTTGTGGCTGCTTGAGTCTGAGTCTTGGTAATGTTACAGCATCTCAATGCGTGGTGCAAACAACAAGTGCCAACAAATTTATGCAGCCAGCTTGCATGACGATAAAGATTTGTAGTGGGCACCAGACCTGCAAGAACAACACACATAATATCGGGGTATACAAAAATCTGAATTTTGTATGTTAACCCTTTAACTCATAGCAGTCTAAGTCCGAGCTGACCTCGGACTTAGACTGCCCAGCTCGGACCTAGCAACAATGCTTAGACATTCACAGGATGACATCACTTGCGCAACTATGAACACAACATGGGGAACCTAGAGCACAAAGGGTTGATATATCAGCGGCACAAGCGTTTCTGAACTAAAAAATAAAACTTCAGGTTCAGCTGAATACGAGGCTTTCGGTATTTCACAGATGAAATGGGATTTCAAAGTATGAAATATGATATGCCCCTCAAGTAATTCAGAAAGATTACTATATCCCATGATAATACATTATATACGCTATTAATTTGTGTGCATAGACCTATTGAATGCTTGTTTGAACCGTCTGTGATGTATTTTAATATATTTTATATGAATTGGTATAATGTTGTACTCCTGAATCTCCGTGGATCTCAAAAATAACATTTTTAAACAAAATTTCCGAAAATTTGACTACCTAATTAGCATATTCAAAATGGCGGTCGGTTACCATGGCGACATTACATTGGCCAATTAAATGAAGTGTATTCTGGTTATATATTGTATGTCTGTTCCTGTGGTGTATGGGAAAAACATATGTCATCATTCTAAATTTCTATTTGGAGTATCAGAATATGCCCTAAAATTACAAAAATGGCCAGACCACACAGACGTCCAATGTCAAAACGGTCAGACTGCTATGAGTTAAGCCCTCACGATGCATTAAAGCATCATTTTACATCCCTAAAAACTTAATTTTCCTACAACTAGTGGTTTTAAAATGAAAATTTCCATGAAACTGGTTTACCAATACTTGGCAATTTTCATTAATTTTCTACCCACATCAAATCATCTTCATTTACTACAAGTCGAGAATTGCGGCAGCAATTCGCGGCTTGTAGTAAATGAAGATGACAATGGTAAACTCAGGCTTGAAAGGGATAACCCTTACAGCGCTGCATTGAAAGTTTTTATTTTAACCCACTTGAGGTAGTGTATCGCTAGGTACCGCAACCCACAACTTGAAGTGGGTGAAAATTACTTATATTTGTTTTTATTTGAGACCAAACATTTGATGTTTAACCCTTTCAAACCTGAATTTACCATTTGTCATCTTCATCCACTGCAAGCCGCGAGTTGCTGTCGCAATTCTCGACTTGTAGTGGATGAAGATGATTTGATGTGATTCAAACATTAAAGAAAATTTCTATGTATTGGTAAACCAGTTTCGTGGAAATTTGCATTCAGAAACCCCTAGTTGTAGGAAAATAAGCCTGTTTTCAGGAATGTAATATGATGCCTTAACCCTTTCCAGCCCGAGTTTTTTAAATAAAATTTAAATAAAAATAATATCGCAATACAAATATTACGATATCTTTTAAACGGTTATTCCAATGCACATGAAATTTTCTACGCACATGGAGAACACTCGGGGGATCACCACAAGCGTCTTATCATACCCGTGGAAGACGTACCCTTATGGTTTCCATGGAAACAGTACCCAATTTTATGTATTGTGTATTTTCAAGACGCACGAGATCAAATTAATATACAATCATTATATATTAATAAAATTGTAAGATGTTCGTGGAACATGTTACAAAACGAATCCTCGATATAAGATCAGTAGCTGCTGTGTTCTATGGGATACGTCAACAACCATTAACCCTTTCCATGCGAAATATTTCATTATTTCGAAATAAAACGTAAAAAAGGAGTAATTTCCGTAGCTACCTCTAGGCTTGCAAGACATTTTGAGGATATCAAAATGGGCATCTTCATTACTATGGGATGGGGGTAGACTCTCCAGGTACTCAGGGCCCGTTCAAGGTCATTTCACTTCACATGATACCGGGGAACTGTCACACATGTTTCTTTACAATGCAGCTATCCAGAAGTGGACATATGCCTTGGTTTGTATAATTTTTTCAAGTTGAATTTATGAAAATTTGACCTTGCAATGACCTTGAGGTGACCTTTAACTGACCCAAATGTTGCATGTTCACAAATGGCCGTCCCTGCCGAATCCCAAATGTGTACATATGGCTATTACACCTTTTAGATCCACAGTTGAAGCCATTATACCAAAACTCGTGCATTTCCATTAAAAGACAACCATTATCCCTGGGTCCTGGCATGAACTTGAGAGTCAAAGAGTTAGCATATTTAAAGTTGAGATAGAATGGGATAGAGGGTAAATATATATTTTTCAATTATTACTGAACTAATTAAACATTGCACAATGTATTCTGGCCAAAATTATAAAATTTGTAATGTATTGTAGCAATCTAAAGGCCATGTGAATGCAAAATAGGGGCATGTGAAAAATGACGTCATATTTCACCGGCCCTCAGGGGCCGTATGGGCGTGAAAGGGTTAATGCATCGCGAGGGCTTAAAGGGTTAATATACATGCAGTACCTGGATCTACTGAATTGATTGTCACACTGCTGCTCTTTAACCGTTCACTCAGGTAATAAGCTGTCAATACATTGCAGAGCTTGGCATTCTTATAAGCCTGCAAACCATTGAAAGTTCCTTCTTTTTCCAATTGGAAATTTTCTACATCCAGGAAATCTAGACCTGTAACATTTCAGACAAAAAATGATATGATTTTTTATTCAACACAAAATGATATATAGGAAATATATTCAGAATGGAATTTGTTCAAAAAAAATATTAGCAGTAATTCCTATTCAAAATAAAATTTGATTAGCGCTTTTTATTGTCTGCTTGGTGTGTGATTTTTAGAGAAATATCATGGTTCTCCCCTTTCAACGTTACGACATTTGATGTTGTACTTTACCCTTCACTTCACTTGACTCAGGTGTAAATATGTACCTGGTAGGACAGAGCTGACAATATGCACAATAAGTTAAATACCGGTAAGTTAAACATGCACCTAATATCAATTTTGGGTTCCTAACAATGTGTCTCATGGATTCAGTCAGCTAATTTGGACATTCTAAAATTGATAACAAATTAAAATTGTACTTTCTGTCCAACTTAATATTGAAAAAAATATTGCATTGAAAAACACATAATTCAAGTAGAATTTCCTTCATCAAAGTGTTGCGAAAACGTAATGTGGCCCTGAAAAAATTGTTCTCTGATATTTCTCCATAGAGAAATACATGTATCTTCTTCGTAGTTAGAGAGTAAAAGTTGTAATATCATACAGCATGTACATGCCATTTCATGTTTACAGTGATTTAAAAATTTATGTCAAAAGTAAAAATTTAGAAAGTGGCACTTTGGGTGAATAAACAACAGCTGCAGAAATCTTATACAGGGTAAAATCAGCTGTTAGTGAAGTAACACTCGACTGAATAAAGTAAACTTTAGTACAATGATTATCAGCGAACGTGATTTACATTTTTAAATTTTGCAAATAAAATAGTTTTATTTTAACCCTTCAAATAATTTGAATTTTCAACCACTTGACGTTGTGTCTCGCTACCGCGATCCACAACTTCCAAGTTGCTGAGAATAGCTCATATTTGTTTAAATCGAGACCAAACTTTTTCAAATATTTATGTTTTTAATGCACATTTCATTTCCAATAACTGTGATTTGATTGTCTAATAAAATAAATTAAAAATGAATAACGCAATCCACAAAGGAGAAATACAAAGATTGAAAACAGAAACTGTTATTAGACATGATTAGCAATGTTAACCCTTAAAACGCGGAATTTAAAAAAATAAAACCTGGAGACCAAAACGATTTTTTACATATTTGTCATCATCATAAATGTCTCAGTTAGCTGTTTCTGATTCATTTGAATACCCCGTACCTATGTTATGGGTCTACGGCCATTACAAATATTTTAATTCTTACAGTGAAGGGATCGACTTTAGTCGTTAGAATCTGACGTCTGTAGACGTCAGATTTTAACGCTGTAAGGGTTAATGTTAAGACTGTATATATATGTTTTCAGGCAAGACTAAATAAAATAACATAAAAATTTGTAATATATCTAGTGGTAGATGATTATTTAACCAAATAATTAAAATTGGGAGATGTCTATTTTTCATTAATGATATTATTTCTCATTATTTTGAAGCTGGAATTTGCGTTAGCAATTCCAGCTTCAAACGAATGAAAAATACTCACAAATAATTCAGCAGCACAATGGTTTAAAGTAAAATGCTGGGATATAAATCTTATCCATTCTGCTTGAAAAAGGTGATATCAGAAACATTTAAGTGATCATTTTACCTCTCGCAAGGAAACTGTTTTCATGATCATGAAGACTACATGTGACGTTGATAATTCTAGCCTCTCCGAGGATATGTGCTGTCTGAATCATGTAATCCAGCAGTAGGTTAGTTAACAAGAAGGGGCCTGCACCAAACATATAAAATGGTGAACAATGCACATCAAGACATTAGAAATATCACAAGGCTAAATTTATAATTGCTTGAAATTGTACTAGATGTAGAAGCTTTCCAACACAAAATTACTTGTATAAAATGAACAAAATATATAACTCACAGTCATTAAAAGTTGAAAATTTGTTATTCATGGTTGCAAGAATCAATAAGATAGCAGTCCATTATACTAACTTTGGACAACTGCTTTCAAAACTTTCTGATGTTTTGATTTGATTCGGCAAATGAGCTTGTTCAAATACAGATATCTTGGAGTGAAAAGGCTCTGACATCTAATTCATATACGATGGATGTTTCTACCAACAAACCTATGGAGCTGCATGGGCCCCTAGTGTCTCCTATTGTGGCCAATTTGAATATGGAACACTTCAAAGAGATGGCCCTTTCTACATTACAATCTACACTGTCCCCTGGCACATCATGTACATACCCCGGTACATGATTTGTGGTTCGTACACTTAAACAAACAAGCCTAAATTATATGTGAGGACACCAGAAGACCAAGAGGCCAAACTACAGCAACTATTAGGCCTCTGGGGATAAGATTCAAAGAACACGCCAAATTTGACAACCCTACAAGAGTCGATGAAACGCTGCCTCAACACCAGGCACAGTGTGTCCATAATATCAACACCAAATTCCTCAAAAGAGAACAGGACTGGCACAGACGCAAAGTCAAGGAGGCCATCCATATACGCCAAGGACGTCCAACCATGAACAGGGACCAAAGCTATCGGGTAACCACCCATCTATGACAAGTTCATTCCGCCGCAGGGAATATTTTGTTTGAAAATTAGTGATTAGTGATTTTCTTCTTTATTACATCCTTATCATTGATGTATTGATTGCTATTATCCGGTAATCAATTTCAAATTTGATTAGCGAATGGGCAGAATTGCATAGCTTTTCGCTACGAGATACTGAACGAAATATCCCTGCATCGATGTCTGAGCCTATTCACCACCAGGACATCAGTATGTGAACAAGGCTTGCCAAAGCAAGTCGAAACATCATAAAGTTCCAAAGCATTATTTACTGTTATCTTATTTACCCAAATTTAACATAAATTTAAAAGTAATCACTATTAGAATGATTACTATACTTAAAGTACTAGTATTTAAATATAATAAGCTTAAGAGGTCAACCAACAAGAAAGTTATGTGACTAATTAAAACAGAATAATTATAATTTACCAAGGTGATTTGTTGCCATGGTAACTTCAAAATTATCCACCGTTCGTTGTATTGTTAAGTGGTTATGTTCCAGAGCCATCCCTGCATTGTTTACCAGAACACTTAACTTCTTCTTTTTCTTCACAAATTTGTTTACAAAATCGCGTATTGATTGTGAGGAGCAGAGGTCTAGCTGGAAAATAAAAAAATATGAAAGATAAACTAGACAAAAAGCAATTGTCACTGATCATGCAATTTTTGGAAACAAAAAATGGTGTTCTTCAACCGTGACTGATTCTTACAGCACAGGGAATGACAATTCATAACAGCAGGGGTTGACAAATCCTCATTGTGTTTGGTAGCCCGGATGACTTTCCAGGCTATTGGACTACTTAGTATAGAAACAAAAATAGACAACTTCTGGTAGCTCAAAGTGAAAAGATAGTAGCCCCGGGCATGGGATTTTGCAATAAAGCCGGAAGAACTAACTAAGATATTTATGATCATCTTAAATTGGTCTCTTAGGGTTTATACAAAAATAATTAAGTGATTTGAGGGTTAAAATACACCAAACACACTAAAATACAATATTTTGCTTTCAATGTCATATTTGAAACAATGGTTTTATTTTAATTTAATTGTATTTTTATTCTGCTGTATAAAAAGGGTCCCCTTGCTGAAAGGGTTAACCGGTTGATTTATATTGTCATTTATAAGTTAGGCACACATAATATGTTTGTAGAGATTTAAATCAACAACTATATGTAATATACCGGTATACAGTAATCCTGGTTCGATCAGACACAGACACAGCTATAATCCATCATCATAATTGGTGTACTAAACGAGCAATCATTAATCGATCATCAGGCACAGCACTACAAACAATTCACCAGCACAAGGCACCAACTCTTGGAGTGCTAATATTTTTTATATTTACCATGGAGACCCAAGGGTTTTATTTAATTCAAGATCCTAATAGATGTTTTAGTTAGCTCTTTCTAATTCATTTAAATACCGGTACCTATATTATGGGTCTACATCATTTCATTATTTTTACTCTTACAGTGCGGGGTTGGACTTTGACAGACAACAGATTCTGATGTCTAAAGTCGATCACCGCGCTATAAGGGTTAACATCCAATGCAATTTAAAATGTAGCACAATATTACAATGTCAAATAAAAAAATACCTGCTTTTCCACCCAAACAATTTTCATGCCATTAACGATTAGAACACTGAATAGATAAATACCTCCATAAATTCAATTAGGCCGTCAGGTAATTCCTCTTTTATTCTCTCCACTGTTTCTGCGCCCTTTTCTCGTGATTTGCAGGTAATAACCACATCATTTCCTCCCTCACACAGATATTTTGCCACTTCATAACCGATGCCGGAATTAGCACCAGTGACAATCATCACACGACCAGTCATCTTCAGGCCTTGAACAAGTTTGTTAACCTGTTAACCTTGAACAAAAAATCAATCTTAAAACCTTGAACTTTGTCCAGACCCCCCCCCCCCCCTCATTTCGTACAAAAGGGGGCAAAAAAACAAACAAATATTTTCCATATTTGGCTGTTATTTCAGGTAAAATAGGCAACTCTAAAGCTAGTATCTCACCAAGAAACAACTGTTTGGTGACTCAGTCTACTGTGTTTTTAAACAACTGCTTGACAAATTTGTCAAAATATTTAGCGATTGTGGTCTATAAAGACTGATCAACAACAGTGGGGCGACATACTTGCGACCGCTTAGCTAATCAGAATACAACGGGGTGTCAGGTTGAAGACTTTTGGCAAATATTCGCCAAGGGGGCTCATGTCTTTCGTCGTAGATTCTTTAATTCATCGTTAACATGCAGCGACTGTATTTCCACCATGGTCCTACCTTGAAGCAAATGAAGAGTATTTGGCAATTGCTTTCAGACTGGTTTACCATTCTATACTAATCTATCGACGACTGCAGAGCTAATCCTGAAGAATATGCAGACGAACTAGTCGAACCATCATGTTGGGCATATAAAAGTCAGGGTTCCCCACAGAAAAAACAATCATCCGGTTGTTCTCTCAAAAATATTACCTTAGCGTGCGCGAGCAGCTTAACCCTTACACTGCTGCATGAAATGGCACGTTTTTTCTTCAAAAAACATCTGATGAACAACTGATACTAAAAGCAAATAAATTGCAAAATCAGTCAGTTAGCTATCTTTAAAACGCAAATAGAAGGACACCACAAAACAAAACTAAAAAAAATATTTAAAAAAAAATTCAAAAAATTCAAAAAAAATTATTTTAATTTTTTAGAATTCATCGACTGTGGTGAACCCTGAAGAAGTTTCTCAGCCCTGCAGCATTAATTCATTCCGAGCTGATCGCCAAAGCCAATATGAATATGGAAGGCAGGTTGAGCTTCCTGAAATGATTCCAGTTTGTCTTTCTCGGTATCACTCCATGTATACTTCAATCTCACCTTTCTTCCTTCTCTTTCCAGTATTATGGTGGTAGCTGCAGTATTGTCATAATCATCAGTACAGGTGATTAATTCTAGTCACTGGATGGAGTTGGTGTAGGTTGGTCAGTTTCAGGCTCCATCTCCGGTTCCAAGGATGAGAGAAGCTGCCATTATGATTATGATATTATGATTAATAATAATTTTCGCTGAGTTGTCTTTCCCTCGCTGACTTGTGTGTATTATGTCGTTATGCTGTCTCAATCATTGTCAATCATGACGTTATCTATGACATGATCGCACAAAGAATCTACTAATTACTGTCTGATTGACAACCTCCTAACATCCAGATAACCTGTTGCTATCTGGTCATTATGCATTTGCTAAACAGTCGACAGACTCATCACACAGTCTTCCAAGTCGTTACAGATTAGTCACATTCGTTAACTAGACACTAATCATTTGTTAGTCAGTAGTTAGTCAATCGTCTTCCCATCGATCTGTGTATTAAGCAGTAGTTGTTGTCGGTTATCAGTCATCTCACACCAGTAATTAAAATAAATTTGTCACAGCTTAAACAGGCATCGCTGAGGCTGAGGACGTTCGCTAAAGAGCTGTTAGACAGTCGTTAAAAAGTCATTAGACAGTCTGAAATCAGTCCTTATTGAATTGCTAACTGTTCTCCATATTCTCTAAATGGCTTGAGCCTTCTCGCCAACTATTTTTTCAACCTTGGACTACTACTCTGAATGAAGTGTGACTTTAAAGACATCTTGGCGAGTAAAAAGATTAATTAGAGAGTTGTTACAGACCAATC
The DNA here is from genome assembly GCA_964017125.1 of Flabesymbios commensalis. Lineage (NCBI taxonomy): Eukaryota > Metazoa > Annelida > Polychaeta > Terebellida > Flabelligeridae > Flabesymbios > Flabesymbios commensalis. The sequence continues at coordinate 17,280,966 of OZ024918.1, read as the reverse complement.
AACAAAATTATTTTGTCCATCAGTCGCCGCCAGGTGTTTTGAACACGTTCAAAATTTGGCTGCGACTGTAATTGAGATGAGCAACCAATGTACGAATGAGATACTGCATGATTCCGACTTCTTGGCAATTAGCTTCATAATAACTAAAGATTAAAAACAGAATCAGACGAATTCCAATTTGTCTCAGTTGCTGATCGGTCGCAAACCCGGTGAGATACTAGCTTCAGCACTAGCATTGAAAACTTCTAATTTTATTTAAGGAGGGTAACGCCCAGCCCCCGCCCCCCCCCCCCCCCCCTCCCTTTTAGACCCCACACAAACATTCCTGGCAGTCATGTCATGTATTTACCATACACCACAGGAACATGTATACAATATTTGTAACCAGAATACACTTCATTTAATTGGCCAATGTGATGTTGCTATGATATTGTGACGCAGATGAATCAACCCTTTATTCTAGGTTCCCCATGCTGTGTTCATAGTTCCGCAAGTAATGTCATCTGGTGAATGGCTAAGCATTATTGCCAAGTCCGAGCTGGACTCTGAGTGACTTAGACTGCAGTGTCATAAATTCCAGATCCGAGTTGGGCTCGGACTTAGACTGCTATGAGTTTAACATGTTAATCATTGGAGTAGGCTTAAAACGGGAGTAATAATAATTATTACTCCAGTTTTAAGCCCATTTGAGTGGTTATTTAACATTGAAGTGGGCTTAAGACATGAGTAATATATAACAGTCAGCTACAGTAAGATTTACATGGTAATTTCGAAACGCATAGTTAAGCATGTTTGAAAATTGGAATAATCGGCAGTTCAACTCACTATGGTTCCAATTTTAAAACATGCTTAACTACCGTAACTAACGGATGATACCGCGCTACTTTTTTAGTTGAGCTCCTGCGCGGTATAGAACAAGTGCGCGATGTATGCGACTAGATCACTGATTGACCTGTCTGACATGTCTGATCGCTCAGGTGAGAGCATTGAGCTGTGAAAGGTCAGTATAGTTTTGTCATCGTGTTGGCGCCGTTATGACCTATGCCGTGAGTGTAGCCTCGTTGACCTGTGAATGAACACGGCTCATAAGGCAGGGTATAGTACGAACGGATTAGTTATGTCATGTCACTTATCACTGTTACCAAAGACTCTGCACAATAAGATAGTCAACTCTCCCCAAAACGTGAAATCGCTTTCAGTGCTGTCCCCCGGTATTGGGAGTTGGAACTAATGCTTTTACCATCTATCAAGTATGATTTTACCATATTACGATGAGTAATTATGACATTGATCCTATTAAAAACCTCAGGGGTTGATGCGCCCGTATAAACAATTATCTCATACCAAGGGTTGTATAGAAACGAATACAAGCTTTTTTTACCCGGCTGATACAGCTATGAAGATTTAGAGGAACCACCTTGTGTGCACTATGTAAGGGTAGGTATCCGTTAGTTATTCCCCGCGGGGATGTTTGGTCATTGCCTGTTATCTACCGCCTACTCCCAGATAAGAGTTTGATTGGTTCAGAATCAGGCAACGTTCATCACGCCACCTTAAAGTGTACACCCTCTACACAGCCTTATGCCCCTACCAAAGATTGGCTCATTGTTGGGCCAGCGTCTAGGACGTCGGCACAATACTACAGCAACATTGGGTCAATGTCTCGTGCACGCCCCCATAACCTGACTTAACTGTGACCGCCACGCTTCCTTCGGTGGGCAGACCCCCTCCCCTCCCCCTGCGCGCCCGCCAGGTGTGTCACTGAGAGCCAGGTGTGTCACTGAGACGTGTGACAAGAAAACAATCCATAGGCCTACACTGAAAATGTTGGTATGAGATAAAAAGACAATACCATGGCTAAAGTTGTATCATCCCGCACATCAGCCCTCCCTAGTTGTATTCTCCCTCGGGTTATGGGTTTTGTACCGCCCTAGACCTGCGGTCTTCGGGCGATACAAGACCCATGACCCTCCATGGAGAATACAACTAGGTCGGGCTGATATGTGGGACGATACAACTTTAGCCATGGTATAATCTCTAAGTATGCATATTCATTGTTTACAAACAACAGGTGACGCCCAGCTAACACGAGACGTCGACTCAATTATAGTATAATGCTGGTTCAAGGTTTTTAATGCTGGTCCAACATTACACCATCATTGGATCATCTTCTTGTATCTGCTGGCAAGTGACGATGTGTGCAAGGGTAGATACAGGCAAAGAAAACCAAGATAGGGCAAAAGAAAACATAATATTACTATATATTATAGTCTAATGACACGGATCATTTGTCATGTTTATCATTCGGAATATACCTGAACAGAAATATTTTGTTGATATAAGGCATGTTACTGTTACTGCTGATTCACCTGATCTGAGCGATTCTGTAACAGAATTAGCTTATTCAATGCTGAAATCATTCACGCCACAAATGGGTATTACCATTGAGGAGTCACAACAGAGATCAGATTATTACGTTCATCAAAGACACTAAATCACATGCAAGTTGTGAATGTTTTACGTTAATTTAAACATTTATGTCCCCATTCGGCTACACCATGTACCGCGGGAAAACAATGAACACCTCATTACCAGTAACTGCAAGAGCAATAGAAAATTATTAAAATTCAACTATAAATAAATTGTGTCATAAAAATGAGCGTGTCTTGTTTTCAAGATATCAATATACTGCTAACGCTCCAGTCCTCAGTGACATTGATAGCAGTGGTCCGAGAGAGAAGGCTTACATATTATAAATTTATAATATTGCTATCATGTTCTAAATATATTTGCTTAAATAATAAAAGTTTGAATTAAAAGACAAGTCTGCCAAGTTATGGTTATTACCAATGTTTCGCCCCAATCTCCTTTGTGGTCGCTATGCTTGACGACACATTGTCACTCCCCTCCCGTTATGTGCCCACATATTTGTGTACTCTCTGTACAAAGCTCTTCTGTTACTTAAATGAAGACATTTTAATCGCTAAAATTGTACGATAATATAACATGACTTTTCTGCTATATTAGCAGTTATTTTCGTTCCGAAAATAAATATTGCAGAGATATTGTCATAACTGTCAAACCTAGTAAAACATTATATTTTTATTTAGAGGCTAAAGTGGTGAAATTATCACTTGTTTTGTATGATGATACACTTGCCAAAGCATAGTTCCAAATCCCGTTAAAAGGGGACAGCACTGCACAATGTATTACATGCATTTGTATGGTAAAATCTGTAAGTCAACCATCTTATTGTACAGGGTCTTTGCTGTTACTCTCTGTCAGAAGGATTAACTACTCAATATACTGACACGCTGACATTGTACAATACATCATTATAAACACGTTGGGAATTTTTTAGCAGCCGATAATATATATATCATGATGATTTATAAATATCTAATGTTATGCATTAGCTTGTAATACAGATACATGCATCCCAGCAAACACAGGCATTGACCCAATGTTGTTCTAATGTTGGCCCGCCGTCTTCCACGTCTGCAAAACATTAAAACAACATTGGGTCAATGCATCGTGTTAGCTGGGATATCTGCAAACTGCACATCCATGCGTGCTTATACATGTACATACGCATGTACACCACACGGGACGATGCCACTAATAGCGCACCAACGGCAGGAGTCTAGATGACATTCTGGGGCTTGCAGTTTTGCAATTTCGCCCAGTATGTGAAATGTATTTGTTACTTTGAACTTTGAATTGGTACTCTAGCAGCACATCCTTTTTGGAGTGGCTGGAGGGGGGATAGGGCTGGTGGACTTAGTCAACCAGCTGACTCTAGAACGCTGCCACAGTTTTTATTCTGGTATTAACGTAGGCTTATATTTCGCCGACTCATTTCTATCAACTTTCATTGCATATATATCGTCGTACTCATTAAAAGATGATATGCGCTGGTAAATTATTTGCAGGTTAACTGTGGCCCGTGGCTGTAAAATGTCACACCTTCAATGCAGCAATCACCTGATTACCGTCTGGCGGGGGTATGTGTGTACTGGCTACTCACTAGTTCCCGCGTGGCCGAATGACGATCCCTGGTACAGAAACGTGCGTGTGCTTATATTCGCGTTAATTACATGACTATATTGAACCGCAACACATTTGAGTATTAATTGCCCATTATTATTATTGTATATTACAATAATACTAAACATGATCTAATAAATCTAGGACCCGAGCCGTCACAAATCAATCTTACTAACACACCATTAGCATTGGAGACTGCCATGTCACGGCAATATTTTGAACTGCCCGGTAAATAACGAGTGCGCGGTGTGTAAGGCTCAAGCACTACAAAAGGCTTATTTTAACCTTTTGCGTGGTATAGACCAGTGCGTGGTATAGTCCACCAATTACGGTATGCGTTTCATGTTTTAATACCTCTAGTGAAGGAGACAGTGTTTTTATATCGATATTCATTTTTCTATGTCCAGCAGAAGAAATGTATTTTTGAACATCAATCATAAATATATTAGATCTGTGGATTAGATAAATACTTTGTGTCGTCGGAAATATGGAAATATTTTCGGATACTTAAGGAAAGGCATTTTTATATTATGCGAGATGCTGTACAGTATATGATTAAATGTGTCAAAAGTCATAAGGAGGTGTGATGGTAGGGTTAATGTCAATTTTTCTCATAATTATTAAATCTTTGATTACCAAACTGTATCATCACTGTATTATCACTGTATATATATGATAATTTAGGAATTTGTATTGGAATAGTATAATACAATTTTATATTTTAATATTGCCGTAAATATTTTGTGTATAACGTCATCATTGTAGGCCTATATTAATAATATCTTGCTCATCAAAGAATGCGCACTGAAATATTATAATGAAAAATAATATTTTAATATTATTTCTATATTATATGTAGGCCTATAATTGTATTATCATTGTATAATGTGAACGATTTTTTATTGTTCTTGTTGTCTTTAGTAAAATAAATATATTTTCACAGTCAATAAACAGGAGTAACTTGTTTTGCAATGCATTCTAACATTGTGATGAGCCTTCCTATAACAACGACATGAATGTTGCGACCAGACTCTGTCATAATTTAAACATAAAGTTAAAATAGATACCTAATCAGAGTTTATGTTTTGTTTCTGAGGATGAGCTTATACCAAGCTCATCCTCAGCAATACATGATCAAATTCTATAGTAGCCAACCTCTACATGGAGATTTTTGAACAGAAAGCTTTGGAAGCTGCCCCGCATAGACCATCAGTGTGGTTCAGATACGTGGATGACACTTTTGTCAAAATTCACCAAAATCATATTGATGAGTTTACCAAACAAATTAACATGATTACCAGCCAAGACCCTAACATCAATTTCAATACAGAGCCAGAATGTGATAGGAAGCACTCCCTTACATTAGAGGACTTTCTGAACAGCTCACCAGCATTTTCCGTAACCATGGTGTTGGTACCTACCATAAGCCATTTAACACCATTAGATTTATGGTAGTCAACCCCAAGGATAAAACACCAGACCTAAAGAAATGTGGAGTTGTTTATGAAATTTCATGTGCAGACTGCCATGAGAAATACATCTATAGGCGAGACCAGCAGAAATCTGGGCACCAGGCTGAAAAAACATTTCAACTTAAAAGCCTGTACACTCTCAGCTGTCGGCGAACATAGAGCTAACCATCAGCATGTTTTTGACCATGATAATGTGAGAGTTATCGCCAGAGAGGACAACTTCTGGAGACGTACAATTGAAATACGTGAGAAAGAACTTCCAGACCGGGGGTCATGTGACCACGGGAATTTGATCAGTCTTGCTGGGGATGAGCTTGGGATAAGCTTGAAAGCTCCACAGAGCAAAAACATAGACTCTGATTAGGTATATTTTTTATATTTATCTTCCTATAACACTTGTGGTGAGCCTTCCAAAGCTGTGGCGAACCTTCCAATTTTGTGGCGAACCTTCCCTGAGGCGAACCTTCCTGATACCGATTAAAGGCAAGTGTAAAGTGTAAACTGTGAAGAAACACAACTTCACATATCTGCATATAGTCGTATTCACATTAACCGTGGTGAATGAATTTCGCCAATTTCTCAGTCAATTCTCAACCAGTTTTCATGAAATTCCACACACACTATTTTCCATTCATGTCGTGACTACCCTGAAAGTTTCGGGAAGTTTTGAGAAAGTATTTAGGAAGTTAGACCATTTGACATGTAGTAAATAAATAAAAATGTTGCCCTCCATAAACCCATTTAGCTTTGTCTCCGAATTTTATTACATGTCAAATGGTCTAACTTCTAAAATACTTAACAAAACTTCGCAAAATTTTTAAGGTAGTCACAACATGCATGGAAAATAGTGTTTGTAAATTGGTTGAGAATTGACTGAGAAATCTGCGAAACTCATTATTCCTGGAACCTTGATGAATTTAATGTTAATGAATTTAATGTTCACAAGTAGCCACTTCGATAATTTTGATGTGGGAAGACACAAAAAAAATTTCACACAAAAATTTTGAACAGCGTCAGCGACTCAGACGTAAATTGAAAAAAGGCAACTCCCAGGATCTGGTGAAACAGACTGTAGTCTACCAAGTCTGCCAGCTTCTTTCCCTCCTCCAGTTTAAAAGATACTCTACATACGCGTTAAGGTCTCACCACCCCAATTGCCACTCCCATTGAAATACATGTAAATTGCCTCATGACAATTCCATGGGCCGATTTCACATCTTTTCGACAATATCCACATGTAGTTTCGCATATCATGACAAAACCTGCTCTGTCCTTTTTCAAAAACAGGTCCGATATATATTTGGTAGCCAGACAGATTTTGAGCTACAGTCCATATTGTGTATAAACGTCAGAATAGCTCAAAATTAGCTCTAATTTTTACCCTCTGTTACAGATCAGACACACATCCTTTCATCCCACTATACCCCAGCGAACTATCATGAAACAGTGATATCTGATATCCTACATGATGAAAACAACGTGTGCTTATTAAATATTCACAAAATTATAACAAAGTGGCTCTCTAACCGGCGCGCCTGCCGTCAAGTTTGCCCTATGTAGAAGAGACTCCCTGGCCGGCCCGCCGTCAGCACTGGTTAATTATACAGCTGGCGAAAGAAGACACAGAACCCTCACATCACTATCGAAGATCTACAGAAGCCATACAGTTCTAGAAGAGCCTGAAGCAAGCTACGCCAGTCTACTGACGCCGCACGCTTTCAAGACAATGTCCAAGAATGTCAAGGCAGCTCTAGCAGTTAAACTGGTGAACAACGACAATAAAAAACTTATTTTTATCTGTTTGTTTGTTTTTTTTGCTCACTATTAGTATTACTGGTAGAAAAGAAGCCATCATTGTATAATTAAAAAAGTTATTTGTTTTGAATGACACTTTTATTACCTTTAACAGGGGTTCCCATCATTAGATTTCAGGCAAGGTGCCATTTTTTTAATTTTTGTAAAAAAATGCAAAAAATGAAAATAGACTATGTCCACTGCCAGTGTCCACTGCCAAATGAGATTGTATGCCCTCCACTCTGAATATGAAGTACAGACAGGCCTTGGAGATCCGTCCTCCGATGTTTCGTTATCTTCTACATCGGTCATGGTTTTGACGGGAACGGATCTGCCCAATGTATTTTTACTTTTATGCTCCGCCATTCCGATGTCCGCCTCCGTCATCAAATTTTGGGGACGAAAGGGTTAAATCAATGCATAAAATGTCCCGTTGTTCTGTCGCGTTGTCTGTCTCCGTCATCAAATCTCGGTGACGAAACGGGTTAAATCAAGCATGACTTAAGCGTCAAAGCCAACGTCTCGCACATTGAAACAATGGTCAGTCATACTTGGCACAATGTTTAATTTTGTGTATAGCCGCTAGTTAAGCAGATAAAGATTAATTAATTTGACCTTCAATATGTCTGGTGTAGATATCAGTACCAAAATGTTTGATTTTATTAACTAAATCTATAGGTATCTAATAATTTCTTTGAACAGATCGTAATTATTCATGCCGTCATCTACGTAGAGGACATCAATTTTATAGATTATACTCTGATCCGTGAATACCTTGTGTTTCGGTTAGCAGGAAGTTTCAACACCTATTTGAGCGTTGAATGGTTTACCATTGTGAAAAGAACAGTATGTAAAGCCCTACAATAACAGGAAGACAATAGTCGCACGTCCGGCAACATGAAAGTCAGAGCAATAACCCACCCGCATGAGTAAGGGCACGGTGCTATACACTGTGAAATGTGTTAGATTTGATCACGGTGATCTGTCAACACCTGAGTTGAGTGATATTGCTTGGAGTGTTAGAACTCGTAGCAACAATGACACAGATTCAGAAACTACTAAATGTGAATCTGAAAATGAGAATGAACCTGTGTCTCTTCATAAGGCTAGAGAAGGTCTTATGACAGCCATAGATTTATTTGAACAACATCCGTCTTTATCCCCTTCTCATCTTGAACAATTGTGGTCCACCCTGCGTGGACTAGACACTACCTCTACCCTATCTAGAAAACAGGCATGTGTCACCGATTTTTTTCCAAAAATAACGTCAGAATGTACAAATATTATTTTAAAAAATCATGTAATTATATATTTGAAATAATAAAATCATGTAATTATATATTTGAAATAATAAGATTATATTTGTATCATATTTATGTTGTTATTTTGTTCACACAACCAATACATGTACTAATATAATAACATTACAGTATAAATTATATATATATATCCTCGGTTCCAAAACAGCTTGGAGGGGGGTGGGGGAGCTGCTCCAAAACTCTGCCATATTCGAAGTTCCGTCACATTTCTTGGGAACAGTAGATGACGGAACATTGAGGTCTCTCTGTAGTTGTATCTGAGAAGAGTTGGCAGACGTAGTGCTGCAGCTGCAAAGGGGGGTCTAGTGGGGATCCCCTTGGATATTTTGAAAAAAATACTTGTTTATGTGGCATCTGGAGCTATTTGAGTGGATCAACAGCAGTTTTGATAAATCCGGGGTGAGAAAAAAAATTAACAAAAGATCATGAGCAGACAATGGCAGCTTGGCATCATTTTATTATATTAAATAATAAACAGGTAATTAATAATATCAATTAATACCAAAATAAACCAGAGTGTCAATGACACAGAAGCTCATCCTTGATAAGGGCAAGTTGATTAAGAATTAAAATTTCTGCAATCCATGAGGCAGTTCTATGCACATGCACGAGCTCTTACATATAAACTAAACAAAATTGAAATCGGATAAAACTTGAGGGAGGAGAAGCTTTCTTGTGAAATGTGGACAGAGTGCCCTAGTTGGGTCTTAATTAGGTCATAAGTTAATTAATAATTAAAATTTCTAAAATCCTTGAGGCAGTTTATTGCACAGGCCCAAGCTCTTTCAAACAAACCAAACAGAATTGAAATCGGATGACAATTGAGGGCGGAGAAGCATTTCTTGTGAATTGTGGACAGACGACATACGACAGACAACAGACGCAACACGATGGCATCAGCTCATCTTAGGCCTAAAGGCCGGATGAGCTAAAAATGTCTACAGACAAAAATGCTCCAAGATCATTATTTGGAATATCACATAAATGCTGACTTGTTATCAAATAGAAATAAAAACGTCTGTATCTGGCAAAAAAAATATGCAGTACGAGTCATAAGAACAGATAAAACTCCCTGGCGGAACAACTGGCCCCACTGAGCCTGTTGCATCACGGAATTAAATGGAAAACAACATTATATCACTTAGAGGGACTAGCCCAGGTCTAAAATCATCAAAAAATCGTTTATTTTATTTTGGCTTCTTATTATGACCATATGATATGTTAATTTTTGTGCTGCGCATTTACAAGTTAGGCTAGATATAGAGACAAAATTCCTGTTTTTCTTATATTTGACATGGTTGTCAAAAATTATAAATCAGGAAGTTCTTCTCTATATCTAGCCTAACTGGTGAATGTGCGTACAAAAATTAAAAACTTTTGCAGTTCTAGTCTATGGACATCATAGTTTACATCATATGGTCATATTAAGAAGCCAAAATAAAATAACCGATTTTTTTATGATTCTAGACCTGGGCTAGTCCCTTTAAATAATAGATCTATTGTCATATTGATTTTCCCCGCAATATGAATTTATGAAATATGACATGATAGTCATTCAATGCAAGTTCGGTATTACAGCAGGCCCATATATATGTTTTGATGGGGTGCATCCTACAAGTAAATCTGTGGTAAAGTTAAAGGAAACCTCTTCCACCGATTTCCCCAGGGATATTCTCAAAAGCAGTTGTTTACTAACATATTTCTGTGAAAGCTTGCCTAACAAAATTCCTTGACTCAGACAACTAGTTTACATAGTTAGGTCTAAACAACAGTTTTGCCAGAAGAAGCATGCAATGTTTTTTTAAAACGTTTGGTTATAGCCTAATTACTAAGCAAACAGTTGCTGAGCTAATGTTGGGTCAACTTTGGCACAACGTCTACGATGTTGCACCAACGTAAAACATATGTATATACAACGTCTTGTGTTGCTGGGAAATCAGCGAAATTCATTCACCCCGGTCAATATGAATCTGATTATTATATAGCAAGCTGTGTATGCACTCAATAGACCTATGTTATAATACCGCAGTCATAATGGTGTTTGGCCAGCGTTGTAAAGGACGGCCACCAAGGATCAGCGTCAAGTGTCCACTGAGAGTGCACATGCATGTAGCCACCCACGCTGAACCTGTGACAGTGGGGTGTAGCATGAAGCCATTGTGACTGAAACACCCTAAAATCGTGATATATTCGCACTTGTACTAAATCTTAGATGCTGCGACGATTTATCAGTCCAATATTTAGTTCATTAGAATCAGCAACACGTTTTCTTTATTGAAATTTTATTGGCATGTTTTGGATTATGGGGTGGCCATCGTTCCCGCTAATTTTCTCTTCAAACCACGCTGAATACTGGGGTGAAACTGATGCAGCGATGCACAGCTCACAGAACTTTGGAACGTGTTGGCCTTATTCATACATATTGTCGGCACTACAGATTTAAGCAACACCAGACATGCTAGATGCGGCGCCCAGGTTATTTCAATATTTAAATATACAAATATATAAGAAAATCGGTTCAGAATTGACGGAGAAATCAACAAAAAGCATGCGCTCCAGATAATTCTGTCCTAGCCTATAGGCAGCAGCGTTCGACACTGACGGTGGTCCGAGACCCCCAGAAATCATGTCGGACCACCAGAACATTCAAACCCAGTGGTCCAATGGACCACCGAAATTTTCAGCTCTAAGCAAAATCGTAACATGGCCAAAAAATCAAAGCAATCGTCGCCACTCGCGGCCGATAATACAAGAAACACGGTACCGCTCTCGCCCCTTTTCACGGAACAAAACAAGTGTTTATAATCATGCTGGGCATGAGCTATTGAGGTCGCGATTGACCATCCGCTCTCGCCCTTTTTACGGAACTAAAGATATTATGTGTTCATAATCATGCGGGATATGAATTATTGAGGCCGAGATCGACCATCAACCCAGCTGACGTAGTTAGCAAATGCCACCCTCCACAATTAGCCCCTGTGGCTGAAACAGGGTTTCAGCCACAGATTGACCGCATACAAAATCGTGGGACATTTCTTTGGACTGTCATATCGGGAAATATCGGGGAGTAATCAGGTCAAAAATAGTTCTTTTAGAATCAGTAACATTTCAGTTCCATGCCTGCATGCTCAGCTCAGAGTCAGAGGTCGCACAGTCATTATTAATAAAAAGTTATGGACATTTTTCGGACCTTGGCGTCGGGATCGCTCTCAGTCACCGCCATGTTGGATTTTTCGGGTAAAGCAAATACATCCATCCACGGCCTCGGAGAGGATGACACGGCAACCTCCACAATGTGTTACACATAGCCATAGGTCGCCGGTCACAGCCCGGCTGACCAGCTGCCTATTGAAAAAACACGCGAGGCACCAGTTTGTTGTTTGCCTGCCCTTATCTGACTGTGTAGTCAGACTAGTGGTGTACAATCAATTTGTGACGCCGAAAAAGTGTCTGCCCGCCACTTTTAATAGGTTTTTAAGGTGAAGTTAGGAGAAGATAAATAATTGAAAATTCGAATCAAGCTGGTATGAACAGTATAAACGGCGGCCATTTTGTTTGAAATAAATATAACAACATCCAGCTCACCCTCTGGAAACAAAGGCCCCGTCTACCATCAACCTTGAACTTTGCTTGTTTATTGTCTCACCAGACACAATACCCCTCGATCCAGCAATCTTTAAATGAAAAAATATAGCCACCCCCCCCCCTCTATATAAACATATATATTTTGTAATCATCAGGACATAGGGCCTACTCTATCAATATAAAAAATAAAAAAGGGTGCTTTAAAAACATCATGCTTTTTTTATTTCACATTCAAATATAAGGTCCTAGTACCTTCCCTGAGCATTGCCAAAACGCTTTAGCCTAATCCAGCAGCACATGTGGAGTATCAGGCTGGAGGGGGGGGGGAGGCTGACAGACTTAGTCAATCATATGCCTTGCTACTACCAGCATAGAGACTACATTTTATACTTAGGCCTATATTTCCCGATTTCAATGTTTTTAAAGCAAGAAATGGTTACCAAATCTAGATCAATTGGTATCAAAATGATATGAATGTAATATTAAAATCAAGCTTGCTATAAATCGCCATATTAAATTTTTTTTCAACTCACTCACTTTTTAATGATATACGCGTATGAATTTGTGTGCCGAGACTTTATTCTCAGGACCACCAGAAAAATTGTAGGACCACCAGATTCTCAGAGCTGGTGGTCCTGTGGACCACTGCTCAAAAAAGTTTGTGTCAAACCCTGATAATAGCATTAAAAGTGCTGAGATGTACATATTTTTGGTGGTATGCAGTAACAAGATGGTTCATATTCTCACCTTTGACCTGTATTCAGCGTTGGCGCTGGCCGCTCGCCACGTCGCCAAATGCGAAGATATTTGCCATGTGGCGAAAGATTTGTGATGTCTTTAGCCACAGTGGCGAAGACAAAAACAAGATGCTTCCACAATACTTATGAATCTTGAGCCGTTTTCGCGGTAAAAATCGCGTGAAAAACGACTGCATTACCATCGTTTTTTTCTGACATAAACATGACTTTATTTGATTTTTCAAATTCTCAATCGATCTTGCTAGCATCTTTCAATTTTGTCGATCTATAAATATAGCAATAATAGCCTATAACATAGACTATATTGAACACAAACTACGTTTGTTTACATTCTCAACAAAAAAAAAATGGCGGACGACGACGGTGTAGGCCTATTTCTGTGATCTGTCCACTTGATATGATGTTGTTTTATACACACTGAATACTGATAATGTGATGTTTATAATGTCACTGTATCACAACTTTTGTTGTTATTATGTAGCTGCATTCAATAATTTGTGTTTTACATTTTATTACAATCTGACCATTGGAATTGATTAATCGCTTTACCTATCACTGACACTGTGTCAGTGACCTAGCCTATTAGGCTCAACAGACGAAATAACTTGTGGTAGAACATTTATGAATAAGCAATCATTCAAATACATTAACTTACGAGCTAGTTTAACACCACGCTGGGACAAAACTTATTTTTGTACAAAACTAAGCGATTAGTCTGGTCGGCCGCTCAGCACATTCCCTTTGCCTGATACTCCATTAAAGAGGAATGCGAAGTCATCAAGCAAAGTGATTATCTGTCAAGAACAGGAAACGTTTAACACAGGCTGAGATGGTCAGTGTGAAAAACTGACTCCACACTGCTGCTGCAGTCATGACATCCTTGCCTACCTGGCTACCACTGTTACTTGATTTCTCCAAGCTGGATCTTTTTGTCAAGACAAGACAAAAAACCCTTTTTTTAAGGGGGGGGGGGGGGCTTCCATTACATGGTCCTCCAAAATAGGTTAGGTATGGGGGGACTTGTTTTAATTTCACTTTAAAAAACCCCACCAGATTGCCCTTACAAGGCTGTTCATACAAACATACACGAACCTAAAAAAATTGTGAAAGGGACGTTCTCAAATAAAATCATTTTATATTATTTTTTTTAATTATCATACAAATCTAGGGTCAGGGATTCAAATAGTCGGTAAACAAAAAATATTGGCTGACCACCCGAAATGTAGGGCATGGTTGTCCGCAGGATAATTTTTATTTCAAACATAATTTCGAATGCAGCCACCTTCCTAAACTGTCATGCATTTTGATTACCATGATTACAGTTGAATAATAAAAGAAGTCAAACAAGTTACTATTAATTTGCAAACATTTGTCAGTTCTTGGAAAATTTTCATAAAATTTTTGGTTATTCGCTGAATGAAAACTAAATCATAAACTGTTTCAAACTAAGTACTATCTTTCTGTGGTAAATGCAAAATCAATAGGCCTACTAGACCAGTATCAATTATCACCAATATTTTGGATACTGGGTACATGATTACATTGTGGCTACAAGAAAGAAAATGTGGCTAAAACTTTTCAGAGGTTTTAGCCACAGTGGCTAAGACATTTTTCATCCTACCGCCAACACTGTGTATTTGTGAAAAACCTTGACCAGTTGTAAATAGCTCTAACGATAAATTAGCCATATTGTAAATAGTGTCGGATTACTTTGAGGGGTCGTCAGAATTAAAAGCATCTACTACATTTCAATGGACTGCACACGGTACACTAAATAGGTGTAGGTAGAGGTAAGATATTTATGTAATGTATTATGTGTTTGAATCGGATTTATTTTAAGCGGATTGTCTGCTATTGATGCCAGCCTAAATGGCCCTCACCGTCCAAAAAAGATGAATGCCATTCGTGCTCACTCTCAGCAGTGACTGAGAGTGCTGCACACTAAATGATGGGAACTCTCGGAAAAGGTGACAAAAGTGCCATTCAAAGCAAATTACTTTTTTAGTTCTACAATGATGGCTTCATTTCTAACAGTAATAGTGAGCAAGAAGAACAAACAAACAGAGAAAAATATGTCTTTTATTGCAGTGTATCACAAATTCACATTAATCCTGAAAAAACACGAAAAACCCCATAATAATGACTGTTTGAATCTAGGGTGGTGGCGGTAGTTTTCGCGCACCTAAGCGAATACGGCCCACAGCGTGCACAGAATGGACGCGTATGAATATTGTGGGTCGTATTATGATTGGTATGTCTGAGCCACTTCCGGTTTGAAAAAAATATACTACTTCCGGGTCAATTGGGAATAGGGAGCATCAGGGCTCGTCAAATTTCTAGAATGGTTGGTAGCCCGCTGGGCTACCAACATTAAAAGTTTGGTAGCCCCAAATGCATATCAGTAGCCCAGATAAAAGTGTTGCTCTCGTAGTCGGATATTAAAGTGGAGGGTATGAGGCACCCTCTCTCATGATTGGTTGGGGTCTGGTGGATTTCAAGTATCATGATTAGTAGACTAAGAGTCCAATATCGCATGATTATCTATTCTAAGGCCTACAGTAGGCCTATTTGTATTATATCTAATTTGTATAATTATTTAGTGCCTATAGCTATATTGTATAATAGACTAGCCTTATTTTATCAAAGCATTTAATTATTTAGATTTATAAGCATGTCCATTTAGAATTTTGTTCCTCGTAATTCAATAAAAATGTCTTGTTATCACCATGATCACATGATTATTCTACATATTGTGTGTGGGTTGTCTTAAAAAAATATATGAAAGTTAATCATGTTAATTGACTCGCCACTGCCAGCATATAAATATGTTGTTCAAACTTCAATTTTGTTGAGAGAGGTGACAGCCAGGAAAACCCACAATTAAACTACTACTCAGCCTACTGGTAGGCCTATATGTAGTAGGGCCTAACCAGTAGGCCTATTAAGTGGCAGGCTCTGAATAACCACGTCCACGTGGGACAATGTGTTTACAAGCAAAGCCGAACATGCGTACATGTATACTGCGTTGTACTCCAGTGTACGTTGCCGAGTTGATATGGTTTTGCATACTGATTACTGTAGCGCTAAGCAGTTTTATGTAGGCCTACACATCACCTGGTAATACAAAAATGAGGGCAACGTAGCCTACGATTAAGAATAAGTACAGTCCCGTATGAAAAGACACTTCGTCGTCATATAACATGTATAAGGAAAAGCGATCAGCTCTCTGCTGATCAACACGTGAGTGTATGACGCGCCGGAATGTGGCGTTGTGCTAGTTTTGTAACCCCCTCCCCCCCCTCCCCACGTCTATTTCCCGTCTGTGATGCGATATCACTTATGGCTGGAAGGAAAATAGTATCTGACTTAAAACAGCCTATTCTACCTACAATAACTTCCCCAAAGTTCCCCATTCATAAAATTTTATACTTCTAAGTTCTACTGCTCCAAATTTAATTTCTCTCCGATAGTCTGCTTGACACAGGTCAAAGGACATGCAAATATTGACCAACGGCGTTCTCGAAGTCGGATCGTTAATTTCCGTGAAAAACTAGATGGCGAAACTCGGAATTCACGGGATCTCAACATAAACAATGGTCAAATCGTGTACAAATATGAACGTTCTGACAGAGATAGATCGATTTAAACTAGAGCAAGTGAAAGAATATAGTCTTTAGAATATACCACATAATTTTCAGAAACATCCGACAAGAAAAAACGCTAATAGCAAACCAATAGCAAAGTGTTGTTTCCTTATATAAACGGATGCACGGCGCACAACGTAGTAATTACGCTGGCATTGCTACTGGAAGTGGTAGCCCCCCGGGCTCTGGCTGTTGCCGTTATGGTAGCCCCCCCCAGCTCAACTGGTAGCCCCGGGCTCCCGGGCACCCAATTTGACGAGGCCTGAGCATAGAGTATTTCAATCTCCTATGTTTCTGGGGGAGTTTTCGCGCAGTTGAGGGTATTTTCGCGCACAGCATTGTGGGACAGCGTGGAGACCGATGCTGCATATATTTTTCATTTAGTTTGTTTTCAAATGAATTTAGGATTCCTTCCGGCACATGTCTGCTTTTATTTCAACCTGATACAACCATATGCAAAAAAATTATAAAAAAATGTAATTTTACTGATTTTGAGTTTTAGAAGCCAAAAAAAACGGCATTATAAAATAAAAAGGAACTATTTGAATGGCGGATGAAAAAAAAACTTTGCCGCGAAACGACGCGATTTTTGTATACGCTGCATCAAAACACCTGTCAACGACCGAAAATCGAAACAAGATAACAATTTACAAATTCCTTTAAGAACTGGAGCAAAAAACTAACGAGGTGCGCGAAATTACCCCCTGCGCGAAAATACCCTCTACCACCATACCTAATTAGTATAAACCTGCCGTGATTTCGGCTTATTTAGGGTGGTAAGACCTTAAACACTTCAAAGTTCACAGTCAGTCACTGTGAGACTCCCCGGTGAGACTGCCACTGTGACTGTGTCTATGTGACTGTGACTATAGGTCATACGCCCAATATCGCGAACCACGTTTTTTGCCATTTAAAAAATATTTGGTGACTAAATTTTATTTTTTTCAACTTTATTCAACTTGCCAAGTTATCCGGCGCCTATTTCTGCCGTTTTTACGGCAAAAAATACTTTAGATCGTCTGATCCTTTCTTTGTCATGTATAATGACAGGTGCAAGTCATTCATCATTAGAGCGGTGGGCGATATTAAGTGAAATTCGCGAAAAACGTTATACATAACAAAGAAAGGATCTCCCAAGTTAAAATATTTTTCAAACAAAAATTATACCTTGAGATCGCCGGACATGTTAGTGAGTTGAATAGAAGTAAAAAATAATAATTTCAGCTGGTAAATATTTTTTAAATGGCGAAAAACGTGGTTCGCGATATTGGGCGTACGATCTATAGTGTGAGTCGGGTGAGCGGAAAAAATAAGTCGATTTTTTAGAGAGGAAAACACTGACCACTGCTGACTTTGTATGAATAAAATGAGACGATTTAGATATTCTATTTCCAAATCATGCTGCACAGAAAATACATACAAATGACGTGAAATAACACAAATACTAGGCTAAATCACACTCATTATCTGTTAAAATAACAAGAATAAAATAAGATATTTTAAAGAGCAATCGTAATATCAATTTTCAGCGGAAGTTTATTAAATATCCAAGAAAATGGCAAAACACAGGTCACACCAAAACAAACAAACGAAAGCGACACAACGGCAGGTTAAATATTCACCAGAGGTCCCCTCTGTCATGCCTGTATGGGAGACCGGGGCGGGTAGAGTGAACGTTAGAATTAATGCAAGCAAATACTTTTATGTCTGTTAAAAGTGCCTGTAAGCTAATTTCAAAAAAAAATTAAAAATTCAAATTAAAGTCTAGCCAAAATATATCTACATGATTGTGATGCCTTGACAACACATTTTGTTTCTAAACAGTTGTCATTATCTATAATTTTATATTTTTACAAAGGGGTAGGCCTACATATTGAACCATAGGCATAGAGTTAAGAAAGATAGAGTTGAAACTCTGATATCAAAGACATGTGGTTTGTTTTCCCATTCCCTCAACTCAAAGCTCCTGAATGCTAGATCCTTGTACTCGCTGGATAATTAATGCTCATTTAATGTCACCCCATACATGTTTCGATAAGGGAGGGTGGTGTATCGTCTCGCAGGTGGTGTCCACGATCCCGAGACTCTCTGACTGGCTCTACCCATCTGCAGAATGACCTTACCTAGTTTTGTGACCTGGGATGCATATCACATGATATCACATTTCTTATGCTAATGATGAGGTCAGACAGTATATAGCATCAGGGGTGGGCAGGCGAAATGAGTCCTGTCACCACAAATGGCTACTTTTAGGTGCTCTGAATGTTTATTTTGAAATATTTATGTTACAGATATTTTGCTTCTGTCGCCACATGTGGTTATGTGGCGACCACTTGCCCACCTCTGCTCTGAGCATGCAAGTGGTATATACCGAACATGGGGTGAGCTTCATATTATACTGTTTTTCAAGTGAGAAAATCGGCCGATTATTCACATATCTAAAAAGCAGCTAGGCCTAATGATAATTAGAATATCTTTAAAACTGCCCAGTTGCGCTTTTAGCTGAAATGTGTGGGGTGTTGCGCTGTGTTCTCATGTAAAGAATGTCAAGACAGCTAAAATGGCTTAGGGGGTATTTTTTTTACAGCACTACAAGATGGGCAAATGCTCATTGGATTTACCCTTTTTAAATTAAGATTTTATTATTAGTATTATTATTATTATTATTATTATTATTATAGTAAACTCAACATATGTGACCCATCTGCACATAACGAGTCTCATGTCAGAAAAATCAGATATGGAGTTAATGGTACTGTAGGATCCTGACTTCGTTCAGTTAAGGTGGCAGTTATCCCCGGCATCTCGGACGCGGGAGGCTGTGGACGACCGCCTCGTTTCCGTACCTTGGTGACGGGTGCACACAATTGCAGCCGTGCGGCTTTGGTACTTTTTCCCGCACTTCAGGCGGTACACTCGGCGACTACGGACGTGCCGTAGTTCGCTCTCGCTAAGTCAGATAGGACGTGCCGTGCGCGAAGGTTGTGCTTTGTTGTTGCCAAATGTCAAACGAATAAACATGACAAGTGGAGAAAGAGTTTTATGATTTGTTTCGAACCGTCGACTCGACGGGGAAGGAAGTTTGCATTGAAATGGTGAAGATTGGGCAGATTCCCTCGTCCGCCATTGTGACCCCACACTAGAGACTCTGACGGTCACTTACAGGTACTTTCGGCGCGAGGGGCTCTCCGGCATCACACCATACTGGTGACCCCTGACGACTGAACGTCTACGCAACAGTGTTTTCACCTAGACGCCAGTTGAAAACCACTGTTTTCAAGGATAGTTTTGATTAATTTTGAGGGATTTTTTTTGAAAAAAATCAATAGCATTTTTTTCATCAGGTACGTGAAAACTGTAGATCATTATTTATATGCCAGTTTAAATTAGTCAGAAAGAGTTATCAGAGGAGAAGCACGTTTCTTTACGTCGAAAACGGCGTAAATTTCTAAATTTTGGACGAAATCATATGACACCTAAATACCTGGTAGAATTACTTGGTGAGATTTCATGATCCTGCAATAAAATAGGCCACAAAGTAGAAAAAAAAATTCCCGTTCTTCTTAGATCCAATGATAATAAATTATGTTTAGTTAGGGTTCAATATCAGTAGATTTGGCCATCCGCATGGAAACACCTTGTAAACACGTATTATGTTTTTTTCCAAAGAAATCAGATTATTCGGGTTAAATAATGATATATTAAAGCTCTGTGCTACGTCAGCATAGAGATGGTGACTGACCTCATAATTTTCTTTAATTTGACTAAGAGGTGTGATGTATAATGTGAAAAGAACAGGTCCGAGGACTGAACCTTGTGGGACGCCGTGTGTGATAACAATACTGTCTGAAGAAACATTTTTAATATTAGGGATTTGGCTCAGGTCAGCCACGTAAGATGAAAATCAACATAGCAACATGATATGTGACTTAGAAGTGTACAATGATCTATAGCATCAAGAGCTACATAGTACAGGTGAAGGCATTATTATGTCGGCGAGAGTACAATATGCACTCTAATGTACGGGGATGACATCGTAGTCTTAGGGGATAGCGAGGAAGACTTACAGACACTGCTACAAATTGTAAATAAGTGGTATGAAAAGTGACAGATGGTATAAAATCAATCAAAAACAAATTTAGTTCACTTTCGGCCAGCATCAAAACTGGCTACTCGTTATAAAATTTAGAATTGAAAACAATATCGATGTCACGAGATCATTTAATGTGGATCTCGTGACATCGATATTGCTTCTAAATACAAATACTTGGGCCTGGTTCAGTGAACATTATGATGATTTATCAGTAATAGCAAATGCTTTATCAGTATCTGCAAGCAGAGCTCTTGGTGTGATTATTTCCAAGTACAAAGCTACTGGTTTTTCTCCACCTTCTAATTATCGTACTCAGAATGGTATATTCAATATGATTCAGCTGTTTGAGGCTTAAAATAATTTAGTTGTATAAATGCTGTTCATAACCGGGTGTGTCGTGTATTATTGGGGGTGCGTAGGTACAGTACTAATCTTGCTATCCAAGCTGAATTGGGGTGGAAAACCTTTCCATAAATACAATTTAAATGTGTCATAATAGACTAACCAAAACAGTGCTAAACTGGAATTTAACTGCTGTCCGAGGAAATAAAAACAATTGGTGTTTCTGGGATCGAAATTTACTGCCCTGGGTTTACAGCATATACATGACGTATCTAAAGCTAATTGTACTGACGATGTTCTTGAATATATGAATACTTGTGTTTTTGAAGATATTGAAAAAAATGGCACAGTGAACTCTACAATGACCAGCGCCATAACCATGATAACGGTTGCGGGAATAAACTCAGGACTTATAGCATCTTTAAAAATGATTCTTACCTCAGCATAAACATTACATTAAGCCAGCGTAGAGCCCTATAGCCTCTTTGCGTGGTGTAGCTCCACTTCACATTGAGCCTGGGCGATATTCACAGTTATCTGTCGACGAAAGAATTTATTTAATTTGTGTTTCAGGATAAGTAAAAACTGAAGCGCATTTCTTGATGTCGTATAATTTTTATACAGATTTACGAAATGAACTGTTCCTTAAAGCTCAATGTAGTCGCGATATGTTTTTAGAATATAGTCTATAGACGACCGTTTTAATTTTTGAATGTCAAATTCAAATATAGTTTGTTCCCGGAGCTCGTCATACAGCACTTTTCCCTTCAGAGAAGGGGACATAAATTATTTATATGAAACATTGGTGTAGCGTTATCGTGAAGATGGTGAATATTAACTTTTAACATGACTAACTATATATTATTTTATTTCACACATGTATTGTACTGGGTATGACCCGTGCGCACTTGGTGCTTTCTGTTGAACAGAGTATAATTTTATGTATGTTCTTTTGCCGTATTACCATGATTACGATCTGTTCATCCATATGTGTTCTCCGTACACTTTTGAGAACGGGGTTTTATAAATGTTCTTTTCCATATGGTGGTATCGGCCTTTCTCTGTGTGGATATGTGGGATTGACATTCAGGAACATTGTGTAGCGTCCGGGTCATGTCTGGTACTAATTTTGTACATATAGCCTTCATACATTTTATATTATATTTAACAATCTGTAATTTCATGCTATTTTGTTTGACAGTGTCTCATAATTCAGAACTGACTGGCCACAATAAATATTTGTACTACCGCAATGTTTGTAAAAGAATTGTGAGTGACACTTTATTAAATTTTACTGGACTAGACCTGACTTGTAACAATTCGAATATTTTTCTTTGCTAATTTAATATTTTGCTAATTTTTATACCCTCACGCCATCAGTGCATAATTAATACGAGGGAGAATAAAATACTTGTACAAAGGTAAAAGTATATCGCATTGTAAATAGGTACTTAATCTTAAAAATATCTCTATAGATTTTGAAATTTTAAATGCAACTTTATTAATATGTTCAGTCAACGTTAAATGTTTGTTCGAAACTATACCTAAAACATTAAAACGTTCTACCATTTCAATTGCAGCTTCTGTGTGTAGTAAAGGATTTTCTATTTTTTTTTTAGAGCTTCGAAAAATTCAACACTTTGTTTTTCCTATATTTAAAGATAGCTTGTTAGGTTTTAGACAGAGGCATAGTTTACCTAGTTCGTTATTGCCTTCACTCGGATTTACAATTCATGTTTTACTTACTAATGACCAACAAGTATAAAATGAAATAAATTTAAAACATTTCTTATGACATAAACATAGATTAGGAAACTTGCTCGGATGAAGCCAAATATACATCTCCTGCGGCCAGTTTCTGTATCGTACTTAAGTAAAAAGTGTGAATTTTGTACTTAAGTACGTTACAGAAACTGGCCACTGCGGCCGATTTCTATACCATACTTAAGTAAAAATTTTACTTTTTAGTTAAGTATGCTACGTAAACCAGCCCACTTTATCTTTGTACTTAAGTACGTTACAGAAACCGGCCGCAGGGGCCGGTTTCTGTAACGTACTTAAGTACAAAGATGACACTTTTTACTTAAGTACGATACAGAAACCGGCCCCTGGAGGTCAAAATGAACTGATTGATCTGTGTGCCAATCAAATACTGCAATCGGTATAAGACGCATGTAACAGTGCTCCATTCTTCGCATTCATCGCAGACGAATGCACTGATCGGTCTGGAAAGGAACAAATTGTTCTGTGTGTGCGATTCTTGAATAATGACATTCAGAAGATGAGAGAAGAATTCCTAGGCTATGTTGAAGCGCGACGAACAACTGGCAGAGTGTTGGATGAGACATTTATTGAGAGTCTTCAAACTATTGAAATTGATATTTAAAAGATGAGAGCTCAGGGATATGATGGCGCAGCTAATATGGCAGGCATTCACAGAGGTGTAGCCTACAAGCAAGGATTATGCTTCTGACACGAGGCGTACATTGTAAAGCACATTCTTTGCATTTGGCAGTGATAAATGCCTGCAAAGAGCCTTTAGTGTGCAATACAATGGACATAGTTCAAGCCATCGCATTTGCTTTTGACTACAGTGATTGACTTTTTTAGAGGGAAATCTAGAAGAAGATAACATAGCCAAAGAAGCCATGTGGCATCGTACATGATTTCCAACCTTATGCAAAACACGTTGGTACAGTCGACCAGACGCTCTACACACATTTAAGACATCCTAGACAACGGTGTGTCATGCCCTGGATACACTTGAACAAGATGGAGATGCAAAAGCCAGAAGCTATGGTTTAAGTGTACGGAATTTTGACCTCATTGTGACACTGGTGACAACAGAACATATACTCCAGTCAACTGTTCAGTTGCCACTGCTTTTGCAGTCTAAATCTTTGGTCTTATTAGAGGCGGTGAGGGAAACACAGGCAGTAATTCAAGTGCTTCAGGGAGAGAGGAACGATGTTTCTGTCTGTGATGCCCTGTATCAGGAGGCAGTAGAGCTGGCAGCTAGAGTGGACGTGGAGCCAAAGAAACCAAGGCAAGCAGGTCGTCAGCAACACAGGGTGAATGTTCCAGCGGACAGCATATCGGCTTTTTGGAGGCGGGCTACATGTGTGTATTACCCATTTATAGACCATCTCATTGAGGAACTGAAAGATCGTCTCATTCAGCCCCAAGAACGCTTTGTCGCTCACGTCTTGATTCCCAGTAGGCTCCAACGGACGACCCTCGATGATATCTATCTTAGATAGCACAAGTGGTGTACCGAGTGGTGTACCGTGAGCTTCATTACAGTTTTTCAAGTTAGAAAATCGGCCGATTATTTACATATCTATGCTGATTAACGCATCATTGAAAGGCACGTTTGAATAAAAAAAACATCTAATAATAATTAGAATGTCTCTAAAATCGCTCAGTTGCGCTTTTAGCTGAAATATGTGGGATGTTGCACTGTGTTTTCATGCAAACAATGTCAAAACAGCTAAAATGGCTTAGGGGCTAATTTTTTGACGGGTATCCCGAAAACCCCCTCGACCCCCTCAACCCCCTCGACCCTTGACTTAATTAAATAAAAAAATGTTTGTTTATATAATTATAATTTGTGTATAATAACAACATTCGGGAAACTTATCCCAGCCAGCACAACACGATAAACCAATGCCAATTTAATGTTGGCCCGCCGTCTTAGACGTCGGCCCGACATTAAATCGGCCATGTTTTAACGAATCGTGTTTGCAGGGTATAGGCCTAGTGTGATGCTAACCTGGTTATCAAGTGATGTTGGCTGACCATCTGCTACGCTGGTCCAGCATTCACCCGACGTTGGTTTAATGTATCTTGTTTACTGGGTGGCCATCGATCCGTAGGCCTACAGCTGGACAAACACATTTTAATGTTGGGTCACTGTTTACGACGCTTGCCTAACCCTAACCCAAGCATGGGATTGAATGCCTCCTGATTTTTGGTGATTTTAAAGAAAACACTTGCCAGTCATATTATGGGAAGATGGGCCTACGTCGGGGGCTCCATTATGGGGTCACAATGGCCGACGAGGGAATCTGCCCAATCTCACCATTTAAAGTCAAACTTCCTCCTCCTCCGTCGAGTCGACGGTTCCAAACAAATCAGAAAAACTCTCTCTACTCTTATCATGTTTATTCGTTTAACATATGGCAACAGCAAAGCACAACCTCCGCGCACGGCACGTCCCAACTGACTTAGCGAGAGCGAGCTACGGCACGTCCGTAGTCGCCGAGTGTAACGCCTGAAGTGCGGGAAAAATACCAAGGCCGCACACATTGCAATTTGTGCACCCGTCACCAAGGTACGGAAACGAGGCGGTCATCCACAACCTCTCGCGTCCGGGAAGCTGGGGATAACCGCCACATTAACTGAATGACGTCAGGATCCTACATTACCCTCGGGTGAGTGATAACGTAGGACCAAACTGACGTGTAGGAGACTGCTTCGTGCAAGTAGCGGGGTTGTAAAAATATGTAACCTCTTATAACTAAGCATAGTTTTTTTGAAAAAAATATAGCGAGTGTGGTTACAGCGTGGGTGGTTGAAATCGCAGCATTATATTATATATCTGTACACAATGCTGCCAGGCCTGGCATATTCATTTACAATTTAAAAACATTGTTATTACGAGGTATGCGGTTGGGCCCGCCATAGATGTCGTTAGGCGCAACTATGGCGTGAACCATCTGCACGAATCGGGCAGGAGTCTGGATTATTCGTCCGACTCTAGTTTTTCGCACTGTTTGGTCGGTCAAAATTTTTTCGCGATTAGCGATATTCGCATGTTTGCTTTTTGTCGAGTCGATTACGGCGTCAGCAGCACCCGGGGTTTTACCCTGTAGATGTAAAGGTATGCGGGAATACGTTCGTAAACCACCGCCGTTCCCGTTAGCGCGGGACACGGCGGGGGCTCGCGAATGCGGCGCTACATAAGTATTGTCTCTGCTAGACAAGATGACTTTAACATCTATTTGCTTTGGGACTGTGGCCGATTTTTGACTGCTTCTGACTGCCGTCGACTTTTTCGTTTTAACTCTCGTCCCGTTGGACGTCGGAGTGTCCGCACTACCAGGTCTAGGTGGACCCTGTGGATTCCTACTGGATGTCCTGGTAGCCGTCGATCGCTGCGGTTTATTTAGCGTAGTACGCTGTATGCTCGTACCTGTCTCGGGCACGTGCCCTACCACAGGTTTTAAAATACTTCTGCGATTTGGTTGCAAAAAGACATGATTACATGTTTTGTTCGATGTGCAGTGGAACTAGTTGTTCCACGAAATGTCACGTGTGGGACATGACCAGCTAGTTGCTGGCGCGCCAAACGCAAAAGTCGCCCTCTTGCATTGGCAAAACATTAAGTTTAAAAAAACATTAAAAACGCACGTGTCTGCGTCAGATCACCGGACGTGCGGTGAATAGAAACAGACCTATGCATCGTCGTAAAAAATCGTTACCGATGTATTGTAAAAATCGGAGGTGATATGAAATACGGAAATATTAAACTGGAATTATTTAAAAAAATTCACTATTAATAAAACATTCAATATTAAGTTGAATAATAAGTGATCTGAGAAAATATGCAGGTAATTATAATTAAAATGGCTGCTGACACCGTAGAATGTTCTGAAGTCGATGCTGATCTGGTTATACTGTGCCGTACCAGTAAATGTACTGCTGATGCTGATTGCTAGCCGTGTCGGCTGAAGCAGACAATCACATTTATAAAGTCTGTCGGCTGTGCTGTTGATGCGTGGTTTTCTATATTTATACGGCACACGCTGTGTGCTGTGTTATAGACAGGACTGTATTTGAGCAGCGCCGCATGACGCGTGGACGGCACCTGTGACGGTCACGCTGAAAAGTCGGCCCACATCACACATGCTGATTCGAGTCACAAAACTGTCAGCATTAATAAACCTGTCAAATCAGGTTACATTACATAGTTCATATCAAATTGAAATCGTTTATTTGATAAAGTCATTTAAATAATGAAGCACTCAGTTTGCGACCTATTTGGCTAGCTGTGCAGGCCTGAGCGAATATAAAAATGTCATATATGTGAACAATGCCAAACTGTGGTTGGCCGTTTGTAATATCATTTTCCAGCAAGCTGTTGAAATGACGGATGTCTACCTCCACCGTGTCGGTGGCAGGTTTCCATATTGCTGGTGCACACCCCAGGCCTTTGGCCAGGGTATGCGGTCGCCACTCTCCGTGGCCTATGTCAGTGACGTGCCGTGCGCGGGGTAGTTGCCGTCTAAATCAGATTAAAATGTCTGTAATATGTTGAAGCTTAGAATTGTAGACTGTAGAAAATGTTCATGCTATGTCGCATGTTGCGAGAAACGGGGGTTGCAGATTAGTTGAAAAAATGAGTCGTTGAAGTTTCACCTAAATGCTGTGCACTAATTCACAAAGGTATATATTGATTGAAGTGAAAACTGAAGGTCTATATTTGACATAAAACGTTTTCACTTAGTCACACACATGCAAAATGGTACCGTGAAAACCGTAGGTCGGAATGGTACATAAAAAAATAATATGCCAGATACAACTATGATATGCTATGCTAAGCTACGATAATAGTATTTTGAAAAATCGACCTGGGTAAAAAAAAAAAAAAAAAAAATTTTACGCAAGTCGAAAAACGCATTCAAATATTTGCAATGTTTCGCAATAGCGCAACTGTCAAATCGAAAATTTCGTTCTCAAACTGATAGACTAAATGTGACTGCGAAGAAAAACAGTTACATTTATGATTTAAGAATACTATCTAAAACGTGACTGACAGTAGTCTATGCTGATTAATGATAAAGTATATCATTTCGCTGAAAAATGATGTCTGTGATGAACATTCCACGTTTTTTTTTTTTATAATGGTACGTTCATCACCGAGTCATTCTCATAAACGTCCGAATCAATCGCTCGCATCGATTCATTGATTGACGTATAAACCGACTGTCTTCGGTGCGGTTGTGTTTATGTCGTCTGTGGTGGGTGTGTGCGTGGTGTATTGTCGGTGCTCACAGCCTGTGCGGCAGGCAGCATGTGGCTTATAGTCTGTGACGGTAAGCTTTGGGCGGTACGTACATAGTATATAGTCAGCATCCCCGTCTCGCCTCACATTAGCATATTCATTACCTACTGCGTGCCCAAATAAGGCGCTAAATAGACCAGACCAAATAAGACTGTTTATTGACATTCATTTAGGGAAACAATTTATTTTGGCCCTAAACCTATTAAAGGTTACCCGAGTCGAAGCGTTATTTAAAATTTCTGTCGATTTTGCGGAAAAAAAATCGGAAAAAATGACGAGATACCGTCTATGGACTTTAAAATCGAGTTACCCAATTATGGTAATCAACGATAAAAATTGAGTTACCGAAAATACCCACTTCCTACTCGCCTACAGTGGCATTAATAGGATGAAGGCATTAAACAAACTCTTACAATTAAAAAATGATAGACTAAGTCTATGAGAATAATTTTCTGGATTCTTCTAGAGAAACCGACAAGGTCGCCATCTTGAAAAGGCGCCAAACACGTGGGATTTCGTCCAAAAGTTTAGAAATTTACGCCGTTTTCGACGTAAAGAAACGTGCTTCTCTTCTGATAACTCTTTCTGACTAATTTAAACTGGCATATAAATAATGACCTACAGTTTTCACGTACCTTATGAAAAAAATGCTATTGATTTTTTTAAAAAAATCCCATAAAATTAATGAAAACTATCCTTGAAAACAGCGG
The DNA here is from genome assembly GCA_964017125.1 of Flabesymbios commensalis. Classification (NCBI taxonomy): domain Eukaryota; kingdom Metazoa; phylum Annelida; class Polychaeta; order Terebellida; family Flabelligeridae; genus Flabesymbios; species Flabesymbios commensalis. Next base: position 17,252,136 of record OZ024918.1, on the reverse strand, counting down.
TTTTTCAACTGGCGTCTACGTGAAAACACTGTTGCGTAGACGATCAGTCGTCAGGGGTCACCAGTATGGGAAGATGGGCCTACGTCGGGGGCTCCATTATGGGGTCACAATGGCCGACGAGGGAATCTGCCCAATCTCACCATTTAAACTCAAACTTCCTCCTCCTCCGTCGAGTCGACGGTTCCAAACAAATCAGAAAACTCTCTCTTCTCTTATCATGTTTATTCGTTTAACATATGGCAACAGCAAAGCACAACCTCCGCGCACGGCACGTCCCAACTGACTTAGCGAGAGCGAGCTACAGCACGTCCGTAGTCGCCGAGTGTAACGCCTGAAGTGGGGGAAAAATACCAAGGCCGCACACATTGCAATTTGTGCACCCGTCACCAAGGTACGGAAACGAGGCGTTCATCCACAACCTCTCGCGTCCGGGAAGCTTGGGATAAGCGCCACATTAACTGAACGACGTCAGGATCCTACAATATCACTCGGCAGGCATTTCACTCACACACGCATTTGCACCGGCATCGCAAGTGGTAGGCCAGCGTTACAGACGTTGGGCCAACATTAATCCAACATTGGTTCAATGCTTCGTGCTTGCTGTGCATAGCCATCATTGGAGTGGGGCCAGCGTAAGACAGTGGTGGGACTCATAAGGCAGTCTAGCTATACGCCTAATCAAGTGCCCGTATATTGTGTATCGTGCCTCTCCCTAAAACATACACGAGGCGTTCAGTCAATGTTAGACTAGCGTTGCAGACGGTGAGCGAACATACATATTGACCTGATATTGTTTCTCAAATTTTATAAATACACTATAAAAAAAAAAAATTAAAGTCGAGGATCGTGGATAGAGTGTCGTGGGTCGAGGGGGTTTTCGAGATATCCTTTTTTGACAGCAGATCTAGTGGATAGGGTCGAGCCATATTCCACCTTAATCATTACTATAGTAAACTTAACATATGATTTAGAAAAACGACCCCCCATTTGGGGCGCACCAATATCGCTGACGGGCATATAACTACAGCAGAAGTTAGTCAGGAGGAAATTTTCACAAGGGTGGAAAGTCTCAAGAGGGTATACAGTTTTTTTATGACTCATTTCGCGTCATATGGGTCCGAGGTAGTAATTTCTATAGGGTGTGTAAATTTTTATCCAGTGGCTTTCTTTAAAACTTTAAAATTCCAAATGGACGCCAAAACTTCACAAAATCACTATTATCACCATGATATCGAATTTATTATTGTTAGAGTCACAATATTTAGGTTTATAACCATATTTGCAGCTACGAGCTTCGAGGGGTGCACTTTAATACATAATTTTTAAATGAAGAGATGACATTTAGGATTTGGCTTAAAATGTCACATTCAAAATGGTTATTTCAAACAGAGGTAACTGTGTTTGAGCCAGTAATATTCATGTTGTGTTAATTTTTATCACAACTGTGCGCGGACGGGGATTTCCCGTGCGTATATGCATGTCTGGGCCAATCTGAAAGGAGAAACATGCAGACTGTAGGCCCTACTTATTATTATCAGAAGCATGTGAGGACGTAGCCCCTTCAAGATTTTGCTTATCATTGCCTCGTCTTAATTCTCTCTTGCGCCATAACCGGTGATATTGCTGTTGTTTCACGTAGAATCGGTCCTACTGATGCTGTTCAACCCCTCAATTGGGCGGGAGCCCTGGTGCAGTGCTTGAAGCTGGCTGCCTGCTTGAAAAAGCGGAGATCGCGTGTTCGAACCTCACTCTGACTTTTAAATTTAAAAGAAACGAAATATTTCTTCCCTGCTTACGCGTGATGATTCAATATTGTGAGGAACCTACGTGACCGAGAGGTAGCGTGCTCGGCCTCAGACCACCAGGGATTGAATTTCGAATCATGTGTCTGAAGGGCAGTGTCATCTCATTTATCTCACCATCCTCAGGAGATTCTCATGGCACAGTGTAGCCTATATGTGCACAAAGGTGGCCTGAAACCCCATTCATTCAAACGCTCAATCCATTATCAAAAACAGTGACCCACAGAGACAGGCTGCTTACTATATATCTCAGACAACCCGCCACCGCCGCAGTTATTGAGGCTGCACCACAAACCGTACTACATAGGACTATAGTTACTTCCGTTGGTCTGGTTAGTGGATAGGTTAAGTGGATAGGTGGCCAATTTTTCTATCTGGCTCAGTTTTTCAGCTCGCTTATACTATTTTGTTCATGGACACAACCGCCTTTACTTTGTCCATCATACTTCTGAGCCCATTTTAAGACCGGTTGTAATCTTGTAGGTGTGTGCTGGAAAAAAATATATGACGTTTTAATACAAAAAGCATAAAAACACATAAAAATAAAAAACATCATTAAAAAACATTTTCTCTTGGAATACTAATTCTGAACGATGAAATAAAGCGCAGTTATGTGATACTATGCCCCAAAGAAGAAAACGAATTGAAAATAATATATTTTGTGTTCAGAAAGTGACAAAATGTATACAAATAACATCAAAACGCGATTTTTTTTTAAATGGACAATTAAAAAAAATAGCTCATAAATTTGCAATTTACTATTTTGCAATTTAATTTTTATATAAAAATATTCACCAATTACACAGGAACATATCTCAAGTAGAAATATTTTATTTGCCTAACCTAGGGCTTGCTTATTGCCAAAATAGTGACCCCCACCCCCCCCCCCCTTAATTGCGTAATTCCCAGAATATTGTACTATTTATCTCTAAAAGCTAATTAATCAAGGAAAACAATTCTGATCAATAAAATACTACACCATATGCGCTACTATGCCGTTGGGGAGAACAAATACTTATCATCACTAAAAAAAGGTGACCATAAAGTGATAAAATGTATAAAAGCTACATAAAAATGGACAATTCGAGAAATATCCAATAAATTTGAAATTTACCATTTTCACTTTATTGTTTAGATGAAGATATTTAAAAATTACCCAGGAACATATTTCCAGTAGCAATATTGTTATTTGACTACCTAGGGTTTTTCCACTGCCGAAATAATGGCGTGACCCATTTAATTTCGTAATTCTCAAACTGTTATACTATTTATCTCCTAAACGCTAATTAATCAAGGAAATAAATTTCTGATAAAAACTAATACTGCACAGATATGTGATACTATGCCATAGAGAAAACAAATAATAAAAATAATGGCACAAAATGTGATCATAAAGTGATAAAATGTATCAAAGTTGCATTAAAACGATTTTTTTTAAATGAACAATTTGAAATATAGCCCATGAATTTGACATTTACTATTTAGCAATTTGGTGTTTGGATAAAAATATCTACAAATTACCCTGGAACATATTTTAAATAGAGCCTAGCAATATTTGTATCTGGTCAAGTGCTTCCCTATTGCCGAATTTGTAACGCCACCCCCTTTGACCTTGTAATTCCCAGAATAGTGTGCTATGTCTGTCTGAAAGCTAATTAGTCAAGTTAAACAATTCTGATGAATATAAGAAAATAATGCACATGTGTGTGATGTGCTTTCGTAGAGAGAACATAATGAAATAATAATAAAATACAAGTGCTTCCCTATCGCCAAAATAGTAACGCCACCCCCTTTGACCTTGTAATTCCCAGAATAATGTGATATGTCTGTCTGAAAGCTAATTAGTCAAGTTAAACAATTCTGATGAATATAAGAAAATAGTGCACATGTGTGTGATGTGCTTTCTTAGAGAGAACATAATGAAATAATATTAAAATACGAAAAATTGTGATCAAAAAGTATTAAAACACTTTTTTTGTTCATGGACAATACGAAAAAAAACCATACATTTAAAATTTACCATTAAAATATCAAGAATTTACCTGGCAGCATATTTCAGATAGCAATATCTTTATTTGACTCTGTATGACTTGACCATTGCCGAAAAAGTGACGCCACTCCCTTCACTTGGTTATACTACTTATCTAAAAAACAATGTCATGGGAACTAATTCTGACAGTTAAAATAATGCACAGCTTTGTCATACATGTACTACTCCCTAGATATAACAAATAATCAACAATACACATTGCGTATCACAAAGTGATAAAGTGCATTTGAAAAATGTTTGTTTTTTAGATAAATAATAAATCCATGACCCATTTAATATTTACCATTTTTGAAAAAAACATTTAAAAATATCTTTAAGAATTTTCCAGTTGGAAATTTATTTTGTCCTTATATGGGACGTACCCTACCTATTGGTGAAATAGTGATCATCCCCTTAGATAATATCATAATTCGTAAAATGTTATACTATTTTATGAAAATGTCACACCATATGGTGCTTATAATAGCATAGTTAATAAGTTCAGTGTTGATGCAATCTGCAATTTTATCAATCAAATAAATATATTTATGCGCTGAATACTACACAGGACACGAAGAAAGCGAACCTTTCCCTTCTACGTTGATGACGTTTTGAAATAATACCAGCTGACATTGCAGTCACGTAACTCACTTGTCTGGCTGGGAGCTTTATGTTGCTACAATGCTGCTCAGGGACGAATCCGTAATGATTGTAACATGATGGGTATCTGATGTGAATTTGTTTGTCCTCACACCGAAAATAAATAATTTTACATGTCGGACATTTTTTCTTTCTTTCAGATGATAAGCGGGTGTTTAAGGCAGCAACATTTCTTGTTGAAAATAACAATACTTATAGCTTGGCAATTAGGAGTAGACCCCGAATGTTTGGGCAACATTTAAAAAAGGGGATCAGAATCCCTCTGAACCAGTCCACCCTACCTCGATCAGCCACTACAGCTGAGAACAGGGAGCCCAATTTATTCTGGCGTAAAATATATATTGTTTGTGCCTTATTTAATTATTTTAATTGATTCACATTGAATATTTAAACCTTTTATAATGTTATATTATCCCATAACTGGATATTTTGAGCAATGAGGAATTGTGGAAGTTTTGTAAAACTAATGAAATTTTGTTCTATCATATTAAAATATTATGCTAAATGTTGCAGTTTTAGATGAAATTTTCCAAGGAGTATACTCATGTGTCACATAGCGTAAAATCATATCAGGTTAGGGCCGGATCATGGTTACTTTGTACTGAACAATTTTGTATACACTTCAACACAATTGTTGTTACACAGTACACACATACAACTACATGTAACTGAAAGCCATCATGCTACTAAATAGATGACAATATGTATGTAGCTTTTTAAGTTGTCATATTATCATATATTGATACAGTCGCCTAATAATAACCTAATAAAACAACATCATTTTAGCCATGAATTTGATAAAAAAGATTTATGAACATGGAGAAAATTAAATTTGCTCTTATTTCATCAATATTTTCTGGCTATGTTAAACACATCCCCAGCAGTTGTTAGTAGCTAATAGCAAATAATATAACATACCAGTATGCCAATATATGTTTTTTTATGTTTAGCTGGTTATTTAAAACATTTGTTTAGCTTTACTGTCCCATTGCAACTAAGTTTTTCTAATTTCCACTTTAAGGCTTCATAATACATACATTTTCATAATACATAAATTTTCTCCAGATCAAAGTGTAATTTGAATGGTTATATTGGCAACATGGTAAGTTTTGTTATATATATGCACCATACGTGCGCCCATGAGCCCGAATCAATGTATGTTATTTGTGACAAGTATAAAGGTAAACTCACAAATCTTGCTCTTTAAATTGCTCTCAAGGATCGAGTGATTACCCATATTACACGTTAAAAGTTAACCAAGACTATACGAAAGGAGCAAGACACATTGCCAAATTTAATTTTAGAGAAAGCAGGGTTAAAAGATGTCACCTGTTTTGACATCAAAACCCATATTCCAATTTTAGAGAAAACTTTAGACATTCAAATTTTCATTTTAAATCTTATGTACAAAAACGAATTTATTTATAAAGGACAACCTAGAGGAACCCAAATTTACCGGCATTCATGTCAAAATAATTTTGATGTAATCACCTTGTTCAACCGGATTTTTGTACAATGTGTTTTACACCTTACCAACACAGGCAGACGCAGACAGCGTATTTCTGCTCAATTACCTTTTCAAAAATCATAAAATGGTTCCAAATGTGATCTACACTGGATCCAAAATTATGAGCATTCATGTAGCCAATCAACTAAACATCAAAGTCATTGATAGTTTTAACCACCTCCCGATGAGTTTTATCCAAACTGCCTCGCGCTTTTGGATTAACAGAACTCAAAAGTGCTACTTTCCTCATTTATTTAATAGAGGACAAAATCAAAATTATGTAGGTCCTTATCTGGATGCAAAATTCCACTCTCCTGAATTTATGACGGCTGACAATGCGACATATTCTTAAAGTGGTATGCTGATAAGCAAGAGGCCGTCTCTGATTTTAAATAGGAGATGATAGACTATTGTAGATCGCATGTGGACATCCTGCTTTGCGCATGTATGAGCTATCATGATTTATTAATTGAAGCTACAAACGATGAGGAGTGTCCACGTGGCATTGATCTATTTCAGCACATTACCTGATTACTATTGCATCCCATGCTATGGCAATTTTCAAAACAAAGTTCATGTCTGAAACATGGTCTGTGAAACTTAGCACAGGAGCCACAATCACAACAACAAAGCAGAACAGTTAATTCGAGGTTGACAGTGTGTTGCTAAGTGACTATTTGGGCCCAGCAGTCAACATTGTGGCTACAAGTTTTGTCAAGTCGCCCATTGCAGATATACCCAGTGAAGGGTATACGCGAAAAGACCAGTATAGTAACATTTCCTTTCAGTGGTTGGAATGAAAGATGCATAAAGATCATATTTTTATACGACACGCCTTAAAGCATTATGAAGGTGAAAAAATTATCTTGGCTGATGGATATTCCTATAGGGTGAATGGGTTTTGTGAAACGACCTACACCGTGTACGATCATCACGATCACCACATGTCACGCATGTGGTGATCGTGTTAAACATCCAAGAACAGGCCAAAGTATGAGTGAGCTATACGCCCCCACCATCAAGAAAGAAGCATCATTGAAAAAATTAGGTTACAAGTACATTTGTAAGTGAGATCATCAATTCTGAAAAGAAATATCAGATAATCTAGACTTGTCTAAATTTGTTAAGGCTCTGAACGTCATGTCGCAACTCGATCCTCGCAACTTATTTTTTGGAGGCAGAGTGAACGCGGTAACCCTTCACTATAAGATCAAGGAGGGGGAGACGATTGAATATGTGGATTTCACCTCACTGTATCCCACCGTGAAAAAAAAAAAGATAAATACTCGGTCGGACATCCGCAAATCATCTTGTGCAATTGCAAGTTCATTGACAATTATTTTGGCTTGGCGCAAGTTTCAGTGTTACCACCATGGGGTCTTTTTCATCCCGTTCTACCATATAAATTTGGTGGTAAACTGCTATTTCCCTTGTGCCGCACTTGCGCCAAATCTAAATCTTCAGATTCATGCACGTGCAATGACGCGGATCATACCATACATGGTACATTTTGTACACCCAAACTGCATAAAGCAGTAGAACTTGGTTACAAAATTATACAGATTTATGAGG